>CM076573.1:196588534-197039918 GCA_034641835.2 Pinus albicaulis
TTATTTATCATTTTAAGGAAGTGGTTGAATGATAATAAAATAAATAATGATTTATTTAATTATTTGTGGGTGATTTAGTCATATTTAACAAGGAATATTATTTAAATAAGATTTAAATAATTATTCCTAGAAAATAATAAGATAAATAGAGATTTATCTAATTAATTTCTTTGTTTTGGGTTAAACATGATGAGGAATAATAATTAAATTATTGTTTAGTTAATTATTCCGTGAGGAAAATCAAACAAATATGGATTTGTTTAATATTTCCTTTTGGGGTTTCCTGTTTAGACCATAAACAACCTAATAAATGTGGTTTATTAAGTTATTTAACATAGTGAAAGAAATTTTACTTAGGGTAAAATTGGTCTTACATGGTGTACTTGGGTCCATCTAAAGATAGTAGGTTAGATGACCAAAAAATGGTGTAACATGATGGAGGAAACCATAGACTCAAAAACATTTCAGAAAGCCATGAAGGAGGCTGATATCTTGCATGATGCTTATTTAGAGGCAAGATCTTCATTTTTTGCATAAGGAGGAAAAGGGATATATTTTCCAAAAGAGGATCTAATCGTTGGAGAGTTTCCCAATCATGTTGAGGGAAACAACGCTGTCAATTCTAGAGTTGATCTAGTACCTCATGCAGAGGAAGGAGGATCCCTTGCTCCAACTAGAGGGATTCTTGAAACGTTGCAAGGGAGTCCCCAAGATCTCATACATGGAGGTCCAAGCACAATCAATGAGCAGCATGATTTTGTAGCACTGTAACTGGGAGAAGGAGGAAGGGAGGAAGAGTAGCATCAGGTGATGAGAGGCACACACCCTTCTCTATTTCAAAGATCTAGTGCAAAGAGGAGGAAGAATGCATTGCGCTGTGAGAGCAAGGGCAAGATTGCCCAACTATATGTGTAGTCCACTCTTAACATAGATGTCTCACTGCATAGAGGCATTCCACTAGGGAAGCCACCTGATCTATCATTGATGAGAGTCATTTTGTCTTTGGATTCACCGCTCTTGTATTTTGGAGAGGTGAAGACTTTGGAGGAGAAATTTTGCATGAGGGATGTCAAAGTAGCAGACAGCAGCTTAAGGAGAGCTACACATGCTAGATCACCAGCAATATCCCTGAAGAGGATTGATCCTTACTAGAGATCTCAGCTCTTAGTTGAGTACTCTAAGGATCTTGATGCATGCATGATTCTAGATGACCCGGATAGAAATGATGAGTATATGATGGATGATATGGTCATCTATTCCCATGGTAGAGTCTTCTTTACTAGAGATTCTAGTCTCAAGGAGAATTTGTTGCATGTAGCACAGGAGGACTTCTTTTCCATGCACTTTACAGCATATCTTGCCTTGGCAGAGGAGTTCATTTGGGAGGCATCCAGCAGGATATAAATCAACATATGGAGAGATGCAGATCCTGGATGATGATGGAGAGGATGTCACAACCACCTTCCTACTCATGGAAAGTAAGGGAGCATTTTCAGTTGAGCCATTTCAGCTCAAGTCTTCTAGTGCGTGATGGAGAATGTACAATTCCACCTTATGTTTTGTACTTCTTGTCTTTTTATGAGCAGCATATTATACCAAGGATGATTATTCCTTCTTGCATATTGTATCATGATGTACTTGGAGCCATTTGTAGCATTGAGATTGGCTATCTCATTGGTGGTTTGTGGGGAAAGCCACATGATTTTTGGTGTGCACCATTGACACCTTTTTGTACTTCCATGTTTATACCTTGTAACATGATTGTGGCAGCAAACAAGTGGCTGGGAGAGCACTTGTTTTTGTTTGGTTTGATGCTGGTAGTGCATGCACTGCACTGGTTCCTTGTATGGGGCCTTGATCCACTTTCCAGTTGTCATTTGGCAACTTTTTCTTATTGTACTATGCTTCCATGTATTTTTGATATGTTTATATTTATGGGGAGCTTTACTTGGAGAGTGGGCTTAGGATTGAGAATGCCCATTGGGAGCATGATTCTCCTTACCATACATGTTGTACATTTCAGGAGAAACCATGGGCCAACCATGAGGGCCAGGTTACATTTCTTTCCTTCTTGTGGGAAAAACCCCTTGAAGAGTTTGAGGAGGCACTCCATGGATCATAAGGAGTTGGAGGAGTTACCACAGTCAACTCTTTTCACTTTGAGGATGAGGGGAGACTCATTTATGAGCCACTCCATTTATATGAGCAAAACATATGGTGAGAGTATTATTGATTTGCATGATGATTTTTCTATGCATCTCTTAACCATATATGTGCAGGGATTTGCTCAAAGGAAGGGTATTCTTCCTTCTAGATTTGATGTTCTACATGAGGCCATTATGGATGTTCACTCCCTAAGAGGAGATGGGGAGGAAATATCTCATGGAGTACATACATACATTGCACAATACATCATTCACTTTCTCTAGGAGATTGGGGCAGCAAGAAAATGGTGGGGAGGCCACCCATCATTTTATTTTCTATGGTAGTGGAGAGTCAAACTACGTTGGCTACATTTGAGGGACCATTGTCCTTCTCCTTTACTACACATGGCAGCCAGCATGATTCTCCTTATGGTTCCCTTGATTGATACTGCTGGAAATTTTCTTGGGAGCATGATTGGAGGAGAGACACATTGGGTGGATGTGTCCTTGGAGGGAGAAAACTCCCACACACTTTGCACTACATGTTCTAAAGGGAGCATGGGAGAGAGTATGGCCACTACAGTAGCTCATTTGTTTCATTATGAGGTAAGCCATATGAGGAATGAGATGCCATATGATGATGACTTACAACTCACCATATATGGAGAGACTTGGGCCAGCATGATTTGTAGCGTTGGAGGAGAGGTCCTTGGGGATATAGTCTTCATATTGCCACTTGAGGGCAAGTATTTTGCAGCCCAGGATCAACACTTTCTCTACACTTATCATGAGTGGAGAGATGGACAGCGGGGGGTAGGCTACATTGTCTACCATGAGCAGATTTTCATCCCACCTACTTTGCCGGAGCCAAAGGTGGACGACAGTTTCCAGGAGTTGCCTAGTTGGGAGGTAACCCATTTTGCATGGATGATTGCTTGGGGATGGAGGATCCACATGAGGAAGATGTTCCTCAACACATTATAGACTCCATGCCTTAAGGAGAGGCTTCCAGTTCTGTCCTTGCAGTCGCTTGGGGTCAAGCAACATTTGGGAGAGGAGGACTGTAATGTTCCAAAATTTTCCGACAATAATTTGGAACATTGATTTTTCCTGATTTCACTTAGGAGGAGAATAAGTGGGTAAGGAGGCCCATGCATAATGATATTCTCAATAAAATCTCTCATAATATGAAAGGGGATCATCTTTGGAGCTGGTTTGCACACCCTCATGTGTGAACAAGGTTATTTGCAAGGAGGCTGGGTTAGGTTGACCAAGTCAAAAATGCTGCCATAGGAGGAGTGGCTTAATTAGGAAGCCATCACAGTGTGAATGAGGAAAGGGAAATTTGGTGGAGGAAACCCTAATGGATGGGGCCCATGGAGAAAGAGTTTTCATTTGTTTAAAATGAGGACAAGGCAACCATTGTTTCTCACGCTTGTATTATCCATCTCATTGTCTAGTTAGACAATTGGAGCATTCTTTGCTGCTTAGCAAGAATTGCCGGAGGAATGCCTATTTAGGATTCCTTCTCCTTATTGAGAGGTATCTTGAGGGATTTTTCTTCATTTTCCTCACATCCAGGCTTGAGGCCAAGCATCATCCATCAAGAAAACATTATTTCTGCAGCAGAATAATACTGTGTTGCTGGGTGTTGTAGTGAGGGTTCACTACACCATCTCCTTCAGCTATTTTCAGAGGAGGAGTCTCTCTTCCCCTTGGGATATCAGTCTGGAGGCATTCCAGAGCTGATTGTAGACTTTGGCATGAAGGCCAACTCATTCCATTTCCCTACAACGCAGTTTCATCCAGTGACTGCATTATTCTAGAGGAGCGTTTGCAGTAGGGCTTTGCAGATACATTTCGAGGGGAAGATCTTTGGTGGAGGGATCAACCTTTCACTTGAAAGATACATTGGAGGAGGCATATTCAGTTTGAGCATCAAATTCAACCATCTCCATCTAGTTCTATTTCTGAGTTGCTGCAGCTACCCAGCAACTCCGACATTTCTGTGGAATTGCAGCCAATCCTTTTAGGGATTGTGCATTATTGTTTCTAGGGGTTGAGATATTTCTCCCCCTATTGTATTTGAGCCTCATATTGAAATATTTGTGCATTGACACTTTTATGCAATAGTTTCCCTTCATGGACTGCGCAGTCATAGCTTGAGCATACATATGTATCAGTGGTTTTGTCATGGTTTATGTACTTGTTCTTTGAGGTTGAGCATTGATCATCTTGAGTACCATTTTCCTCAAGATCTTGTACTCATTTGTTGCTGCTATTATTTAATGAAATGGATATGGATTTCTCTCATGTTTATATGAATTGAGTGTTGCAGCTGCACCATTATTGTGCTTGCTTATTGCTGGAGCTCCAACTTTAGAATATCCTGAGATATTCTCATTGTTGTAGGATTTTCCTAAAAAAGGAACATTATAGAGAGTTTCAATATTGGACCATAATTTTATTGCATATCTATTATGTTGTCTTGAATTTAAAGAAATAAATTCTTGTACACTTTTTTTTCCTTTATTTGTATCAATTCCATTATATGTGTGTGTGTGTGTGTGTGTGTGTGTGGTTAATTAAGCTTTGTTAGATTATGTTCCTTGTTATATTGTTGTGTTAGAGTCCCGTGATTTGGTAGATTGGTAGACCAAATGATAGGGTAACATGGAACCAGTCTTTAGATTCATAGGACCTAGCATTCCTGGACTCAGAGTGGGATCTCTCTATTGGGTGCAAAGGATGTGTTCTTTTTGCTTTAGGGTTTTGATTTTAGGCTAGTTTTTAAGTGTAGGGTTTGTTGATTGTTTTGGTTGGGTAAGATGGTGAAGTGGAATAGGTGGAGTGAGAGTCTGTCAAACACATTGGGCGATGGAGTCAAATGAAAGTCAAGGGTGTCTAAATGATGAAACTGAGTGTGTTGCATGGCCGATTTAGCAAGGTTAATGGATCCTTAAGGTGATTTTATGAGGTGGAGTGAACATCAAATTTGGGAAATAATAAGAAGTCTTAAACACATATAGTTCAAAAGTTACAACTCATGAGGTAGGGAAAACCATTAAGCTCAATGAACAATACTTAAACTGATAAATATCCAAGATAAACATTCCATTGAAACATAGAAAGCATAAGAGATTCTAACTTTAGTAAATTCACCTTCAGAATTTGAGAAAACATATAAGATAAAAAAAATAACTCAATCTATGAAGAGGGAACACCTAAACATCATATATCAAGCTATTGGGAACTCTGAAACAAGTTGGTAAGCATGGAAAAAGGGCAAGATCGAACGAGACCTCTTTGACTTAACCTAGCAATCAATATTCCACAAAAAGGCTTCAAGATAGGGTTTTGAAAGCTTCAAATAAGCAGGGCATACCATAAATCATACTTGTAAACTAGCATACTAACCATACATGAAACAAAAAACAAGTTTTTTTGGACCTAAGGAGCAATCAAGAATTCCTTAAGATGGCCAAAAGAGGAAAACATCAAAGCTATAAAAAGCAGGAGGACTGAGGTGCCTCAAATAGCATGTCTCAACCTATACTTTTATGATTTATAGCAACTAAGAAGAATGAAACATAATGAGAACAAGAAAAAATTAACAAGTTAAGAAGACATCACCATTCACCAAGCTAATAAATCCTGCAAACAAGCTTCTCCATCATCAAGCCAAACAAGCCATTCATCCACTTCACAAAACCAATTTCTTCTCCAAGCTCATAAAACCATGTATATTTCTCTTCAAGCTAATCAAATTACAACAAAATAAATAGGGGCCTCATGCTCTATTTATGGAGCAAAGGAGGACTAAAACCCTAAATGTGGTAGGAAAATGTCAAATTTAACCATAAATGTCATTTATGGTCAAGAGACCATGCAAGGCCCAAGGCACATAATATCCTAAGAAATAAATGCCAAAATAACTATTTGCACCTAATCTAGATTAATTTGCCTCAAAAAACTTAAAATTAACTATTTGCAATAAATGAGTGTATTTTGTTGACTTTTGGTCCAAAACACACCAGGCAGTCTCTCTGCGCAGTGCCACTTCAGCAAAAAATAGGGTCTCTTGTGGTTGAGTTTTGGACCCCTTCTCGACACCGGATTTGGCTCTATGACGGCTCGTTAGAAACCCTGATGAGTATAATTTCCAGAAATACATGAGTGGTCCTGATGGAGTTCCATTTACCTGCCCAAAAACCAATTTTCCCAACACTACTTTGTGCTTAACACCTGGTCTGAAAATGAGGTAGAAAGGTCAAAATGTTGATGTTGTTTGACCTTTTGGGGGGTGAAAACTACTCCAAATAATATGAAATTTGGTGTACATACTTCTGGTGATGTGAGGAATCCAAAAATATAAAGTTGGAAAGCTGAGGATGCACCAATTTTGTGCGTAGCGCCTAGGGTGTTGTGCAAAGATGGCTCAAAATTTCAAAAAGACAAAATTTTGTTCAATTTGGCTCAAAATTAGTGGAGAGGTCCCTTAAGAGGTCTTGGACACCTGTTGAGAAGCCTTAGCCAAAATTCCAGGGCTATCATGCTCCTTTTCCCATTTTAGGTTTTCCAGCTCTGTGAGGGCCTCCTTTAGTTTGGCACAAGCAAGCATGTTTTTCCTTGCATAGTGCTTGGTCATTTTCTTTTGGAGAGAAAGGCCTCTCTTTACCTTCTTGAATTTCTTATGCTCCTCTTTTTAATACTGAATGACATGTTGTGCCATCTCAAAATCTCTTTCCCACTCCCTAAGCTATGCATCTTTGGTCAAGAGTAGCAATCTGGTGCTCATCTCCTTGTCCTCATTGTCACTGTCTAGATCAATGAGTTGAGTCTCTTGATGGGTTTTCTTGATCCTCTTCATCCTCCTCACCTTTACCCATTGTTCACTCCTTTCTATATTTTCCTTGCCTTTGTCTTTTGGCTTGATAGCTGGAGAAGATATGGCCCTTTGCCTTTCTGAGGTAGCAAACACATCTCTTTTTCCTCTGTGGTATGTGCATGTTAGAGGAACGATCATGGTAGTTTTGACAGTGTCTCCATCATTGCTATGACCTTTAGTTTTGTCACAAGCTCTTTCATCTTTTCCATGGCTTTCATGAGTCACCTCATGCCCCATTGGGTCACTGCTTTTTTGACCTTCAACATCACTATCATCTTCATTTTCCTCATTGTTTTCTATACTGTCACTTTGGCCTTCAAACTAATCATTACCTTCTTTACTTGCCTCATTTTGACTCTGTACTTCATTAATGTCTTCTTCTTTATCATTCCCAACACTGTAACTTTGAATTTTTTTGTCATTTAGAGACTGATTTGTGTCATGACAGTCATGACAGCTGTCATGACTGTCATGACTATTTTCTTCGTTGCCTTGCTCATCACTGATTTTCTTATCTATGTTATTGCCTTGGTCACTACCTTCCTCTTCAAACTCTGTTTCAGCCTCATTATCTGCCTATTCTTGGTCTTTTGTTTCCTCATCATTACCTTCTGTGTCTTCATTTTGATCATCTTCATTCATTTTTTCATTGTTTGCACTAAGACTAGGCTCACTGTCATGCTCATGTACATTCTTGTCTTGGATATTTTGTGTGCTTTCGTGCTGAATGTCATCCTCACCATTTCCTTCATTATCCTCTTGGTCCTCATCTTTCTCATCAACAATACCTTTTTCTGCACTTGGGAGTGATTCCTTTGTATTATCACTATCACTGCCTTGCTCCAAGTGTTCACTATCTTTTCCTTCATGGCTGTCATGTTCATCTTCCTCTTCCTTGTCATCATCATCCTATTCTTATTCATTAGATTATGTTTCTTCCCTAATGTCTTCATCATTTCCATCATCATCTTATTTTTCCTTAGTGTTGCTGTCATCATCTTCTTCTTCATTAAGCTTTGTACTTGCCTCACTGTTTTCCTCATTCTCATTGTCATCTGTTTGTTCTTTATTACTACTGCCACCTATTTTTTCATCATCACCACTGTCATCATCCTCACTTGATGCATCAGGAGAAGAGGAAAGAGGTAGGTTTCCTTTTGGAGAAGGCATAGGTGGAGGTGATGGAGGATTGGAGGTAAGTGAGTGAGAAGTGGAGGGGAAATTTTGTTGAATGAAGGCTTGGGGATTTGCAAATACATCACGTGAGATGAAAACTTCCGAAGGAATTCCCTGCTGCTCTAGATGGTGTAAGAAAATCATCTTAATCAAGGAGTGGTGAAAAAGGCTCCACATTTGGTGGGCATAACTTATTTTCATGACCACTGAAGCCATTTTGTCAATGCTCTGGTAGAGATAGTATGGTGGGTTTAGCAATTTAACCCTGGTGAAGTGCATTAGTAGCCTTATGTGATATGAATAAACCCTAGAGTACCTCCCCTCACAAGTGAAGTACTTGATAATCTGCCTCATCAGTAGGGCATATCTCTCTAGCAGGTGGGAGAAGGGGAAAACAACCTTGCAGCCTTGTTGATAGCTAGGTTTGAGGAAGGGCTCCTAGTAGCTCGAGTCCAATTTCTTCTATTTAAATCATCTCTCACCAATATAGGTATTCCCGTGGCTTTAGAAGTGGATTCAGATGATAATTCAAATTTTACTCCTACTAAGTTGACCTGATGGTTTTGTAAGCTGAGAATAAACAACCTAGTCAACTTTGAGTGGTTTTGGACCTGCTTAACCTTATCACAGAACTGATAGCAACCAACATCTTGAAAACATGTAAGGATCATGGGAGAAGAGGTGATTTGAATGTTGTCTAAAGGCTCAAACCTATTAACCCTTCCTCCCTTGTTTTTTGGCTTGATAGGCCCTTGGCCTTCATCATTGTTGGTATTGATCTCTTCCTCAGACACGGTGGCCGATTATATCCTTGAACAAAGTGGTTTGTTGATTGATGAGAGCTTTTAGTTCTAGGGAGGACAAATGAGTGATGTGAGGGAAATGTTTTTAGCAAATGGAGGTAAAATGAAGTAATCAAGGAGTGCTTTTCAAAGTTTAGCAGAAGGCTTGCTGGTACTGAGTGTTTTTACACAAATGACAACTATCCAATTTGTAAACCCTGCCCTAGAAGGTCAAATATTTGATTTTCATGAAGATTAGGGTTTGGTCACATTAGGTTTTTAATACTCTCTTTGATTATGAAAAAATATTACTTGGAGGGCAAGAAAGTGACCACGAACCTTGCTTAACTCATGCGGGAGCCTATGGTCATCTTGAAGAGGAGAAAAATTGAGTTTTGGCAATTTTTGAGCATATCTGGCCAAAATCTATCTATGTGTAGTGCCACTCGACAGGTCGTTCCTGTCGGGCCTTCCTGTGCATAGCACCAGGTCGGTTTATGGGTAGTCGGGTGGCGGACTGGGCCTGTGCGCAGCGCCTTCACTTGTGTGTAGTGCATACCCTTCAGTGCACAGTGCAGTGTATTTTAACACTACTGCTACCTCCTCTGTGCGCAGCACCAATGGGCAGGTGCATAACGCCTCTGTCGGTGCGTAGCGCCTGTAAATTTTGCCAAGTTTTTTGTAGAAAACCCTGAAGTGCTCCAATGGTTCTCTTTCTCTCTTTCAAGGATGGGAATGAGTTTAGGATGAGGGAAAGGAAGGCCTTTATACCCTTTTGAAAAATAATCTCATGACAAAACCCACTTTGTAATTTTTATTTCTCTTCTTACTTTTTACTATCCTTTTGGCCCTTTTTGTCCTGTAGGTGGCAGAGTCCCAAAAAATTGTTTTTATGTCTTGCTGGATCATCTTGATGCTCTCCTTAGATTTACAACCTCTTTAACAAGCTCAAACATGTGCCTCTTATCCATTTTTTGAAAATTGAACCCTTTTCATGATGTTTAACACTTGTAAACAACAAACTTGTGATCAATTTGACATGTTTTCCTTTGATTGACATTCTGTTATGTTTTCCCTGTGAAGCAGTGAGAAAAACCTCCTGGTGGGAAAGCCCTAGCAGCAAGCATCAACAACAGTTTGGTCTTTAGATGTGCCATCATAATTTGAAACATTTAGGTTTTCTTTAACCTTATCAATCTTCCTGTAGGGAAACATTTTTTACAGTCCTGCAGAAGTGTCTTTCATGTTTAGCTATCTTTTGCAGAATATGGTTTTGATAAGGAAACCCTTGTTGAAGGCTTTACTGCTCTCAAACCAATTACATTTTTTCTCCTTTGATCAGTTTACCAATGATCTATCTCTGGTGGGGGGAGGTGAACAATTTAAACCATTTTGTGTCTTCTCCTTGGCCACTTCTATTTTTTCAGGTGCCTACACAACTTCTACCTTAGATCACTATCTTTTCACATCATGCTTGCTTTCCTCTTGATATTTTAAAGAGGCTTTTGACTGTATTTTGAAAAGTAAAGCCCTTAAACTGATACTCTTTTTCATATTTTTTCTTTTGGTGTAGTGAAGTATAGCTTATGTCTGCCTCCTTTAATCCCTTTAAGACCTCTGATTTTACCTTTTAATGAGGTGGAATCAGTGCCTCTTTATCAAACCCTAGAGGGAAAATTGAAACCCTTGACATGCCATCTACTGTTATGAAGGATGCCCTTTGTCATTATTTGACCATTTTTGTCCATCTTCCTGAACTCATAGGTTTTAGGGCTATTAGAAAAAAGTAGATAGTGTTGTCTTCTAAGTTCTCAAACACTTCTCAAAACTCATTAATTATTTCTAAAAGTCTTCAATGTGCACTTAAAGGAGTTGAGGTGACCTTTACCCTTGTAGCCCTAGTACTGATTCCTTGTTTGGCCAAAATAGTCACAAACCCTGATTTTATTCAAAAATAGGCCTTGTTGCCTTCTTTTTGCTGTTGATGGTCTATTTGTGATGATTCTCCCATTACCTTACCTTTTGCTAGGTTGATGGCCATTTGACTTCTTTTGCAAAAATGTGAGCAAGGGGCAGCTGTCCCCCTACAAGATTTGTGTTTTAGGCCAAAAGGCCTTCCTTAAATGACCTCTTTGATGAGTTTTGGACAAAATCACTTGTCCCTTTATTCTTTAATGCAGTTTCTTTGTATAGGAAAAGCAGAGTTTGTAGGATACCAAATCCACCCTATGACTTTGTGAAACCCTAGGTGACCTAGTGGAGGGTTCCTTGGACTTGGATTTTAGACTAAAACTTAGAATTTTGGGTCATCAAGTGTAAGATAGAGTTTGTGATAAACTGATGTATTGAAGATCTAAAATCCAATGTATTTGATTTATCTAAAGAGCCTACAGAGATAGTTTGAGACCATCAATGGTTGGGGTATTTTGGGGAGACATAATAGAGCTGTTTGATTGGTGGCCTTAGGTAATAGTGGGGGTTTAGGCAAAACAAAAAAAGAGGATATGGGTCAAAGGTGACAATATATAGACAAAAATGAGTGGCATGAGCCCCTAATGGATTTTCTGGGACTGGTAAGCAAAGCTTGACATGATGGAATGATGAAATATTGAAAAATTATCTTAAGGATAATGAAGGTAGTGAGATTCTAGAACTCAAAATGTTCATGAAATTTGTTTCTAGAAATATAGGGAAATCATTTAGACATCAACAAAGGAAAAAATTATTGATGAATAACAGTGGCTCCACTTGGGGAGGGCAGCTCCTTTTCAGGAGGTGTCCAGAACTTCAGATCTCTGGCTTTATGGAGACCAGTGCCTCACCTATTGGGCAGATTTTTACCTCTTCTCATTTGTTGATGTTTTCTTTGGAGTTATGAACTCAATAATCTGAAAGGCATGATTAGCTCAACTTCATCTCTACCTACCCAACCTACTTGCCTCACATTTTTTCTTCTTTGGGTGCATTTGGACTGGCCAACCCTCAACATTTTTCTTCTTGAAATCAAAACAAACTATCTACTTCTATCTTATTTCTTCTTGAAGTTTAGATTACGCTAATGAAATCCTTTGATTCTCTACCTAGACTATTCAGGTGTCAAGGTTAAACTATTTGACAAGATTCGTTCACTAAGCTATAAACATAAAATTGAAAACATGTTTAAATCAGGATTAGACAATCTAACTTACCATGAGCATTGTGGCATAAGAACAAGCTGCACACAAATGTTATTTTTGTATAAAATAAGACTAGAAAAATCAGGTCTAGGATACATTGTTTGCTACTCATCCCTATTTTTCTCTTTGGTTCTGTTTTAAGCATGTGGAACCAATATATTTCTTCCCTAATCTACCCTTTGACAAGTCAAGCTTGAATAATTTGACCAACTATATTTCACTAACTTATCAACAATAAATTTAAAACATGTTTCAGCCATGATTAGGCTAGATGACTGAAACGAGACTTCTTTATGCACTAGTAGTGGTATTTAGGCTTACACACTTTCAGTAGTTATATTTTTTGGGTATGGGGCTTTACCTATTTTCAAGTCTGCCCTCTTTTCTATATTTTTCGTTTTTGTGTTTTTTTCTCTTCATATATTTTCATCAAACAGTGGTATGTATAATGAATGAGAAATTCCAACTAAGACTCTAAAAGGCCATGGTATTTGATTACCTTGTCTTCCACGGGATCATCCACTAATTCTTTTTCATTTAGTTATTGTAGATAAGGAACATGGCTATCTATTTTTGAGGGCATGGTACAGGATTTCTGCCAAGAATTTTCAAACATGCTAAGTTCTCCTTTATATTTCTTCTTTCAGTTTTGTTTCCAAACCTTGTTTCTGTGAAAGAAACTGTCTAGGTGAAGAAGGCATTCTTCATCAGCTCCCAAACAAATGACAATGTCATCAATGTACATCATAGTGAAAAATTTGGTAATAGGTGACATGGCCTCTTGGAAGGTGTCTTTAGCATTCCTTATTCCAGGAAAAATTTGGTCAAGCATGTAGTCATCCCAAGGAACTTTGAAAATGTCTTTGTGTTGATTGATTTGAAGAAGTATCATCTCATGAAAACCTGAAACACTGCCAATCAAAGTCACCTTGTTAGAAATTCCTATTTTTGGCATAGGATGATTTATCTTGGGAAAAGGGTGTTTTGACTCCATGGAGGCTTTCCCTAAGTGTCTAAAGTCCATACATAGTCTGAATCCTTTGGTTTTCTTTGTTAGTAATATAATTTTCCCAAAGGTTTCATATTTCTTCTTGGAAAAAGGCCTCTTTTGAACAATGTTTATGTCATCGGGCTTTGATCTTTTACTTCTATATACAAGAGAATCTTGAAATTTCTTCCATAACCTCAAGTATTTGATTTTTGTGTGTAATGGCAAGGCTTTGGATAACTTAATTACTTTGGGTCTTCTTAGGCTGCCTACATTGTATCCCTCTATATTAGTTTCAACAGACATCGCTTTAAGATTGGTGGCAATATTAGTGAGAGTCAACAGCTTTTCTAGAGGAACCAAACTCTCTGATAATGAGGTGTCTAGATAAGGTAAAAACATAAGACTCCTTTGATTCAGATCACCCAAGATTTTTGTTCTGTGAGGGCATCTTAGCATTTTGGAATAGGTAAAAGGGAAGGGTTTTGTTTCTGAGATTTGTCCTCCCTTTGAGAAACCTGATTCATATGTAAAACTGACCATTGGTTTTGAGGTTTCATTTTTAGTTTGTAGAAATTCAAGTTTGATTTTGTCATCATGTGTTTGTTCAAGGCTGCTATAGTTCTGAATACTGAATTCTTCATGTAAAGACTGGTTTGGTTGTTGTAGGGTGTCCTGATGTGTTTCAATTTCATATACCTGGTCATCAATGTCTTCCTCATTATATAAGATGAAAGAATCAAGATCTGAGTGAATAGAATAAAGAGGAGTATTTTCTGGCCTGTCCTGACTGCTAACCATATACTTCATATGTGACTCTCAGTATAATCTCCTTGTTTGATTGAAAACAGGGATGGTAGCATAGGACATATCTAGTTGAAGGTTCCCCTGAAGCTTGGCTCCCCAAGATCGGGATAAAAGCATGCCATACTTGGGAGGAATATCTGCCACTACTATGTCCATGACTAGATTCTTAGCAGGCACTTGTGCTAGGTTGACACAAAGGTCCTTGATCAGGCCCAAACATTTGACCCTACTTGAATCGAAGGAGTATAGGTCTTTGTAAGGTTTAGTTATTTCTAGGCCTAACCTCTCCATAACAACTTTGGGCATCAGATTATGAGAGGCACCAAAATCCAGCATGGAATTATGTAATATTTTGTCATGTATTTTTAAGTTGATATAGAAAGGGGGAATAGCTCCTTCCTGATACTTTCCTTCTATTTTGGGTCCAAACAACAACTCAGGTGTGTCAACAGCCAAGTGCAAAGTGTCAACATCATTTCCTATTTTAGGAATATTGCTTTTGTGATCCATAAATTGTAAAAAAAAAATATCTTTCGGTAAAAATCACATCCAAATAAATTTGGTCGACGCGTTTCGAACCAGCCAGTGTGGTTCATCATCAAGACTTGATGAAAAATCTGATCAGGAGACCCAATTAAATAGATATGAGAAGCTCCAACTAGCTGTTGAAAAATAACGGCTAGTTAGACTAAATCAAAGTCATAGAAATAACAAGATTAAAGTTTATATCATGAAAATTATTTATTATTATTTTTAATTTTAATTTCTATTTTTATTTTTATTTAATATACAATAGGAATTATTAAAATTATTCTACAAAATTAAATAAATATAGGATTATTTCCATTAATAAAATAGTTAAAATATTTATTTTGTTTAATAATATTTAAAAACATAAAGGATTAAATACTACTATAATAATACAAACAATAAAAATATAAATATAAATATAAAAATGAAAATAAATAAATAAAAAACTAAAATAAAAATAAGGAGAAAAATAAAATAAATAAAAAATAGAAATGAAATAAATAAATCAATAAATAATAATTTAATTTTTAATAATTTTAATTTTAATTTATATTATTAATATTTATTTATTTAAATATTTATTTTATTTACTTATTTATTTATTTATGATTTTATTTGATTTTATTTTATAGATTTATTAAGTAAAAAATAAATACATAATATAATAATCATAATCATAATAATAATAATAATAAATAAATAAATAAATAAATAAATAGATAAGGTATAATATATAATTTTATTTTATTTTTATTTTATTTTATTTTATTTTATTTTTTAATTAATTTATTTATTTATTTAAGAATGAAGAGCAGGAATCCAACACCTGTTAACCATCCATCCATCGTCCCTGTTCAGGTTAAGAGGCCTCTTTTCAATTTCCAAGGCTTCTCGCAACTTGCGGTGGTGGAAATGGTCGATCTTCGCAATAACCTTAGCATCTTCAATGCAAATGAGATGATTAGTCTTCTCAACATGCTCTGCTAGGGCCGAGGAGCGTGATCTATTATGCTTAAGGTCAGCGACATGCTCATGAATTCTTTGATTAATAGACCGGCCCGTTTCCCCAATGTAAGGTGTCCCACAAGAGCATGGAATCAAGTACACACCTTTACCATCCTTAGGGAAAATTGGGTCTTTAACAGATCTAAGGGAACTACGAATGGTGCGGTAGGGTTTAAACGAAGAGGAAACATTAAACCTCTTTAGGATCCTAGCGATTTTATCCGTAATACCTTGGATAAATGGAAGGTGAACTCCAGATAACCGATCGCAAGGATCTTTCTTAACTCTAGGACCCCGTTCCGCTTTTTGAAAAGCTTTAAGGCAGTGACTTATACTATAACCATTTTTATTAAAAAATTTGAGGAGATGAGCCTTTTCACCTTCAAAATGGTTTACATCAGAGATTCTAAAGGCTCTGGTAGCTAAGGTGTTGAGAACCCCGAGCTTCTGAGCAGGGAAATGGTGAGAACTAGCATGTAAATACTGCTCAGTGTGTGTCTTCTTTCTAAAAACTTGATGAGAAAAAGAACCATCTTCATTCCTAGAAAGGAGGACATCAAGAAAAGGCAAGCTACCATTATCTTCAAATTCCATGGTGAACTTAATGAAGTTAGATTGATCATTAAGATGCTGGAAGAAAAGGTCCAATTTCTCCTTACCGTGAGGCCACACAACACAGGTGTCATCGACAAATCTTTTCCAAAGCTTAGGTTGATAAAGAGAAGAGGAAAGGGCTCTAGATTCAAAGTCTTCCATGAACAGATTAGCTACCACAGGAGAAAGGGGGGAACCCATGGCCACACCACAAGTCTGTTCATAGAAATCACCCTCAAAACTAAAGAAAGTCGAGGTTAGAAAAATTTCAACAAGATGAGACGTATCAGGATCAGTGACACGAGAAATAACATCAACAGCCTCCCTAATGGGGATGCAAGTGTATAAGGAAACAACATCAAAACTAACAAATCTATCATCACTGTCTAACTTCAAGTCTTTCAAATCATTAATAAAAGACCAAGAGTCTTTAACAAAAGAAGAGGTCTGACCTACAAGCGGTTTCAGCTTGGTGGCTAGAAATTTAGCGAGTAGATAAGTTGGACCTCCTATGGTGTTAACAATAGGGCGGAGGGGACTCCATCCTTATGAATCTTAGGAAGACCATAAATCCTTGGCGTGAGAGGGTTACTCTCAATTAACTTTTTGCTCAAAGAACCAACAGTGCTACTCGATTTTATAGCCAAAGAAACTGCTTTTGAAACTTTTTTTAAAGGATTTTTGTCAAGCTTCTTATAACTCCCGCTGTTAAGAAGGTGATCTAACATCTTATTATGATAATCATCTTTGTTTAAAATGACCGTAGCACCTCCCTTATCCGCTTTAAGAACCACAATGTTAGGGTTGTCGTTTAAAGATTTGAGAGCCTCAAACTCTAGTTTGCTGATGTTGCTCTTAGGTGGCTTAGCTTTTCAAAGGATCATGGCACAATCCTGCCTGATAATGTCTTTAGTAGTATCAGGTAAATCCCTAATCCCATATTCAATATCACAGATAATGTCTAGACTTGGGATTTTTTTTAGGCGCAAGAGCAAAATTTAGACCCTTTTTCAACAAACTAAAGACATGAGGATCGAAAGAAAAATTAGAAAGATTAATAACAGTATTATTCAAGGGGAGAGAATTACTATTACTACTAAGGTTATTATAATTATCAATGCTAAGTTTATTATAGTATTTGTTTTTATGATTAATGTTATTAATATTATTATATTTAATAACATCATTATGATTTTTATTATTCTTTATAATACTATTATTTTTAATAATACTATTATTATTAATATTATTATTTTTAAAACTATTATTACTAATAATGCTATTATCATTATTACCAATCCTAATATTATTATTATTAAAACGTAAACACTCATCTACCTTATTCATGTTAATAATAAACTTATTATCTTTTTTGTCGCCATTGTTTAAGGAATTATCACGGTTAAAAGATGCATTATGAGAGATTAAAAGGTAATCATTGAAGACTGAAGTAAACTCATCAAAATTACGATCGATCGATTTAGGAAGAGCAGTCAAAGCTTTCGAATGGGAGGAAGAAGACGAACCTGGAGAAGAAATCTGAACACCTATCAGGTTGATCGATGTTGCCAAATCATCCTTGACTGCCGCCATGTTGGACGCAGGAGAAAACATGGCCCTGGAAGAATTAAGAGGCCACCAGGGCCCTGGAAGATGTGCTTTATGTTGCAGTGAGGAGGAGAATATCAATCATCTGTTCTTCTTATGCCCTGTCACTAGAAGACTGTGGCGATTTTTCAGTGATCTTCACCTGGAATCCCAATGGATCCCCCAAGATTTTTTATTGGCGGCCATAGAATGGGGTAAGCTAAATTCAAGTTATTATGTTCTTCCTTTCTTTCTTATCTGGGAGGTATGGGTGGCTAGGAATCGATTGATTTTTGAGGGGGTTCCTTTCAGACTTGACATGATTTTCACAAACATTAAAAGGTGGATTGATGAGCGCCCTCAGAAGATGGTGATGGAGACTGACTGTTCTATTCGTCTCAGACCTCATGTCATTTCCATTCCGGAAATCTTTTTTGATGGGGTATCCGTGGATAATACTACTGGGTGCGGGGTATGGATTAAACTATCAGCAAATGAACGTATTCACTGTTTTTGGAACGGAGGGCCCGGTTCAAACAATAAGGCAGAGTTAATGGCTCTATGGGGGGGTCTTTGGGTAGCTTCCGACCTATCCCTACAGGATTTTCACATATATGGGGATTCGAAGCTAGTGATAGGATGGGTTTCCAATAGTTTTCATCTTCTATCCCCACATCTAAGAGGTTGGCTGGATCGCACACAGGGCTTATGGAAAAGGTTGCAAAGACCTAAGATTAATCATATATACAGAGAGAACAACACACGAGCAGACGGATTATCTAAGAGAGGGCTCCAGGCTGAATATGGGGTCATACAGTTCTCTCGGTATAGGGATGGAAGGGTGATACAGGATCTAAAAATTCCCATACCCTGAGTTGGCTGGGACTGGAATTTTTTGTTGTCGGATGCTGCTTTATATGTTTTTTAGGCTTTCTTATAGGGTTCAAACTTATATAGCAATAGTATTATTTGTTTTCATCCAGTATTGAAGATGCAGAGTGGACAGGTCTATCTACAGGTCTCTTCCATATTACACAGTGGCTACAGCGGGCTCGTATAGGAACTCAACCAATTAGCAGACCACAAATTCTCAGGCGAGGCAGAGTATCTATCCTCTTAGCAAAACATACAAGACAACTCAAACAATATTCACAAGGGGTCTCGGGTATTTTCTGTCTTTTCTACTCTGTCGCATAATATATCTGGAGCTGTGACTTTATTGACAAGGCACAGGACTGTAAGTGTATATGACCGCAAAGGTTTATCAAGCGAGCCAGATGAATATATACAAGCGAGGCTGAATCATTTTCAAGAACGGAAAGGTTAAAAAAGCGAGCCAGATGCACTAAAACAAGAGAGGCTGATTCATATCACGAGCACAATGGTTTATCAAGCGAGCCAGTTGATTATAAACAAGCGAGGTCGATTCATCTCAAGCGAGCCAGATATAATTGTATATGGAACTGTTTTCTACTTAATATCAGCCTTCCCACGTATCTGCAAAATCTTTTTCTTTACATTTTCTGCATTTATGTTTAACTCTGTCCAATAGGAACGTTTAAAACATAGGATATTGGTTAAGGCATGCTAGGATATCAGAGAAACACAATGTTTAAAAGTCTTTGCCTTTTTTGTAAATGATCATAGGAGTATTGTAATGATAATGCCGCATGGGGTTGATATTATCCCCCTGAATGATGTGCCAGTCACCTTTCCAACTTCTTATTCACCAATCAGCAGTTAAACGGGTTGACGATGCAATGATGTTTACTCATAGAACTCGATTCTATTTGAGAATGTATAGACCATGAACTGATATATAGTAATATATGTTAGCGTTTTTTTTCTTCTGAAAAAAAAAAAGAGGGTTGAAGTCGAAACAGACAGCATAGTTCCGGACAAAAAGGACTGAGCACACGAATCATCATCAGCCACCGTAGATCTCAAATTAAAATCAAACGCAGGTGCAGAAGCCAAAGAAGAATCCGCATGAGAATCAGAAAGCTCTGCTTTATTTAACAAACCCAATTCGTGCATATCCGTCCTATCTCCCGAGACTGGAAAGGGCCGCACAGCCTGCTCTCGGACAGAAACCGGTGAGGACGAAGAGGTCGAAGAAATCGATTTCTGAAGAACATGCCCACTAAGAACCATATTACGCAAGGCTTGAATCTGATTACAGTTCACCCTGCTGTTAGAATTGCCTCTCATATCAGAAATCGAAGAAGAGCCATTAGATAATTTCATGAATTTGGAAAGGTGCTTCCTATTCCATAATTCTTCCCACCGTTGGAATAAACTAAAAATAAAAATAAAAATAAAAATGATAATAATATTAATAAAATAAAATAAAATTATATATTATACCTTATCTATTTATTTATTTATTATTATTATTATTATTATTATGATTATTATATTATGTATTTATTTTTTACTTAATAAATCTATAAAATAAAATCATAAATAATTAAATAAATAAATAAAATAAATATTTAAATAAATAAATATTAATAATATAAATTAAAATTAAAATTATTAAAAATTAAATTATTATTTATTGATTTATTTATTTCATTTCTATTTTTTATTTATTTTATTTTTCTCCTTATTTTTATTTTAGTTTTTTATTTATTTATTTTCATTTTTATATTTATATTTATATTTTTATTGTTTGTATTATTATAGTAGTATTTAATCCTTTATGTTTTTAAATATTATTAAACAAAATAAATATTTTAACTATTTTATTAATGGAAATAATCCTATATTTATTTAATTTTCTAGAATAATTTTAATAATTCCTATTGTATATTAAATAAAAATAAAAATAGAAATTAAAATTAAAAATAATAATAATTAATTTTCATGATATAAACTTTAATCTTTTTATTTCTATGACTTTGATTTAGTCTAACTAGCCGTTATTTTTCAACGGCTAGTTGGAGCTTCTCATATCTATTTAATTGGGTCTCCTGATCAGATTTTTCATCAAGTCGTGATGATGAACCACACTGGCTGGTTCGAAACGCGTCGACCAAATTTATTTGGATGTGATTTTTACCGAAAGATTTTTTTTTTTACAAATCATTTCCTATGTTTAGTACCTTCAACATCTAAGACCTATATATTGTTTGAGTAACCAGCTCAGTGAGGGGCATATTTATCTTGATTTTGGAAATCTCTCCCTCAAAACTGAAAGGTACTAGAGTTTTGGATATATTTACATCAGCTTTATCAGCCATGATCTTTTATACATTTTTAATTTGCTGATCCTGATTTGGAGCTTTAGACAAAATGGTTTTCTCAGGGTAACTGGTGGAGGTACTAGGAAAACTAAGGTCTTTGTTTGGATGGCTAATTTTCCCTTTGTTTTTTTTAGCTTTCTTAGCCATAATGTTGACATTCTCTATTTTTTTCTTAGGGGTTTTTTCAGGTACTTTCTGAGCAGCAGTATCTATTTGGTCTTTCTTGGTTGAATCTAGGTATTTTTTGCTTCTACGATCATATTGCTTATGGATTTCCATGATGGAATTTTAAAATCCCAAGAGGTAGTCTTCATAATCCTCATAGTTAGTGTCTGTTTTATTTGAGGAAAAGAATCCTTGCTCTTCTTCGGTGAGAAAAACATAATCTTCATTATCAGAACCTATTAGATTTATATGGTTTTATTCAAGTTCTATAATTTCTCCTTCTTCTTCATCTACACAGTTTTGCTGAAAGGGAGGCCTGATTTGTTGGTCATTTTCCCTTTGTTTGATTTGAGGAGCATCTCTTCTGAATTTTTGAGTTCTGTTTCGGTTTTTGGAATTGGCTTGGTTTTCCCTAGGAGGCGTCCTTTCATTCAAATTTATCCTTTCTATCATTCTCTCCATAGTTCTCATTAGGCTGTCCATTTTGGTATCAGAGGAAGAGGTTGAGGGCATGGTTTCATCTTTGTAGGTTACTCTCTTTTCTGATTTCAACCTAGCTCTCTTTTCAATTAAGTTTACCTCTTCAGTAATTGTTTCCTTTTTCATTTCCTCTAAAGTTTCAGGATCTCTTTCTCTTAATTGGAAAGTCATGTCTGGGTCAAAGACTTCAAGGAATTTTACTAGTGCTAGGCCTTGTGGAGGTTTCATGTGAGGTGGAAGGGCATTATACACACTGTTAAACCTAGTGCAATAGTCTTGCACACTTTCTCCTGCATTCCTTTTAAGATTGCTGTATTCAGACAATATTTGGAGGTGGCTTTTCTTGATTTCCCACTTGTTTATAAAAGTTTGGTAGAGGGAAGGGAGGTCATGTATTGAGTTAGGAGTTAATGCTTTGAACCATTTTTTGGCCTCTCCTCCTAAACTTTCTGCAAAAATCCTCATTTTAATAGTTTCTTCTTCTATCTCCATGTAATCAAAAGCATCATTGATCCTATCTACATGATGTTGGGCAGTGATGGATTCAGCCCCTGTGAAATGAGGGATCTTGGACGGATAGTCATTTGGAAAAGGCATTAAATACTGAGGTAAATACAAGGGTGCATACCAAGCTTCCATGATGGGAGCTAATGGAGGATTTACAGGCGGAGGGTTGGTGAAATGAGATGTATGATGAAGCAGAGTGGTTTGCACAGTGGTGGTATGGATGGGTGAGGTGGAAGTACTTGGACCAACAAACTGATTTTGAGTAGATTTGGTATGGAAAGAGTTGAAGTGATGGAGAAGCTGAAATTCAGGTGGTGTGGAAGGAGAGGCTTCTCTACTAAAAATATGCTACAAATCTAAGGGTTCAAGGTAAGTTTGGTCAATATCAGTTTGAAACCTATTTCTGAATAGGTTCTTGGTATGGTGCAAGTCAAACTGGGGATCTTGCAAAGCTGTAAAATGTTCAGGTACAGAGCTTGCTCTATGGATGGTCCTAAAAGTGGTTAAGTTTCCAGATCTAGAATTTTGCCACAAAATATTTTCTAGGTCATCATCTATGTTGGGAGGGTTTGGGTCCAGATGAGATCTGGTACTAATCCTATGTGAAGCCATATTTCAAATTTCAAAATTTAGAGACGTTGAAAGTTTTAGTACTGTTTTCTGAAGGTTGACCTCTCTTAATGCATGGTAGACTCTTACATTATATAAGTGGGTTCATAAACTTCTTAGGGTTGGTTTGAAACAAATCTAGGAAATCAAATGAGTGTTAATGAAGCAATAGGCCTACTAGAGGCTAGTGGAGTCTCCAGGTGGATGTTTTTTGTTCTTTTAAGAATGTATGTTTATGGTCCACCACCAATAACTGACAAAAAACCAATCTAAGGGTGTTTTGGGGTTTTCTAATTTTTTATAGGTAGTCCTAAGGTTTATGAGAGTGCCATATAGCTGAGTCATCATTTTGCTAAGATGGTGAAATGAGTCTACTCTATGGCTGATAGTGTGAGTTCTCTATGATTTTATAAGGGTATCTGAAGTCCTAAGGGATACTTAGTTTTTCACTAACTCATAAGGTCCCATCATGATCATCATTGTGTTAGTGTAGTGATTAGGTAACAGATAAATCACCAGATACTATCAGTCAATTTCTAAGCTTAGCTAGAGTTTTAAATGAGTCTATAGGAGTTTGTTAGGCTACTATGTACTCAGAAGGTCCCACCGTCATCGCCAGAATGTTAGTGTGGCGATGAGGTGACAGATTTACTAGATTTTCTAAGTCAAACTGAGGGTCTAAAGAGTCTTAAGAGGTGTTCAGGCAACTATATACTTAGAAGGTCCCACCGTGACCGCTAGAATGTTAGAGTCCTATGATTTGGTAGATTGGTAGACCAAATTACAGGGTAACATAGAACCATTCTTTGGAGTCCTAGGACCTAGCCTTCCTGGACTTAGAGAGGGATCTCTCTATTGGGTGGAAAGGATGTGTTCTTTTTGCTTTAGGGTTTTGATTTTAGGCTAGTTGTTAAGTGTAGGGTTTGTTTATTGTTTTGGTTGGGCAAGATGGTCAAGTGGAATAGGTGGAGTGAGATTTTGTCAAAGACATTGGGCTATGGAGTCAAATGAAAGTCATGGGTGTCTAAATGATGAAACAGAGTGTGTTGTAGGGCTAATTTAGCAAGGTTAATGGATACTTAAGGTGATGTATGAGGTGGAGTGAACATAAAATTTGGGAAAGACTAAGAGGTCCTAAACACATATAGTTTAAAAGTTACAACTCATGAGGTAGGGCAAACCATTAAGCTCAATGAACAATACTTAAACTAATAAATATTAAGATAAAAATTCCAGTGAAACATAGAAAGCATAAGAGCTTATAACTTTAGTAAATTCACCTTCAGAATTTGGGAAAAAATATAAGATAAAACAAATAACTCAATATATGAAGATGGAAATCCTAAGCATCATATATCAAGCTATTGGGAACTTTGAAACAAGTTGGTAAGCATGGACAAAGGGAAAGATCGAACGAGACCCCTTTGATTTAACCTAGCGATCAATATTCCACAGAAAGGCTTCAAGATAGGGTTTTGAAAGCTTCAAATAAGCAGGGCATACCATGAATCATACTTGTAAACTAACATACTAACCATACATGAAACAAAAAACAAGTTTTGGTGGACCTAAGGAGCAATCAAGAATTCTTTAAGATGGCTAAAAGAGGAAAACATCAAAGGCTATAACAAACAGGAGGACTGAGGTGCCTCAAAGAGCATGTCTCGACCTATACTTTTATGATTTATAGCAACTAATAAGAATGAAAAATAATGAGAACAAGAAAACATTAACAAGTTAAGAAGACATCACCATTCAACAAGCTAAGGAATCGTGCAAACAAGCTTCTCCATCATCAAGCCAAACAAGCCATTCATGCACTTCACAAAACCAATTTCTTCTCCAAGCTCATAAAACCATGTATATTGCTCTTCAAGCTCATCAAATGCCAAAAAATACATAGGGGCCTCATGCTCTATTTATGGAGAAAAGGAGCACTAAAACCCTAAATGTGGTAGGAAAATGTCAAATTTAACCATAAATGTCATTTATAGTCAAGAGACCATGTAAGGCCCAAGGCACGTAATATCCTAAGAAATAAATCCCAAAATAGCTATTTGCACCTAATTATACAGTAATTTGCCTCAAAAAACTCAAAAATATCTATTTGCAATAAATGAGTGTGTTTTGTTGACTTTTGGTCCAAAACACACTAGGCAGTCTCTGTGTGCAGCGCCACTTCATCAGAAAATAAGGTCTCTTGTGGATGAGTTTTTGACCCATTCCCGACATCGGATTTGGCTCTGTGATGGCTCGTTGGAAAGCCTGATGAGTGTAATTTCCAGAAATACTTGAGTGGTCCTGATTGAGTGCCATTTACCTATCAAAAAACCATTTTTCCCAACACTACTCTATGCGCATCACTTGGTATGAAAATGAGGCAGAAAGGTTAAAATTTTGATCTTTTTTGACCTTTTGGGGGGTCAAAACTACTCCAAATGATCTGAAAATTGGTGAGAATATTGTTGGTGATGTGAGGAATCCAAAAATATAATTTTTTCAATCAGAGGATGCACCAATTTTTTGCGTAGCACCTAGGGTGTTGCGCACAAAGGGCTCAAAATTTCAAAAAGACAAAATTTTGTTCAATTTGGCTCAAAATTGGTGGAGATGTCCCTTAAGTGATGTTGGACACCTGTTCAGAAGCCTCAGCCAAAATTCCAAGGTTATATTTCTCCTTTTCCCTTTTTAGGTTTTCTAGCTCTATGAGGGCCTCCTTCAGTTTGGCACAAGCAAGCATGTTTTTCCTTGCATAGTGCTTGGTCATTGTCTTTTGGAGAGCAAGGAATCTCTTTACCTTCTTGAAATGTTTATGCTCCTCTTTGTAATACTGAATGACATGTTGTGCCATCTCAAAATCTCTTTCCCACTCCCTAAGTTGTGCATCTTTGGTCACGAGTAGCAATCTGGTGCCCATCTCCTTGTCCTCATTGTCACTGTCTAAATCAATGAATTGAGGCTCTTGATGGGTTTTCTTGATCCTCTTACTCCTCCTAACCTTTACCTACTGTTCACTCCTTTCTATATTTTCCTTGCCTTTGTCTTTTGGCTTTATTACTGGAGAAGAGATGGCCCTTTTCCTTTTTGAGGCAGCAAACACATCTCTTTTTCTTCTGTGGTATGTGCATGTGAGAGGAATGATCATGGTAGTTTTGATAGTGTCTCCATCATTTCTATGACCTTTAGTGTTGTCACAAGCTCTTTCATCTTTTCCATGGCTTTCATGAGTCACCTCATGCCCCATTGGGTCACTGCTTTTTTGACCTTCAGCATCACTATCATCTTCATTTTCCTCACTGTTTTCTATACTGTCACTTTGACCTTCAAACTGATCCTTACCTTCTTTACTTGCCTCATTTTGACTCCGTCATTCATTAATTTCTTCTTATTTATCATTCCCTGCGCTCTTAATTTTATTTTATTTGTCATTTAGAGACTGATTGGTGTCAAGACAGTCATGACATATGTCATGACTGTCATGACTATTTTCTTGGCTACCTTGCTCATCATTGACTGTCTTATCTGTGATATTGCCTTGGTCACTGCCTTCCTCTTCAAACTCTATTTCAGCCTCATTATATGCCTATTATTGATCTTTTGTTTCCTCATCTTTACCTTCTATGTCTTCATTTTCATCATTTTCATTCATTTTGTCACTGTTTGCACTAAGACTATGCTCACTGTCATGCTCATGTACATTCTTTTCTTGCTAACTGTCATCCTCACCATTTCCTTCATTATCCTCTTTGTCCTCATCTTTCTCATCAAAAATACCTTTTTATGCACTTGGGAGTGATTCTTTTTTATTATCACTATCACTTTCTTGCTCCAAGTGTTCACTATCTTTTCCTTCATGGCTATCATGTTCATCTTCCTCTTCCTTGTCATCATCATCCTTCTCTTCTTCACTAGACTCTGTTTCTACCCTACTGTCTTCATCATTTCCATCATCATATTCTTGTTCCTTAGTGCTGCTGTCATCATATTCTTCTTCATTAAGCTCTGTAATTTCCCCACTGTTTTCTTCATTCTCAATGACATATTTTTGTTCTTTATTGCTACTGCCACCTGCTTTTTCATCGTCACCATTGTCATCATATTCACTTGATACATAAGGATAAGAGGAAAGAGATAGGTTTCATTGTGGAGAAGGCATAGGTGGAGGTGATGGAGGATTGGAGGTAAGTGAGTGAGAAGTGGAGGGGAAATTTTGCTGAATGAAGGCTTGGAGATTTGCAAATACATCATGTGAGATGAAAACTTCCCAAGGAATTCCCTACTTCTCTAGCTGGTGTAAAACAATCATATTAATCAAGGAGTGGTGAAAAAGGCTCTGCATTCGGTGGACATAACTTATTTTCTTGACCACTGAAGCCATTTTGTTAATGCTCCGGTAGATATAGTATGGTAGGTTTAGAAATTTAACCCTGGTGAAGTGCATTAGTAGCCTCATGTGATATGAATAAACCCTGGAGTAACTCCCCTCAAAAGTGAAGTACTTGATAATCTACCTCATCAGTAGGGCATATCTCTCTAGCAGGTGGGAGAAGGGGAAAACAACCTTGCAACCTTGTTGACAGCTAGGTTTCAGGAAGGGCTCATAGTAGCTCAAGTTCAATTTATTCTGTTTAAACCATCTCTCACCAATATCTAGTATTCCTATGGCTTTAGAAGTGGATTCAGATGATAATTCAAATTTTACTCCTGCTAGGTTGACCTGATGGTTTTGTAAGCTGAGAATAAACAACCTAGTCAACTCTGAGTGGTTTTGGACCTACTTAACTTTCTCACGGAACTGATAACAACCAACATCTTGAAAACATGCAAGGATCATGGGAGAAGAGGTGATTTGAATGGAGTTTAAAGGCTCAAACCTGTTAACCCTTCCTCCCTTGTGTTTTGGATTTATAGGCCCTTGGCCTTTATCATTGTTGGTACTGATCTCCTCCTCAGACACGGTGGCTGATTATATCCTTGAACAAAGTGGTTTGTTTCTTGATGAGAGATTTTAGGTTTAGGGAGGACAAATGAGTGATGTGAGGGTACACTTTTTAGCAAATGGAGGTAAACTGAAGTAATCAAGGAGTGCTTTTCAGAGTTTAGGAGAAGGCTTGCTGGTACTGAGTGTTTTTACACAAATGACAACTCTCCAATTTGTAAACCCTGCCCTAGAAGGTCAAATATTTGATTTTCATGAAGATTAGGGTTTGGGCACATTAGGTTTTAATACTCTCTTTGATTATGAAAAAATATTACTTGGAGGGCAAGAAAGTGACCACCAACCTTTCTTAACTCATGCAGGGTCCTGTGGCCATCTTGAGGAGGAGAAAAATTGATTTTTGGCAATTTTTGACCAAATCTGGCCAAAATTTGTCTGTGTGTAGCACCACCCGACAGGCCGTTCCTGTCGGGCCTTCCTGTGCGTAGTGCCGGGTCGATTTGCGGTTAGTCGGGTGGCAGACTAGGCTTGTGCATAGCGCCTTCACCAATGCATAGTGCCTGGCCTCCGGTGCACAGTGTAGTGTATTTTAACACTGTTGTTGCCTCCTATGTGTGCAACGCTGATGGCTAGGTGCGTAGCGCCTGGAAATTTCACCAAGTTTTTGGCAGAAAACCCTGAAGTGCTCCACCGGTTCTCTTTCTCTCTTTCAAGGACGGGAATGAGTTTAGGATGAGGGAAAGGAAGGCCTTTATACCCTTTTTAAAAATAATTTCATGACAAAACCCACTTTGTAATGTTTATTTCTCTTCTTACTTTTTACTATCCTTTTGGCCCTTTTTGTCCTGTAGGTGGAAAAGTCCCAAAAAATGATTTTTTTTTGTCTTGCTGGATCATCTTGATGCTCTCCTTATACTGAAAAACCTCTTCAACAAGCTCAAACATTATCCATTTTTGGAAAAATGAACCCTTTTCATGATGTTTAACACTTGTAAACAACAAACTTGTGATCAATTTGACATGTTTTCCTTTGATTGGCATTTTGTCATGTTTTCTCTGTGAAGCTGTGAGAAAAACCTCCTGGTGGGAAAACCCTAGCAGCAAGAATCAATAGCAGTTTGGTATTTAGATGTGCCATCATCATTTGAAACATTTAGGTTTTCTTTGACCTTATCAATCTTCCTGTAGGGAAACATTTTTGATAGTCCTGCAAAAGTGTCATTCATGTTTAGCTATCTTTTGCAGAATATGCTTTTGATAACGAAACCCTTGTTGAAGGCTTTACTGCTCTCAGACCAATTACAGTTTTTTTTCCTTTGATCAGTTTGCCAATGATATATCTCTGGTGGGGGGAGGTGAGAAATTTAAACCATTTTGTGTCTTCCCCTTGGCCACTTTTGTTTTTGCAGGTTCCTACACAATTTCTGCCTTAGATCACTATCTTTTCACCGCATGCTTGCTTTCCTCTTGATATTTTAAAGAGGCTTTTGGCAGTATTTTGAAAAGTAAATCCCTTGCACTGATACTCTTTGTCATCTTTCTTCTTTTGGTTAGTGAATTATAGCTTATGTCTGCCTCCTTTGATCCCTTTAAGAACTCTGATTTTACCTTTTGATGAGGTGGAATCAGTGCCTCTTTGTCAAACCCTAGAGGGCAACTTGAAACCCTTGACATGCCATCTATTGTTATGAAGGAGGCCCTTTGTCATCATTTGACCATTTTTGTCCATCTTCCTGAACTACTAGGTTTTAGGGATGTTAGAAAAAAGTAAATAGTGTTGTCTTTCAAGTTCTCAAACACTTCTCAAAATTCATTAATTATTTCTAAAAGTCTTCAATGTGCACTTGAAGGAGTTGAGGTGACCTTTGCCCTTGTAGCCCTAGTACTGATTCCTTTTTTGGCCAAAATAGTCACAAACCCTAATTTTCTTCAAACATAGGCTTCTGCCTTCTCTTTGTTGTTGATTGTCTATTTGTGATGATTCTCCCATTACCTTACCTTTTTCTAAGTTGATGGCCATTTGATTTCTTTTGTAGAAATGTGAGCAAGGGGTAGCTATCCCCCTGAAATATTTGTGCTTTAGGCCAAAATTTCTTCCTTGAATGACCTCTTTCATGATTTTTGGACAAAATCACTTGTCCCTTTCTTCTTTGAATGTAGTTTCTTCATACATGAAAAACAGAGTTCGTAGGATACCAAATCCACCCTATGACTTTGTGAAACCCTAGGTGACCTAGTGGAGGGTTCCTTGGACTTGGCTTTTAGACAGAAACTTAGAATTTGGGGTCATCAAGTGTAAGATAGAGTTTATGATAAACTGATGTATTGAAGATCCAAAATCCAATGTATTTGATTTATCTAAAGAGCCTACAGAGATAGTTTGATACCACCAATGGTTGGGGTATTTTGGGGAGACATAATAAAGCTGTTTGATTGGTGGCCTTAGGTAATAGTGGGGGTTTAGGCAAAACAAAAGCAAAGGATTTGGGTCAAAGGTGACAAGATATAGACAAAAATGAGTGGCATGAGCCCCTAATGGATTTCCTGGGACTGGTAAGCAGAGCTTGACATGATGGAATGATGAAATGGTGAAAAATTATCTTAAGGATAATGAAGGTAGTGAGATTTCTAGAACTCACAATGTTCACGAAATTTGTTTCTAGAAATATAGGGAAATCATTTAGTCATAAACAAGGGCAAAAATTACTGATGACTAACATGTTGTATTGCTAATGTTATGTATTTGACAAACAAGTCTGATAGTGACTCGATGAACAATGATTTGATATGTGACAAATGTGAATATCTTGAATTGACAGTGATGTTTGACTATACCTCTCTTGATGAAAATGACATATGATATAACATTGAATTCTTTATAGTAACAATGACATAAACATGACTTTTAAATTCTTGTAATACAATATAAAATTAATATCACGAAATAATTGTGTTGCAGCCATGCATATATGAGATCTAAATAGAGGAATGGATCACCTGATAAAACATGGGAAACTATATTTTTTATCCTTAAAATAAAAATGAAAAACACTTACAACATGAAATCCTCATGCAAAACCTTTGAGAGAACTTTTATTAAACTGCAGGAACATAATTTAAATAATCAAAATAAATTAATAAATACCAAGCATGTCGTATATGGGATTTCTAAAAGAACATACCATTAATTAGAGTTTAGAATCCATATTGAGAAAATTATATCCAAACAAATGGATGGATAATAGGCTACAAGGGTACGAAAATACCATCTTGTAGAGATTATGTGCCATCTCCTTGGGGTTCAGTTTCTTGATTAATTATTTCATGTTTGTCACTAACCTAAAAGGTCAACATAAAATGCATGAGTGGCACAATAAAATTTATTTGGATTTAATTCATTCATAATTTGAAGAAAAAAATATATACCCATGGTAATATGTGGGGTGTATGTACATCAACAAGTTCATTATGTGGCGATTGTTCCACTAATTTGAGTATTTCTTCATTAAAAAAAGATGAGAAATATCTACTTTAGAATAAATATATAAGTTATTTTTGGAGAAAAAATGTATATACAATTAAATATAATAAATCTATATGTATAATTCCTTATAGCTAATCTTGTAAGTGTGATTTAATAGTTCATTAATCATAGATTCCTAGAATCTTCCTCACTAAGGTTGTGACTATCATGAGACAAGGATCACTCCACGTGATATATACATGATGATGCATATGTCTCGAGATCCTATTGATCCATCTCTCTCAGCACCTCATCCAGCACATTAACAATTACTGTAACTTTCTCCCCACTCTCTGAACACTTCCTCTTTCCCAAGCTAACTAACACTACTTGGAAAACATATTGAACAACCTCCCTTTTATTATCCCTTCCCTGAGATCCTATGCTATATGTAATGTCTACCTCATCTCAAAATGCAACAAATCTAGGTGGTCATGGTGCTAAATGATGTTCTGGAGTCTTAAATGCAACATCTCACATAACATCAAGCCATTCATATATACGACCTTTGCCAACCTCATAGAATTTAGATCTTGTATCTATATAATTAGTATGCATGTGTTCTCAAAACTCAACATAAAACATCCTCAAGAAATATTTCAACACTTCATCATTATTAGAGAACTTTCTATATGCATATAGGAACTTTTGATAAAGAAATGGTGTGATATTACGGTCATTAAATCGTGCAACCTTCAAATGATTTTTATCTTTAGGTCACAAGTCAAACAATGAGAAGGAAATTATTTAGTGACCCTTTCTTTCACATATTTAAAGGAGTTCCTACCCATAACTGATACTCTCCTTCTACATATCATGTCATAAAAAACCTCTATCATAAGTCCAACCCCATGATACGCTGCTATGAGATTCTCCAAACTGTGAAAAAATATTTTGAGACAATCTCTAGGATACCAAGAGATATTTCTATTTTCTAGCTCATTATTCAATATTTTTGAATGCACCATGAAGTCATCAAGACTAAGATTGCAGATTTTGTCTTCCCAGGAACCTCCTTGGGAACATCTTGAGGATCGGGGTAAATAGGTTCATAGTTTTTATTTTTGGCATAATGTTGGGCCCTGTTACACCAATGTTTGGTCATATAACCATTTACAATTAGATGTATCGAAGTACACCATGTAAGACCAATTTTACCATAGTAAAATGTCTTTCACTATAAGAAATAATTTAATAAACCATACTTTATTAAGTTATTTCTGGTTCGAACAGGAAACCCCATGAGGAATAATTAAATAAATCCTTATTTATTTGATTTTCCTCTAGGGATAATTAATTGAACCACTATTTAAATAATATTCCTGGTCATATTTAACCCAATTAATGAGAAATAATTATATCAATAATTATTTATCTTATTATTCTCTACGAATAATTAATTAAGTCATTATTTAATTAATATTCCTTGTTAAATTTTCCTAAATCATTTAGGAATAATAAAATAAATCATTATTTGTCAAATTATTCCTTGACCACATCCTTGAAATGATAAATAAATCATTCATTCATTTATTATTTCTAAATAAAGGGATTTAACCAATTTTAATTCATTTTCCTTGCAACAAAATATAATAAAATATTCCAAGCAGTTAGATCTAGATCTTGGTTAATAATATTTTATTATGAACCAGTATCAAGGAAAACTCAATATTTTGTTATAAATAGGAGGGTTTTCCATTCATTATGGACCTTTGATCCTTTTATCATGGTCAGACTTTGTTTCTATTATCATTGTCATACTTTGATCGTTTTTAGTATCTTTTTTTCTTATTGAGCTCCCATTGGGTTCAACAAGTCTCGAGTTTTCTACACCATTGAGAGAGAAGAAATTTGGATCTAAAGCATTGAGGACATCCAAGAACCCATCCCATTGAGGGGGACTGGTAACATCATTATTTTTTCCCTTCCCAGGTGTTAACATAATATAAAATTCTTTATATATCTTGTCTTGTCCATTGGATATTTTGAGAAACTTTATTTCATTTTACTATTTAGCTGCTTTTACTACATAGATCTAGGTTTGTTTTGCATTTGTTTCACCCGTCTATTGCATATCTAAAGAAGTTAGACAATGATATTTATTGATAAAGTTGTTTGTCATGTGTAGCTAAAGTGATCTCTTTTTGTATGCTTGCATTAAAGAATTCATTATAACAGGCCCTACAACCTGTCCCACCATGACGACGTCCCATAAGAGCATGACCAAACCATGTAACATAATAAATTTTCACACTCTATTCAAATATAAATTAATTTCACTTGAAAAATTCATATTAAAAAAATGTCTACATTTAAAATTACCTAGTCCATGAAATATCTCATTCTTTGAGTCGTCATTCAGAGGACGATTATCCCCTTCCGAGGAAACAAACTCACAGCTATTATGTCATGTAAAAAACATAAAATTTCCAATCGTGTTTATGTATGAGAGATGAGATAAATTTTAACATTAAACATATCTTGAACAAGATTTGAGTATGGTCCTCACTTGAAGGCTCGTGGATGACTCGCTGAGAATCAACATGGTCATCCTCATGCTAAGATAATTCACGTATGCATGGAAATATCTTTTCACATTAAATGTGGATGAAAGAAGAAAGTATTCACATGTTAAATGTTAAATTTATATAGTTCCAATAATTGAATACATTAACTAGTAATCGAGCATGTACCTCTACCATGCAAAGTAAACCCATCAAAATCACATCTACTCATTCTTCGAGCCTTGTTAATTTTATTTTTTCTAGCATCAAATGTGTTCAAGCCACAAACCTTTGTGGCGATGCTAGAATGCATGAGATCTCCGGAACCCATAAATCATGTCCGTAATTTCTTCCTAGAAGTGAATTAATTATATTATTAACCAATTTTTTAATGTTTCATATGTCTAAACTTAGGAAAACTAGTTAATTAATGAAAATTAATTAGTTCAAGACTAGAATAATATAGAAACTCACACGAATAGATATAGAGATGATCTCAGCCATAAATTATGTTTAAATCATGGTCATTTTTTATACAACAGAGGATTATAAGAGGATATAAATGTGGTGATGGAGAGAACACTTGTGTAGTTAAATTTCTTAGCAGATCTATTTCAATAGTAGCAACAATCAGTTGCAAGAGAGAGATATAGATCAAAGCAATGAGAGAGGGGCAGAGACAGTGAGGTTGGAGAAATTATTACAGATCCAGTGAGTGCATTTGCAGAGAGATAAAAGAGCCATGTAGAAGATGACATAGGGGTTGCGTGTAGCTTCTAGAGGAAAGTTTGATTTGCGGAGAGGGAAATATGTCTTCAGTTCCAGAGGCCAGGAGGGAGTCGTAGAGTGTCAGAGAATAATTTTCCCATCCAAGCGAATGCAGAACGAGTTCATCAGAGACAATTCATATGGTTGACGTTAAGCAAGATGCACCGTGCAACACAGAGGCTGATGTAGAAGGTCGTAAGGCTGAGTTTATGAAGGAAGGTTGTGCCATGGTTTACCTGTGGGGTGAGGAAACTCCTCACTAGATTTTTTCCAGCATTTTTCTTTGTAGGATTTCCATATTTCGACATCCAGTTGTACTCATAATTTCTCACTGCTGGATAATAATAAAAGCCCTCAGTTGTTGCACCGATTTTCTCACATTTGGTCTTTCCAGGGAATTTTTTCCAAACAAACTGTGTTAATTTTCTGTGTGTGCTAGCATTTCTAAGATTCCAGTGTTTTATTTTTCCACATTTTTATTTGTGAAGGTTGCAGTGTGTGTATTTTGATATTTTTCATAGTAGATAAATTTCTAATTAATTAAAGATTAGGAGAAATAATACCATTTGTTGTAATAGGGTTCCAATATATGAATTCTCACATGGTATCAAAGCATAATTGATCAGCTGGAGAGCTTAGAAATGAAAGATGGAATTTTTTTGTTCAGTAAGAGTTGCATGCCAAAATTCCTAGAGGTAGCGCGGTTTATTGCCAAGCAGGTTGATTTGCTTGGGGAAGTTCATTTTTTTGGTGTAGTGAGGTTGAACAATTTGACTTTCCAGTTTAAGTCATTCTAGCAGCTAGAGCTAGCAACTCATATTTTCATTGGGCACATTTCTAGTTGGATGAAAAGCATTTTGCAGTAGTTTACTAGAGAAAATCCAACGTCGGGGTGGAAGAGAGAAGAGCACACACAAAGGGAAAATTTATCTCAGGGAACTTCTAGTCTCAAGAAGTTTGATATTTCCGTGAAGATTGAAAGTAGTTGTGAGTAGATATTCTCACTCCAGAAGGGAGTGAAATTTGCATAAAAGCAGCCGAGCAGAAGGAAAGAGGGAGTTTTCGACAATTCATTGAGATGGACACTACACGGTTTCGTGATCAGGACATGTTGGATGGAGCTTCCAACTACGTCATCTGAAAGGCAAGGATGTCCTTCCTTATAAATTAATTTGTCTTGAAATCCTACATTTAAAATGTAGTGGCGGTTCCTCGGGATATAGATCAACTGAAATAGTATAAGAAGGAAATGGTGTGGACGAAATCGTTGATCATAGATGGAGTATGGGATCATATAGTCTCACATATATCTGGCAAATATATTTCCAAACAGATGTGGGATTCTCTCTCCACATTATATCAAGGTACTTCAGAGCAGTGGAAGATTTACCTAGAGGAGAAGTTGAGACTCTTCCGGATGCACAAAGGGGAAGGAATGGACCGCTACCTTACCAGGATTCAAGAGGTCTAGGACCAATTGTTACATGTTAGGTTAGCACCTCAACCCACAGAGCTAGTGATATTGGAACTCAACATTGTCTCAAAGGACTGGAAAGTATTTTTCTAAAGCATATTGGGTAGAGACAAGCTACCAGTGTGGGACAAGATGTGGTTTGACATAGAGGAGGAGGAATTTAGGTGATCTCTTCTAAAGAGCTCCATTAGTGGTAGTAGGAGCAGCAGATTGAAGATGGTAAAGGAGGAGGAGAATGTGGCCCTCAAATCTAAGGGTCCCAGTAAAGGATAAGGGGAGAAGATGAAGAAGAAGAAGGAACTTTAAGAGGTCAAGTGCTTTAGGTGTGATGAGCTCGGTCACTATAATACCCAGGGTCCTCTCGGGAATAAGGACAGGGAGGAGAAGTAGGACCGGCATGCAGCTTTTGTAGAGATCGATAGGCTTTCGTCCATATTGGAGGAATACATCGCTATGTTTTCCAATATACCTCCAAGAGTGAGGTTGTGTCGCTTGGTGTTGTATCCCTAGAGAGCTACAGATGGGTAGGATCCCCGAGGAGTCCACTTCTTAGATTAGTACCTGGATATGAGGGGCCAAAATATTTAGTAGCAAGATGGATCAGTGACAGTAGATGTAGTCAGATGCTAAAGTGATGGTTGTAGTGACTAGTAGAAGTCAGTTGCTGGGGAGCACATTGTAGAGTTGGCAGCAGTGCAAAGTGGAACAATGTAGAGTCAACAGCAGTGTAGAGTCCTTAGTGGAAAGTGTAGTAGCTAGTAGCAGTCTGAGACAAGGGTGACAGATGCATTATACTGATCAAAATTATTCAATATTTTGGATGTTTATGAGTTGTAGATGTTGCAGTGGCAGCAACAACAGAGTTGCAATGCATATGCAGTGTTGGTAGTAGCGCAACATGGTAAACAATAGCACATATGTAGTGTATATCAGAGTTATGTAGTAGTTGGTGGGAAACAAAAGCTAGAGCTCAGCAACATGACAAGAGATGATGCAGAGACAGGGTGTTGTGGTAGCATGTGAATCACTAGAACACATTCCTTGCTAAGAGAGAGTGTTATTTTTTGTAGCATCGAATGTGCTCTAGCCACGAAACTCTATGGAGAGGCTAGAATACATGAGATCTATAGAACCCATAAATATTTTCTGGAAATTCTTCATAAAAGTAATTTAATTATATTATTATCCAATTTTTTAATGTTTCCTAAGTCTAAACTTAAGATATATGGTCAATTAATCATTATTAATTAATTCAAGGTGACGATAGTCTAGAAACTCATGCGGATCGATCTAGAGATGATCCTAGCCATCGATTATGTTTTAACCTTGGTCGTTGGTGCCCCAACAGAGGATTATTAGAGGTGATTGATGTGGTTATGGAGAGAACGCTTGTGTAGTTCGATTTCTTGGAAGATTGATTTCTAGAGTAGCAAAAGTCAGTTGCCTGTGAGAGTGAAAGATCGAAGCAGTGAGAGATGGGAAGAGACAGTGAGGCTGGAGGAAGTATTATAATATTCATCTAAATGTAGGAAGAAATTGTGCCATGATAAAGTATAATTGTGCCATGATAAAGAAATAGAGGATAACATAAAACGTAGTTATTATAAAGAGGTAGTTAACCCTAATATAAAATATCAAAAGTATAAATTTATTTATAATTAGCATAAAGAACACCAATGTTATTAAAAATAGTACAACCATATAAATTAAATTTCTATAAGAATCAACCTATGATAGACATCAAAACAATTACTTATACATGTAACATTGTTAAGATTAAAAAAATAATAAAAATGAAGTCAATTATAAATTTATTTTAAATTATTACTATTAATTATAAAAAAATAATATATGAGTTAAACATATATGAATTTAAAACACATCTAACAAGAGTATTAACCATGGAGATTCACGTCCACTTTACCATGGAAATATTTTTTGTGTATATTAACTTTGTCAGAATACCATGGGCGAATACATAGTTTATCACTACATGCCCAAAATACCATAACTCATTTTGTAGTCAAAACATTTTATATATTTTTTATTTTCTAACATTTTTTAAACTAAAATGAAAAAAGTGAAAAGACATAAACACCTTTAATATACATCTCAACCATCTATCACGATGACAACTAAAATATTAGGTTGATATTCCATAGAGATTAAATTCCTATTATCTATCTATTAATTATTAATAACTGAATTAAAATTATAAAAATTGTACATATGATTGTAATAAAAATAAACTTCATAACTTCTATAGTAATATAGGGAATTAAATCATTCATAAAACAAAGTGGATGAAATAATTTGTGAACTTGGTATTATTAATTAAAAAATAATACAAATTAACTTCTTTTTTATATTCTATAAACACATTAAATATTAATTTCAAAATATGTATATTAACATCAACTTTATTTTTTTTGGTAATCTAGGTAAGATTATCTCTTCACCATCATATCCAAATAAATCACCTCTCAGAAAATCAAAGAGTAGGTTAACAATGCACGTGATCACTACCTATCCAAAACCTCATGAACATATTTACATCAACTTTTAAAAAATACCATCAATATTTAAAAAATCATAAAAAATTTAAAAAAATCATCTACAATATATTTAAATATTAAAATTAATTCTCGAAATTTAATATCTATCTTTTTTTCCCTTCAAGATCCCATGAATAAAATTTGACTTAATACATGTCAGCAATCATCACTACCTTTATTCCTATATTAAAAATAAATTCTATAAATAATTATTAAAATACAATAACAAATCATTTAAGATAAAAATTAAACTCTATTCCTTTTAATTGTAATGTATATCTTTGATATATCGATTTTTATTTAATTTTATTAGTTTTTATATTTAATTTTTAATTTACATATGTTTATATATTAAATTTATTTATATGGCCGACATTGTTTATTTACTTTTGTAAATAAAATCCATCGAAAAGTAGGCACTCGTGACTCAAATCCATGGAAGGATAAAGCAAATTAGAAAACATTACTTGTACTATCAGAAAACTCTACTTCGTTAATGTCGAGCTCATATTGAAAGTCTTCAAACGCTGCTATCATAAGGTAAGTCTTCATGTTTCAAGTTTTTAATGGATGATGATGGACTGAGATATTTTAATCAATTGACTTGGACTCAAAACTATGTTGACACATAATGTGGCTTTTATATATATATATAAATAAATAAATAAAATGAAAATAATTTTTATAATTAAAATTTATTATTAATAGTAGTTATATTTAAAAAATTAAGCTAATTAAATTAAATATTATTTATTAATTTAATTAATAATATCAATAGATAATCTAATATATATTTTAATTAGATTAATTTGAAAGATCAAATCTTATTTATGTGATTAATCCAAAAAACCAAATCCTAATTATGTGATTAATTCGAAAGACATTTTTCTACACTATGGATTACAAAAGTCTTAGATCTAACACTAATATATATTTACTAATAATATTATTAAAATGTAAATATTAATATTAAATTATGTAAATATAATAATATATTTCTTAAAAGTTTAAAAGTTATTTCTTGAAATTCAAGTTAAATCATAATTTTTTTTTCCAAAAAAAAAAAATGTAATTTTTATTCATTTTGAAAATATCAAAATTTACATTTTGTAGATATATTTAGTGTTCGTACTGTATCAGATATGTAAGCTTTTTCAACTTCTTGTACATAAATAGTGCATTCTATTAGGAGATGTTGTATATGACAACATATATATATATATATATCTATATATAGACACACACACACACACACACACATAAAGAGAGAGAGAGTGAGAGATAGATCCATGAGTCAGAAAAAAAAATGATTCAGTCTCGCCCTTCCAAAGGGTCCTTGAATGATTAAATAAACAAGAGTACAAATATCCGTTGATTCATATCTTCATAATGAAATAAAACAACTAGCGCATCCATAATATAACCTTAAACATACTTGTACTGAGGGATTCTGATTCTTAGAATTGTAATGTACTGTCATTGACTGTAGTTAACTATTGGATAATATTGTCACTGTGTTGAACACAAATAAACACTACGGCATACTGATAAATCTTCTAGGGCTCTGGAGGCATGCAGAGATACCGAGAGCGAGCATCTATCATAGGTCTGGACACTACCATATCATTATGTGTGTGCGTCTACGGCAGATCTGGACAGCGGAAAATTTAGTCTCGCAGTCGTACCCATAAGGCCTTTGTGTGTGTGTTTATCACATATATGGATGCTCCCAGACCATACTATGCATGTGTTTGGAGACCAAACTAGGCTGCGGAAGCCTAAACCTCCCAGACGCACCCATAGGCCTGTGTGCATGCATCTATGTGTTCTTGGACGCACCCATAAGCATTTATGCCAACGGCCAGGGACGAGAAACATAAGTTATGTGGGATCATCCAAGACTCAGAAACTCTAGACACCTGCGAGATTTGACCCTGTAGTTTTAGACCCTTTTTGCGAGATTTCCTCAGATGAACCTATGCAAACCAAACAATATAAGGGAGAAGAGAGTGCCTGCTCATTGTGTCCAAATGAGCTTGAGGTATCTTCTATTTATAGGCTTACATGAGGGTCCACTTGGGGTAGGGGTCGACTTAACCAATTTCACATGTGCTTAGGACCGACCCATTCCATATACATGTATGAATAAAATAATTCAAAAAATCAACTTCTGCTTGACCAACTAGGGTGATATTTAGATCTATTTTGGCCCTTTAAAAAAGAGGAATATATTGCAATTATTATATTCATCATATGAGTTTTCCAACGTGGAATTTTACCCTAGTTGAATAATTTTAACAATCCATCTCAACTATGGATAATTCGACCTGCCAATATTTGTTCACCGATCAATATGACAGTCTAGTATCTTCAAGCATCATCACGTATTGTCACTAATCATATATGTCATGTAGTCACCATGTTGTGATCTTACACCATTGCAATAATCAATGTGCTTTTCATACTAATTCCTTCTTATCTCTTGATTTTTTCTGCTCGTATGCTGAACATTCTCGGATCTAGAAGAAGAAGAATATGTCACTGAAGGGGATCTTAGGCTACCACCCTTTATCCATCAGGATACTACTCAGAATATCTGTCATTTGGCTACTACCTGGAGTATCATCATCAATCATCATCAAAGAACAAATCATTGAGGAGCACATCTCAACTTGTAACCACATGGGGGAGCATATGTCGACTCAAAATCTCATGGGGGATCTATACATATACTATTATACAACTCCATATCGACCAATAGGATATCCAAACAAATATGGGAGCCCATATCGACCCTGGGATCACATCGAGGAGCTCAATCTCAATCCAAAACTGCATAGGGTTATCTCAACCCATCCCATTGCCATATGAACTTCCCATTGATGATCCTAAATATTCATGTGGTAGAACACCAACATCATAATTGACTTTGGTTGTACATCTCAAGTACACTCTCAACCCTTTATCTAAACGAGGAGTGGTATTCTTCACAAGCCATGCTTGTGGGTATGATGTCAACTAGGGTATGATTTGCAAATACCAGAAAGAAAAGCAACATTCTGTGACCCTTTGAAGATAAGGGAGTATCATCTTTAACCCTATGCATAACATATAGGGTTTATACCCTATTTTCTATAGTTCCCTCAACCCCAAGGGCCCTCCATCTATATTCCTCACTCTAGGAGCTCAGACAGGGAGGAATATTTGGCTCAGTGTCCTTGATCAATGCTGCTCTCATCACACTCAAATTTGGTAATTTCTTGTCTCAATAGCAATTGATTCATGTTCATACAGGACATCAAATAAAATAATCGCAAAAGGATACCATAATCATCCTCCATCTTAAGGAGATGCCAATCACAAGTTTAAGCTTGTCTCAAACAGCTACACTGTCTCAATATATGGAGAAATATCAATCCCAACTATATATATGGGATTCTGTTTCATCACATTGTATCCATGTCATATCTAAATCATGCTCAGACAACCCACTAAGGAGCTTATTCATCCTTCCTCACAACTAGCTATTGGGTAGTGAAAAAGGTATGAAATTACTGTGTATCTTCTCATTCTTTTACTATAGACATACTCCTTTTTAACTTAGGAAGGTAATTTATTATAATAATTATGGTAGAATTGGAAAGGTTTATGTTTATTGTGAAAAGATGACTAAAGATTGCTTTTTGTTGACAAAAACAGGAATTAGACGAAGTGAAAAGCTGTACCAAAGGTGAGGCTGAGACTAATGCAACTGTTGCTCCATCAGCGTTAAACCATAACTAGCCAAAGACAAGGAAATCTGAATGCATTGCCAAGAAAAGGCAAGGGAAAACTCGGCTTCGGTCAAAGTAAACCAAGATGATAACTAAACGAAGGGAAGCGAATCCCTCAGGATCCTATGATCCTGAGGGATCGTTGTTCAAGCTCATCTTATTCCTTGTCTTATCCGTTAGGGTATGTTACATAAAGCAACATCCTTTAGTGTTAAGGGGTCGAAAGTTCATATATTCAAACATTTCCTCTGTAATATTGTTTTTATTGACTCTCAGTTTTAAGAGAGTAGCCTCTGTAATACTTTATGTTTGATTAATATCAAAGATGTGTTTCATTTCATCTCTTAAGTTCTGAAGTAGCCCAGCAGTATTTCAGTGGCGCTAAGGGCCCGACTCTGGTGGAATTACCTTGCTGTTTGTATTCTTAATCTTTGCTTACTGTTGTGTGAAGTTGTGTTTAAAGTTTATTTCGATTGCAGAATTGATTGACTGTTGTTAAATTAAATACAGACTCATTAACGAATTGCATTGCTATTTTATCCTTTGCAAGAAGTGCATTCGCTATTTATTTACCTTGCTACCATTATAAAGCTTTGCTATTCTATATTCGATTCTAGTTGTTGTTCTATTGGTTTGCGATTTGTTATAATTAACTGTTGTGTAGTATTGACTGTCGAGAGGATTGGAGTATGGAGAGTAGTTGCTTGACTGTGTTAAAATTATAATTTATGTTCAATTCATGTTGTTGTTCCATTTCTGTTTATTTTTCATCTCTGATTCATAGCTTCAGATTAGCAGATAGATTGGTTATAGTTGTTGTGAATGCATAGGAATTACGAGTTGTTGTTCCTTTCTAGCCTTTGAAGTTCCTTTTAGTTATTTTCATCAGCAAGCAGTTTGAGTTTGATTTTGTTTCTATTGCTTTAAGAGAAAGACCACCAACTATAGAGGACATTGGTTATTTCTTACAAGTTTCCAGATTGGTTATCTTGCCTCAGTGTGATTTTAGTTGCATCGATTTCTAAGGGAAAGAGTTACTGCTACTGTATCCCTGATCGATGGTTTGTAGATTGATGTAGTTAAGATTTCAGAGCATTTCCATTTATGTTACTGTAATTAGATTTCTTTACAAGCATCTGTTTACTCTTGTATTCAACATTCTGTACTACATCTTCTTAGCATTACTCTTAGTTAATTGCAGCCTCAGACAGAGTACACTCTTGAAATAAAATGTCTCTCCCAGATTGATAATTAATGTAGGCTAATTAGGTGTTCAAAAGATATCTTTTTATGACCCAAAATTTTGGCGCCGTTGCCGGGGAGAGTGTATGCCATTTCAAAGGAGTGATGCATAGCTAATTTTATTCTTCTCGCGAAGAATTGGGTATTAAATACGGAAGGTAAGAACCTATGCATTGGGCAAGAAACACACTTGCTCACAACCCGCTTCACAGAAGAAGTAGGTAAGCTTCTTTCTTTAGGTAGGAATGAAGGCTTGTTTTCTTGAATGAATAGACCAACTAAGCCAAAAAAAATTCCTCCTAAAATTGAAAAACCTAAGGGACTGGTGACCCTTGGGCGAACAACTTTTATTGACGAAATCCTTAAAAGAACTGAATCTCAGCCATCAGTAGGATTTAGAAAATCTATCTCTAGACAGCCTATAGTTCCCTTCAGGCTACAGAGTCACCATCTGAAGCCTTTGCTGAGATACACAATCAAACAGAGGGAATTGAGAAAGATTCCCAAGAAATTGAGAATCCCTGCATAACTTCCCCTCAAGAAGGGAACTCTAATAATCTCCGTGAAGGAGAAGGGGAAACAGGAGAAACAAGAGACCCAAAATCTCCTATTGAAATAGTCTAACCAGTAAACAGTCCAGATAAGGAAAGTGTTGTTATAATTATTCAAAACCAAGGCCGTGAATCACCTCAAACAGTAGGTCAACAAGGAATACTCATTGTTCTAGATAAGGGAAGTGTTGTCACAGCCATTCATGCTCCTGCTAGTCAGCCTAGAAATTCCTTGGAGATCCTAGAAGGATATTGGCACATTTTTTACCAAATGGCCCAGAACCAAAATCAGAACCAGCAAACACCCCAGAAAACTTCTACGCTGCAATATCCTATAGTAGATACTGCAGTCAATGCACCTATGAAGGCCATTCCCCTTCAACATATTCCCACATTTCATGGCTTAACATTAGAATATCCAGATGTGTTTTTGTTTGAGTTTGATGTGTTATGCAGGGGATATGATTATACCACCAATCCCCAAAAACTAAAACTATTCCCTTCTACATTAAAAGGGGCAGCCTTATGATGGTTTATGGGATTAGGTAGGGGTGTCATAACTGATTGGGATCAGATGAAAGCTGCATTTTTAAAGAAGTATCAAGATTATTGTAGGTCTCGGGAGCTAAAGGATAAAATATTCCAAATGACAGCAAAACCAAATGAAACCCTGGAAGAATATGTGGAACGGTTTCAATACAATCTTCAAAGATCTCCTTATGCATCCTTACCCGTACCTAATTATGTGTTGAAAAATACATTAATTAGGGGAATGAAAGATCATTGGGTTGAAACATTGAATATTATGGGAAAAGGTGATATATATCAGGAAAGTTATGCTAACATCATTGATTTGTGTATTAGGAGTTCAAGGGGCAACACAAGGCTAAAGTCAGCAGAACGTGATATGATTACAAGAGAAAATAAGACCTCTAATGAAGGTGTGACTCGTGCAGAGATTGGAAAGTTGCTAGAAGATTTTAAGACAGACATACTTGGGACTCTAACAATGCAGTTCGACATTATGCAAGCCAAACAAAAGCAAGCCGAAGCAGAGCAAAATTTGGTGATATTCTGTCCCAGATGCAGAAAGAAACACAGCCACAAAGAGTTCCTGTTGGATGTGATTAAAGTCTGTGCCATTTGCACAAAAGATCACCCTACAGAAGGATGTCCTTCACTTCCTGGCCTAAAAGCAGTTTATAAGAAGGAAAAAGAAGAATCAGAAGTGGTATGTCTACTTAATCAATGCCGACAATGGTAGCCACGACAATCAGGTATGCCAACTGATCCATTTTCTTCATTTCAGCCTCCTCGATACAATGTTCAACAATATAGTGGAATGTGGCAAAATCAACCACCTTTCCCCAATTGGTCACAACAACCATTCCTTACAACATCTTGGCAAAATCAAACAAATCAAAATAATTGGCCTAGCTTTCCTTTCTGCCCACCGTTTTGGCAAAATAATAACTATCCTACACAATGGTCCCCCTCTACTTCCCAGAGTTAGGCCTGGCAGTCAAACTAGCAAAGACCTACAAATCAGCCAGCTAGAACAATCCCTCTCTCTCAACCAACACTGCCAGCTCCCTATACAAACCCCCATACCAACTTAATACCACAACTCCCAGCCCAGCCCAACCCAAACCCAAACAATAGGCCAATTCAGTCTGTCCAAATAATGGAACCCCCAGAATTAGAAACTGAACTGAGGGAGTGCAATGACCTTCAATTAAGGTCTGGGCGCATAGTAGAAATAGAGAGAAACAATAATGCTCATATTGAAGATTCGTTACCTGTAGAACAAACATTACCGAAAGAGAAGGAGGTTCAACTACAAAATAAACAACAAGTAACAACTTCCTCTCCACCATTCCCAGAATGAGTAATCATACCATGCCCATTAGAACAACCTAATTTTGATCTTCTGGGAGAATTTAAAAAATTGTGTATAAAAATCCGTCTCCTCCAAGTTATCCAGGATATTCCTATATATGCAAAAACTATCAAGGAATTATACATAAAAAAGCCAAAGAGGAGAACAACCACCAATCCAACAGTCCAAATAGTTGGTACTTTATCTGACTTATTATCAGGAATGGAAACAACTGTAAAATATGAAGACCCCGGAAATCCTATAGTGACAATGCAAATCCATGGGAAATTGTTTCCAAATGCCTTAGTTGATTTGGGAGCAGCAATCAATATCCTAACAACCACCACCTGTCAAAAACTTGGCATTACATTGATAGAACCAACAACAACCTTATTGGAATTGGCTGACTGATCGGTAGTCAAACCAGAAGGTACACTACAAGATGTAATGGTATCCGTGGATTCCTGGGAATACCCTACTGACTTCCTGGTTATCAATCCAAAGAACCAACTAGAAGGACACCCGTTAATCTTAGGTAGACCTTGGTTGGCAACTGCCGATGCTTATATTGGATGCCGACAAGGCAACATGACAATAACAAGGGGAAACCATGTTAAGAATTTAGCCTTATATCCCCCAGCCCAGCCAAGTCTATCAATAATCAAAACAAGAAAACAACCTGTATAATATCTTATGGAAAATATGAGATCACCTCTAACTTTAGAAAATGCTCTTGATTTTAAAGATCAAACAGAGGATGATATCATCGATAGTTTTATTAATAAACCACAAATTAGATCCCGTCTACAATGTCACATGGTCAAGGAAGCATTTGATAATAAAGAAGAATAAGATCCTTTGAAATACATTCCTGATCAAGTAATACCCACTACTTCTATGTACAATAGCAAGATTGTAGAAATTGAACCAGGAAAAACTCTAAACATTAACAAAAATCTGACTGTTGAACAAGAAGAGAAGTTGGTCCAATTATTGCAGAAATACAAGGCAGCCTTTGCATGGGATTACCCCGATATGAAAGGAATTGACACTCAATTGTGTACACACCACATCTACATTGAAAAAGATGCGAGACCCATTCGCCAACCCCAAAGAAGACTAAACCCTCACCTTAAAGATATTGTGAAAGCTAAATTACAAAAATTATTGGATGTTAATTTCATCTACCCAATATCTGATAGCAAGTGGGTCTATCCATTAGTAGTGGTACCAAAAAAGAACGGAAAATGGAGAATATGTGTAGATTACCGTGAACTTAACAAGGCAACACAGAAAGACCACTTTCCCTTTCCTTTCATTGACCAGGTATTAGACACATTGGTAGGAAAGAAATTATTTTCTTTCCTCGATGGCTTCAATGGGTACAATCAAATCCAGATTTCCCCTGAAGACCAAGACAAAACCACTTTTACCTGTCCATGGGGGACATTTGCCTACCGAGTCTTAACTTTTGGCCTATGTAATGCCCCTGCTACATTCCAAAGGGCCATTCTCAGCATCTTTGCAGACTTAATAAATGAAGGCCTCAAAGTATATATGGATGACTTCACACCTTATGGGGATGATTTTGAGCCTGCATTAGAAAATTTAGAAAAGGTGTTGCAAAAATGTATGGACAGTAGGCTTTTTTTAAGCCATGAAAAGTGTCACATGATGATGACCAAAGGAGTTATCTTAGGGAATTATATTTCAGCAGTTGGAATTCAAGTGGACCCAGCTAAAATTCAAATAATATTGTTAATACCCACACCCACCACACAAACATAGGTACGTAGATTTCTTGGATTTTCTGGTTACTATAGAAGATTTATAGAACATTATTCTCGAATAGCTGCACCTTTATATGCACTAACAGGAAATGTTGATTTCATTTGGACAGATAAATGTGATAATGCCTTTAATGATATGAAAAAGCTTGTTTCAACAGCCCCAGTGCTGAGGGGTTCAAATTGAAATTTTCCATTCCAAATTTCATCTGATGCCTCAAAAACAACTATTGGAGCAGTACTTGGGTAGGAGGAAGACAAGAAGCCATATGCAATCTATTACATTAGCAAAAATATGTCCCTTGCTGAATTAAATTATACTGTGACTAAGAAGGAATTTTTAGCTATAGTACATGCTATAAATAATTTTAGACATTATATAACTGTGTATCCTATAATACTATATAATTTTTAAACACCATGTAAAACACACACATGGTGTATGAGAAAGAATAAACGCACAACAAGAGACTCAACACACAATAGAAGGATAAGCATAAGGCTTTCTTATTTTTCCATTATACATGATGTACATTTATACTACAATGGTGTGACTCTTGGTTTGACATTCCAAGGTCACTTGGACTCCATTGTGACTTTTCGCATTCCACACCTACCCATAGAGGATTAGGTGTTCCAACATCCCCCCTTAATCCGAAGGGGTATGTGTGAGTCCAAGAAGAGAGTTGTAATATAAATCTGCAAAGTATACATGGCAGCACTTGGGCTGAATCAACTCTCTGAAATGTTGGAAAAAAGAGGTGGTTTAAGGATGACCACAAACACTGGAACGCAAAACTTGTTGCAGTTCCCGGAACTCTTCCAAAACTGGCTAGAAGCTGAAAGCTTCTGCTAGAGGAATTGTCCCTCATAAAAAAGGGAGACCTTGAACCTAAAAGAAGGGAGGTCTACTACCTGTGATGGTTTTAGGATTACCAACAACTCTGGAATGCTTGAAGCATTTCCTGGAACTCAACCAAAGCTGGCAAGAAGCTGAAGGCTGCTAAGCTGAAGGCTTCTGCTAGAGGAAGTGTTCCTCATATGAAAGGGAGACCTTCGACCTAAATAAGGGAGGTCTACTACCTGTGATGGTTTTAGGTTATCCACCAACCAAAGATGATGGTTTTAGGTTATCCACCAACAGAAGGCATGCTCATGGGCATCAAAATGCTACAGCTACATCTACGGATACGGAATGACGGAGTGTATGGGGCTCACCTTGGTGATGTGTCTCTGGCTACAACTCTGAACATGGAATGAGAGATTGTGGCTCAGGCTTGCTTGATCTGATGTCGAAGCTTGTAAATGACCACCATTTTCCCCCCTGTCAGGGACAAGGTGAAATGATGGCGAAAAATCAACTGCAAGTTTGCTCAATATCTGTGAACAAATTCTGACATGTGTCTTAAACATCTTCTTGGCTACTGATGCCCATTGCCAAGAAGCGATCCATCCAAGATGAATCTTTGTTCTTGTAGGAGGCTTGTGTTTGAAGCATCTATCTGAAGAATGAGTGTGCTGACCATAATGCTTGCATGGATGAAGATCAAAATAGTGATCTTTCATATGGCCAATTCGATCACAGTGTTGGCATTTTACAATTTGTTTTTGTGGAAGCAGAATAGGATCTGGAACAGCTGCAAGTGAACTGTCATACATGAATCCGGCACTCTGAAATATGATGGGCTTTGTGTAGTCTAGAATATGAAAGGACACATCCTTGTCATATCCAAGACTAGTTTTGTGCTTGTTGTGGACAAGCTCTTCCCAAGGTCTGATGATGGGCTTGAGAAGTGCAGGTTGAAATGCTGCATCTGCATGTACATCTGCTCTAGTACAAGGAACTGAATGTGAATCAACTTCAACTTTACTGACTTGCTGCTGATGGGAGTCCTTCTCAATCTTCTGAATAGAAATAGGTTCAGAATGGTGACTCTTTTGCTGAAGTTCATCTTGCTAAAGCTGAGATTCCAACTGAAAAAACTCAATCTTTTCTTGTGCATCTTGTAAACAACTTTGAATGTTACAAAGAGCATTCTTGCTCATTTTTATCATGTCATCAACATTGGAATGAATGAGGTTATTCAACAACACTAATTCCTCATTGATTTTAGCCATTTTCAACAACTTAGGCTCAAAAAATGAAAGGGTGTTGGCTTCAACCGAAAATGCACCCGTTTACAATGTGATTCAAGTTAATTTCAATAAATACAAATGACTCTAAAGAATTTCCAACTATGGAAATCTCAAAGTACAAAGTGTGCTCCTCAAATGATGGAGGACAATCAACAATTTTTTTTCCAACAACTCAAATTCTGATTGCAACTATGAAGAAGCAATACAATGTCAATTCAATACATCATCTCTACAAAATATTTGTTTTAATGTGTAGCAAAAACAATGTGCAAGAGGCCTTTAAGGCAGCTGATTTTTCTTCTTCAAAGCGTTGTTTGACACCAAAAAACAACTCAACTAAACTCAACAAAAGGAGGAGATATTCACAATGTTGGATGCTTGACCTTGATGCAGAATGCAATAGAGCTTAAGAGAAACTCCACAAATCAGAAATTTTGTGTGCCCAAACTATGAATGCCACTGCTGTTCAAAATGAGGACCAATTTATCTTCAAATGCAAATCTCTTTAGAAAATCATCCTTCGATATATGCCATAAATCATTCAATATAAATTTCACTTTTCTTCTCTATGTGTACAGTCCATTTTCTTCATATGCCATTTCCTTCATTTCTGCTGTTCATATTCTCTCTCTGCTATTCCTCTCTTCCTCTCTCTCTGCTGTTTGTTTTTTTTTTTAATTAATTAAAAATTAATTAAAAAATGAATTAATTGAAATATGAATTAATTAAAAGGGAAAGGGGCTTTTTAAAAACATTAAAATGGAAAGGTGGGAATGAATTTAAAAAGGGAGGGCAACTAATTAAAATGGAAGTGGTGGAATGGAGTGATAAGGGGAAGAGGGGGGTGCAGATATGGCGTGGGGAGGAGGGGTTATGGGAGGAGAGGGGCCGGCTGTAGGGAGGAGGGCGGAGGTAGGAGCGGTAGGGTGGAGTGGGAGAGGGGGTAGGGTGAGGGTGGAGTGTGTAGAGTGTGCCGCGGAGGGGGGGTCGGTCGAGAGGGGGGCCGAGAGGGTACCGGGTAGAGCGAGCGGGGAGTGTTGAGATGGACGGAGTAAGGGGGAGTGGTGGCGTGGTGAGTTGAGAGCGGTAGATTGTAGTGGGTAGGAAAGAGTTGTGAGCTGCGCGGGGTTTGAGTTGGGGCAGGCGTAGAGCTTGAAAATGTTTTTTGTATATAATTTTTATTTTTTATTTTTAATTTAAAACAGCAGAGTAGAGTAGGAAATTGACTTTAAAAAATAGTAGAATTTTTTCCAAATGTACAGCAGAAACAAATCCATCAACAGAAAATGCAGATATTGTCAATAAAACTCAGAAATTTTTCCAGTAGCCCAGCAGTAGAGAATTGGACAAAATGCAGAAATTTTTCTCAGGAAATGTGGCAGAAATTTGCCAGTAAAAACTCAGAAATTTCTCAGAGGATTTTTCAGAAAATTTCAGCAGTAAAAACCCAGAAATTTGCAGAGATTTTTCAATGAAAAACTCAGAAATTTTTTCTTTCAGAAACCCACTTTGAAACACTATTCCAACAGCTCTTCAAAATGCAGAATTTAATAGGTAGAAATCAGAATGAAAACCTTCAGATGCACATTGCTGCTCTTCTTCAAAACCACTGCTACTCTTCTTCAAAACACCTTCTGAATGTGGAAAAATTTCTGCTGTAGAAACTCTGAGTGCTGCAAAAATGAAATTTTTTTTTGCAAATATGCACAGGCCATAAACACAAATGGCTCACTCAATTTGGAGCAGGGCCAACAATCGCCCGCTCTGATACCATGTTAAACACCATGTAAAAAACACACATGGTGTATGAGAAAGAATAAACACACAATAAGAGACTCAACACACAATAGAAGGATAAGCATGACGCTTTCTTATTTTTCCATTATACATGATGTACATTTATGCTACAATGGTGTGACTCTTGGTTTCACATTCCAAGGTCACTTGGACTCCATTGTGACTTTTCGCATTCCACACCTACCCATAGAGGATTAGGTGTTCCAACTGATCACTCTGCCATTAAATTTTTATCAAATAAACCTATTACAAATGGAAGAGTGACAAGATGGTTGATTTTATTGTAGGAATTCGACATTACAATCAAGGATCGATTTGACAAACAAAACCCTGTAGCTGATTTCTTGTCAAGAATGCCAAAGCCAACAGATACAGAAGCAGTTGAAGACCACTTCCCAAATGAACATTTGTTCGCTGTTACTGTCAGAACACCATGGTATGCTGATATAGAAAATTATTTGGCAATAGGTAAATTACCTAAACATCTATCTCTTAATGAATGAAAACAGATAATACAGTGTAGTACCCGATTCTCTTGGATTGGGGGCTACCTATTTCATACAGGGGAAAATATAAAAATAAGAAGATGTGTCCAGGAGGATGAGGTATTTGATATTTTGAAAGCATGCCATGATGGGAAATGTGGCAAGCATTTTGCAAATTGTAGAGCTGCCCATAAGGTTTTACGAACATGCTATTATTGGCCTACCATCTTTAAAGATGCCAAAAAATTTGTGCAGGCCTGTGATAGCTGCCAAAGGGTAGATCGCCCTGGGCAGTCTGAGGAAATTCCTTTGAACCCTCAACTAGTGATTGAACCATTTGAACACTGGGCCCTCGATTTTGTTGGCCCTATAAGCCCCCCATAAGACCAAAAAACATATCCTAGTTGCAACCGAGTATGTCACTAAGTGGGTCGAAGCAGAGGCACTTTCAAAAGCTATAGAGGACTCTGTAATACAGTTTCTTTTCCAAATATTTGTGCGATATGGCCTCCCAAGGGACATAATCACAGATGGAGGACCACCGTTTGTAGGTAATAAATTAGCTGAAACACTACAAAACTACCACATTCAGCACAAGATTAAAACTCCATACCACCCACAGGCCAATGGCCAAGTAGAGAGCATTAACAAAGTGATTGAATCTATATTAACAAAAACAGTTGCCTCACACAGACGAGATTGGGCCTACAGATTACCAGAAGCATTGTGGGCATACCGAACAACATGGAGACCCACTACGGGATATTCACCATATCAATTGGTATTTGGAAAAGAACCCATATTTCCAATAGAATTTGAAATTCAGACATTAAGAACAACTCAAAAGGCGGGTCTAGATCTAAATGAGGCCCAGGCCAAAAGGCTGCAACAAATTAATGAATTAGACGAAATTAGGCTCTCTGCTCTTTAGCACATAGCGTTAATTAAAACAACAGAGAGCAAAATTGCATGACACCCTTATCAAAGAAAAGATCTTCCACGAAGGAGACTGGGCACTCCTATATGATTCTAGGTTTCAGGATTTTTCAGGGAAACTTCAGAGATGATGGCTCAGACCTTATGAAATAAAAAAAGTGCATGATAATGGAACTATTACATTAGCCACCATTGATGGATCTGGACATTCCTTTAAGGTAAACGGTCATCGAGTATGATTGTATCATAAACCGCTTACCTGGGAATCCTTTTACCAACAATTACGGGAAGATTCTACCATGGAAATTTTGGCTGAAGGGTATAACTCCTCCTCGGTGCCAGTTTATTAAATAATTTATTTTTAAATTGTGTACATAAAGATTGTTCATTTATTTGGATTGCTTGTTTTATGGAATTTGTTTTTTCAAAACTCTCTTTATTTCGTTTATTTTTAGTTTTTGTTGTTTGTTTCATAGAATTCTGTTTTTTTTTTCAAAACTCTATTTATTTCGTTTGTTTTGAGTTTTTGTTGTTCTTTTCTAAAGGAACAGCACTTTTGTTGTTCCTTTCGAAAGGAATAGCAGTTTCATAGATTGTTTTTGTTGTTCCTTTCGGAAGGAACAACAATTCCGCAGATTTTTTCTGCTGTTCTTTTTAAAAGGAACAACACCTGTTGAGTGGATTTTTTTTGTTTTAGATCAGCATTTTTTATGATTTCTGATGAATTTTCTAAAGGAAAACATATTATTAATATACAATCAAACAAATTAAAGCTTACTGTAATCAGAAAATCAAAAGAAATTGTCATTTTTAAGAAAATTGTTTAGTAATGATAAGAAAAAAGGAAAAAGGGACATAATCAATAACATGATTTTGTTGTTTTACTACCACTAAATTAATCTGATCGATTATGCTTATCATGATTGGTTCTTTCCCATATGTTACAACTTTCCTTGATTTTTATTTAGGGAGTAGGAATAAGGGCATATTCTTTTCTATTGAGATGTTCAGACTTCTTCCACCATCCCTACTCTTAAGGAGTGCTGAGCCATCCTTTATGAATAACTAGGAAAGTGCTATATGAAAAGGAAAAATATTTGTATGTTTCACTAATAATTTTATGATTTGGCAGATGGAGGATAGGGGGTCTCATCAAGAGCCAGCCTACCATGATCATAAGGAAGTTAGTGAAGTGGCATTCCCATCATGTCCACCAAACTAGGGATATGGTCCAATGGACAATTGAAAAAATTAAGAAGTCCTTGGAATATGAGGTCTCATCACGAGCCGGCCTGCCCACTTTTCACTTCTTCTCGGTGAATGGCATTGTGATTTATCTGGTCACCAAACTAGCACAATGGCCTCCTTTATGAAATTCAACAAAGCAGTTCCTCAACATAAATAAAGGACAATGGTTCCAAGGGTAAGAAAGAAACTCTGTCAAGGTTATGGACACCTGTGGGCAACAGAGATCTGTTGATGGTATTGGAGTCACATTTATACACATCAATAGTCATATTAAAACCTTTTTCCTATATCTCTATTTAAATATCAAATGAAAGTATGAATCCTTAACCTTTGATTTCGAACCTATTATACATGAAAATCATTACAAATCCATCATATTAGTTTGAAGTGGTAATAAACTCATTTGTACTTATGTTTATCTCAAGCTGTCCCTTCTCCTCATATTTGAATCATTAAAAAACGATTTTATATCTATTACCGATTTATCACACGCATTGATTTCAGTAATTGCTATAATTTGATTGAATGTATAATAATTATGCCTACTTTCCCTGCTATACTATTGTTGTGCCACACTTGCCTCTCTCAATTGATGGTCGAGGACGACCTATCATCAAGCAGGGGGGGGGCGCGGATGTCTGCATGCAGATCAAATCCTGATATTTCTTTACCTATATGTGAACCAAATCCCTACATTCTAGGGAATAACAAAAATTCAACGACATTATTCCAATTTACCATGATGTGTTGTTCCATTGCGATCACTGTGTGTTTGGAAAGAACTAATAGTGTGCAGAGACGATGGGAGGATGACCAATTCACAGTGAGCTGCAGGAGCTGGTCGTTTCTGATGCTGCACGAGAGATTTTGGAAAGATTAGGATGGATTACATATTTCATGAGGATGCAACAACCCCATGAAGTAGTGGCCACCAAATTTTTACAGAACTTGCAAGAAGGATTCTCCATGGTTAGGGGAAGACAGATAGTTGTATCTGATGAAATAATTGCAGAGGTGTCTGGCATACCAGCACAAGGAAATATATGGACGCAGAATAAGCTTAGGCTTTGAGAAGCCATGAAGATTTTTTAGGATGATGGACAGACATTGGTTGTCAAAGGCAAAGGAGTTCGGCCAGCATCATTGGGAGAACCATGGACAGAATTGGCCAAAATAGTGCAGGCCTATATAACGTGCGACGGAAGGAAAGACGTGGTAAGACCTCGCCACCTTAAGTTACTGGCTATATTAAAACAGAAATGCACTGTCAATTTTCCTACATTTTTAAATTCCTTGCTACATGATATTGCCCGTAATATAAGAAAATCTTAGCATGCAAACATGGTGGTCAGCCACTATTGCCTAATTCGATTAATCTTAAGTCGTAGCCTCGCCCAACAATAGACCAGCTGGGAAGAGTTGATATTTTCCATTGATGGAGGGTTAGCCTTACCTGCCCCAAAACGGAAGAGAATGGCTAGCTCAATAGCTGAGCCATCAACTCATAGACAGTCTCTTCGTTCAAAACTTCCGGGCAGTAGTAGGGGGATGATGGAAGGACTTTCGAGCAGGAGTAGCCAGCCCCTAGAATTTCACAGCTCGGAGGATGAACAATCTCCACAATTGGAGGGAGGAAGTCCTCGTACTAATGAAGAAGAGGAAATGGAAGGAGAAATTCGCTACTCGGACGAAGAAGAAATAAGTCACCACACCAGTGGTGAGAAACAATCCAGTGCAGAGGAAGGAAATACTGAGGAAGAGGAAATTGAAGGAGAAATTCGATATTCTGATGAGGAAGAAGGAAGCTATCATACCTGTGAGGAGGATGAAGATAATCATAGTAGTGACAAAGAAGGAACATAGCCTCTCGAAAATGCTACTGTAAGCCCTTTACAAGAAGACCAATTGGCCCAAATTCTGGCCAATATGAGTAACTATGTGCAGCCTCATAGCCCTTTGGACCTTAACGTTGATATTAATTAGTTACCAGAGCACTCTGCTATCAAAAAATAAACAGCTGAAGAAATGCTGGATGAAACAGCAAACCCTAGCGAAGCTAGGTTTGCTTCCCCTAAAAGGCATGAACAAGAAAATGAGAACACCGAAGCAATATCCCAACTTGGAAACCCTTAAGGGATTGCAGAGTCAACTGAGGGTATGATTCCCGACAAATTTATCCAAGGGCATATGAATGTTGAAGAAGAAACCCAAGCAGAGGACCAAGAAGAGAACCTAACTGAAGGCACGACTAATATGGACCAAAACCCTGTTGATCAAATGGGTTCAGATAAAGGAACAGATGTTCCATTAAAAAATAGGAGGAAAGTGACTAAGATTGAAAATATTCGCAGGGAACGAATGAAGCTCCCAAGACTCGTGGAACAACTCAGGCAAACCATTAGGGTTATGAGAATGAAACAAATACCTAAGCGAGCCCCCAAGAGAAGAAACATAGCTACCAAGCGAATTTCGAAAAAGAGAAAGGTGACTGCTAATAGGAACCCCCAAGTTACAGAAGCCATGCCTGAACCTAATTATGGAGATACGGAACAACAAACAGCTATCCCACCACAAGCTGTTCCAGAGGGACCCACTTCAAGTGAAAACATGCAAGCTAGTAGTCAACATACCTTTAGTGACTCGACACTAGCCAGACTCCGAGAGGAGTTGGCACAGGCACGAATAGAAAGCAAAAGGTTGGAAGAAGACACTGTCCCTAGGAAGAGATATCAGGAGTTGCAACAACAGATGAAGATTATCCATGAAGCAGAAGCTGAAGCTCATGAAAAGTGTCGAAAAGTAGAGGAAAAGGCTGACAAGGTAATGAACCAATTAAAACTAGCCTATAATCGAATGAACACTCTCTGCTTATTGTACACTAATGTCTTAGCCTGTAGATGCCCTGCCAAAAGCTATGCTTTATTTTTACTAGAAATATATTTACTGCTAAAGATTAAGGCATTTAGAGTAGGGAAATCCATAGAGCTAAAAACTATAGATGACTTTGTATCATGCTGCAAACTTAATGGGATCAAAGTACAATGCCTTTTGTGTGAATTTTATTTACATAATTTAATACTTGAAAACGATTGTGAGACAAACCCTAGCCCTTTTTTGGGAGATATCCAACATCAGGCATTTATTTCCTTTGCTGTAAATCAATTAAAATGGATTAAAGCCTATAATTATTTTCAAAGGCAAGAAAATGAATTATATTTGTGGGTTAGGAGTGAACTTCAAAACCCATTCCAATTTTGGGCTAGGCAGAAAATTTTGATGACAAAGGAAGGCGTTATCCAAGCATTGGGGCCTGTCCAAAAATCGATTATCTTGAATGGAACAGATTATTTCTTATCCATTAGAAACCAAGCTTATATAGCAGCTAAGGTGCAGTGGAGAATTTCCAATCAGAATGTGCAAAATAGAGAACCGTTTAATTATAAAAAATTTGGGCTAGCTGCAAATCGCTTGATTTCCTATAGTAATCTCATTTTAAAAGAAGGACCATTCTAGCTAGGGTGTAGGTTCCGAAGCTCTATTGCATGGTATCCTGCTTCAGACTACAAAGCCATTTACGAACTTCCCGAAGGACAGACAGAGCATGTTTTTGAGGAATTAGCTGCACTGCATGGTTTTATACCTTTTGATGACAAACCTTATCCGGCTTATTCTTTGACTGCTCTCCATGTGAACTATAGTTTTCATGAGGACATGAAAAAGATTAAGCAGGGGGGTATGTTGGGCAGTGAAAAAGGTATGAAATTACTGTGTATTTTCTAATTCTTTTATTATACACATACTCCTTTTTTCCTTAGGAAGGTAATTTATTATAAGAATTATGGTAGAATTGGAAAGTTTTATGTTTATTGTCAAAATATGACTAAATATTTCTTTTTTTTGAAAAAAACAGGAATTAGACGAAGTGAATAGCTGTACCAAAGGCGAGACTGAGACTAATGCAATTGTTGCTCCATCAGCGTTAAACCATATCCAGCCAAAGACAAGGAAATCTAAACGCATTGCCAAGAAAAGGAAAGGGACATCTCGGTTTTGGTCAAAGTAAACCAAGATGATAACTAAATGAAGGGAAGTGAATCCCTCAGGATCCTATGATCTTGAGGGATCATTGTTCAAACTCATCTTATTCCTTGTCTTAAACATCAGGGTCTATTATATAAAGCAATTTCCTTTAGTGATTAAGGGGTCAAATTTTCATATATTCAAACATTTCCTCTGTAATATTGTTTTATTGACTCTTGGTTTTAAGAGAGCAGCCTCTGTAACACTTTATGTTTGATTAATATCAAAGACGCATTTTGTTTCATCTCTTAAGTTCTGAAGTAGCCCAGCAGTATTTCACTGGCGCTAAGGGCCCAACTCTGGTGGAATTACCTTGTTGTTTGTATTCTTAATCTTTGCTTACTATTGTGTGAAGTTGTGTTTAAATTTTATTTCGATTGCAGAATTGATTGAATGTTGTTAGAATAAATACAAACTCATTAACGAATAGCATTGATGTTTTATCCTTTGCAAGAAGTGCATTCACTATTTATTTACCTTGCTATCATTATAAAGCTTTGTTGTTCTATATTCGATTCTAGTTGTTGTTCTATTGGTTTGCGATTTGTTATAATTAACTGTTGTGTAGTATTGGCTGTCGATAGGATTGGAGTACGGAGAGTAGTTTCTTGACTGTGTTAAAATTATAATTGTTGTTCAATTCATGTTGCTATTCCATTTCTGTTTATTGTTCATCTCTGATTCATAGCTTCAGATTAGCAGATAGATTGGTTACAGTTGCTGTGAATGCATAGGAATTACGAGTTGATGTTCCTTTCTAGCCTTTGAAGTTCCTTTCAGTTATTTTCATCAGCAAGCAGTTTGAGTTTTATTTTATTTCTATTACTTTAAGAACAAGACCACCAACTATAGAGGACACTGGTTACTGCTTCCAAGTTCCCAGATTGGTTATCTTGCCTCAGTGTGATTTCAGTTGCATCAATTTCTAAGGGAAAGAGTTACTGTTATTATATCCCTGATCGATGGTTTGCATATTGATGTAGTTAAGAGTTCAGAGCATTTCCATTTATGTTACTGTAATTAGATTTCTTTACAAGAATCTGTTTACTCTTGTATTCAACATTCTATACTAAATCTTTTTATCATTACTCTTATTTAATTACAGACTCAGATAGAGTACACTCTTGAAATAAAAAGTCACCCCCGAATTGATAATTAATGTAGGCTAATTAGGTGTTCAAAAGATACCCTTTTATGACCCAACACTAGCCATGCTAGAAACATCGTACTCAACCTCGTACGTGCTATGGAAATCTCGTCCAAGATATAATGGAATATATCATATTAAAGAAACATTCAAATGTGCTCATAAATAATAATCACAGATGTCAAAAATACATCCATGCAGTCACATATCATAGAGAAATACCTCAACCTTGAAAATAGAATGTTTCATGCAAATATTTCAAAGGATGTTTGGTGGCAACTCTATTTCAATGAAGCATCTCAATCATGAATTTATTTAAGTTCTATGCACATCATATATATATATATATATATATATATATATATATATATATATATATATATATATATATATATATATATATGGATGTTCAAAATGAAACATCAATGCTTCAATCAACTATCAGATGCCATGTCAAGTTCAACAAAATTTTAAACTTTAAATCAAAATGTCCAAGGATTTACATTTCCATTACACAAAAACATTTTTCCATAACTTTGTAATATAGAATTTTTTTCCCAAATTTTAGAAATTGATTCATCACACCATAATACATCATTTCAAGCTTCAAGAGCCATCTCCCTTTTAATTATTTCATCAAAGTTTCATCACTTTTAAAGGGTAGACCACTAGTATTTAAAACCAAAACCATAATCAAAATCAAGGCCATACCTTGGAACTCATCATCCTGAGTTCGTGAGATAATTGTCAAATATAGAAAAATATGAATCGAGGAGCTTGCATCACGAAACACTCTCTACAAGAATAATTACTTACCAAGACAACATAATCAATATTACATAAATCAATGTTGTGTCAACGAAGTCATCTCATTAGAGTTTAGAATCCAAACCGAAACTATTATCAAAGAAAATGATATAATAGTATCAATTCTTTCTACCAGGTGACAGGTAGAGCTCATGCCAACAAGGTTGTCATCTATCATGCCAATACAAGTTATTTATGTCACTAGATGAAAATGCATACATCAATTTTAATTCATGCAGGTTCCATCTTCATACTGAATGACAATTAACAGTACTTCAACCATTGTGCTAGGAACAAGGAGGCCAATAAAAAAACCATTTTTTCTGAATACTCACATAAGTCATTGAAGGTCACTATGCCCACATAACATTGACATTTTCTCAAGTCCAAATATAGAGACATTTCTCAATCATCAATTCAAATTTCTAAGTCATTGTTAAGCATCATGTCAAATTTCCACACACATCTCATATATATAAATCATCCAAATCATGTCAAACTTCTCTAGAAAAAACTTCAAACATAATGACATATCCATATGAATGTCTCGGTGAATTTCAAATACAAGATCAATTCAAATATTCAAGGTTTTCACGCTTATAGATATTATTGATATATGAAACACATTTAAAGAAATGAAATATTCCAAGTGACCATCTGATTTCTTCACTAGTACATATGGTTAATTTTCCGACACTTTCAACGTATTGTCAGAAAGTTCCCAACTTTTTCTCATTTTTTTAATCCCGCCAAAAAGCATCAGAATTATGTGTTGAAATTGCTGTGCAATGCTCGAAATGTCACAATAGTGACAACATGGCTCCAAATGTCAGAAAAGCGACATTTTTCTCCAACGTTGAACTTGCGACGAAACTGTGTGGATGTTAGAATAGCGACGATCCTGCTCTAAATGTTGGAATAGAAAAGAAAGTGTCCAAATGTTGAAAACATCGGAAAAGAGACGAAACCATGTGAGGTCGGGTTGGGTTAGGTTGGGTCGTGTGAGGGTGCCCAAGGAAACACTTTCAGGTGGGTTGGGTCAGGTTGAGTTGTGTGAGAGCACCCAATGAAACGTGTTCGGGCAGGTTGGGTGGAGTCATGGCCGTGCCTTTCCATGTGAGGGTGCCTAAGGAAATGCATTCGGGCAGATCGGGTCAAGTCAGGTCATGTGAGGGTTCCTAAGGAAACACATTAGGGTGGGTTGGGTTGGTTCGGGTCGGGTCGTGTGAGGGCGCCCTGCAAGGAAACACATTCATGCAGTGGGTCGGGTGATCGGGTTCTCGTGTGAGGGCACCTTATAAGGAAATGTGTTTGAGGGGAGGTTTGGGGCAGGTCGGGTCGTGTGAGGGCACCCAGGGAAATTAATTCGGGCAAGTCAAGTCAAGTCGTGTCAGGTTGTGTGAGGGCGCCCAAGGAAACACGTTCGGGCAGGTTAGGTCGAGTCGAGTGCCTGTGTGAGGCTACCCAACGAAACGTGTTCGGGTGGGTTGGGTCAAGTCTTGTCATGTGAGGGCACCCAAGGAAACGTGTTCGGGCAGGTCAGATCGAGTCAAGTTGTGTCATGTTCGGGCGGGTCGGGTCGGGTCGGGTCCGGTCGAGTCCGGTCATGTTGTTTTCTGAGGGCACCTGAGGAAATGCATTTGTGCAATTCGGGTCGGGACAGGTCATGTAAGGGTGCCCAATGAAATAGCGCGTCTAGGTAGGTCGGGTCGGTTTGGGTCGGGTCATGTGAGGGCGCCTAAGAAAACACGTTTGTGCGAGTCGGGTCGGGTCATGTGAGGCCGAAACCTAAGGAAACACATTTGGGTGAGTCAGGTCAGTTCATCATGACATGTGAGGGTGCCCAAGGAAACACGTTCGGGCAGGTTGGGGCGGGTTGTGTGAGGGAGCCTAGGGAAACACATTCAAGTGGGTCAAGTCAGGTCGGGTCATGTGAGGGTGCCTAGGGACCTTTGTTCGGGCGGGTCAGTTCGGGACATGTCAGGGTGTTCATTGTTGTGTAACCAGCTCCAAAAATAGAAGAAAAGAGGTATCAATGCCTTAGAAATGAGCCACTTCGAGGGGGCAACCTCCAATACATTACATAAATGAACAATTCTTGGATGATACAATTTACAAAACCTCCTTTCTATATATAGGATTCCATGGGGCCATAATGTAATCCTAGTGGGCCACAATGTAATCCTAGCCGACCTAACCATAATAATTTAAGGGCACAATAATAACAAAATGGGGGTTACAAGGGTACAATAATAAAAATAAGGGGTTTACACTAACAATAATAAGGGACTATACTAGTGATATAGGGACCTAACATGCCCCTCTCCTTAAAAAAAAGTGTTGTCCTCAACGCTTGAGTAGCTCTGGGTGCTTCTGTATAAAATTCTCATCCTCCCATGTAGAATCTTCAGTGGGTAAGTTCTTCCACTTGATGAGATACTCTGAAATTGATCGATTCCGTAGCTGTCAAGTTCTTGTTTCCATGACCGCTTCGGGTTCCAATATGATTTTTCCTTCCTCATCAAGTTCTGGCAATATTGTTTGAACTGGAAGATTTTCACCTATAACCTTCTTTAAGCATGAAACATGGAAAACTGGATGTACTCGTGAAGAAGCAGGAAGCTCCAATGTGTATGCCATAGTACCAATCTTTTGCAACACCTTGTAAGGACCATAGTACTTTGGTGATAATTTATTATCCTTCTTAACTTGCTTGAGGGACATTTGTTTGTATGGTTGTAGCCGTAAAAATACCCAATCTCCTACATCAAAACTTCTCTCGCTGCGATGTTGATCTGCCTGTTGTTTCATTCGATTTTGTGCCAAATTTAGGTTATCCTTTAAGAGTTGGAGAACTTCTTCTTGATGCTCGATGTGATCTTCCACTACTTGAACCTTCGAATTTTCTCTTAAATATGATGTGATGGATGGTGGATGATATCCATAAAGTGCCATAAATGGGGTCATTTTTGCTGCAGTATGGAAGGAAGTGTTATACCACCATTCGGCGAGAGGTAACCACTTGACCCATTGTGTTTGTTTATCAGATACAAAACAACGAAGATATCCTTCCAAACATTTATTTACTATCTCGGTTTGACCATCGGATTGAGGATGATAAGATGAGCTATGAGCTAATTGAGTACCCAAACAAGAAAATAACTCCGTCCAAAAATTTCCAGTAAAAATGGGATCTCTGTCGCTCACAATAACCCTTGGGCTTCCATGTAGCTTTTGAATTCTGTCCATAAATGTGGTAGCAACTGTACTTGCTTTAAATGGATGAGATAATGCACAAAAGTGTGCATACTTGGTAAGTCTATCAATTACCACCATGATGAAATTCTTTCCTTCGGACTTAGGTAAACCTGTGATAAAATCCATTAAAATCTCCTCCCAACGTTGACTTGGAATGGATAAAGGTTGTAGAAGTCTCGGGGTTTTAATTGTCTCAACTTTATTCTGCTGGCAAACCAAACATTCCTTCACAAACTTTTGAATATCAGATTTAAGGCCATCCAAAAAAAATTCTTTCTTCACCCTGTGGTAAGCTTTTAAAAATCCTGAGTGTCCTCCTAAAGGAGAAGTGTGCAATTCCAAAAGAATATTTTGTTTTAGTTGGGAATTCTTACAATGATATAAGCGATCTTTGTACCATAAGGAATCATTTTTCCAACTAAATGTATCAGATGTACTAGGATCTTGCTGCAAATTTTGAATGAGTGTCCATACATCTTTGTCCTTCTTCCATTCATCTCTTGCTTCGGTTATCAATCTGGTTGGATAATAGAAATGGCACAAAGCAATGCTTCCACCTCTTCATTCTTTCTTGAGAGTGCATCTGCAACAACATTAAGCTTTCCTTTTTTGTAGATTATTTCAAAGTCATAACCCAACATCTTTGTGACCCATTTTTGCTGCTCTTCTGAGATAGTCTTTGTTCCAAAAAGTGTTTAAGACTATCATGATCAGTTTTTACCTTGAAGTGTCTTCCCATTAGGTAAGTTCGCCATTTCTTTAGTGCATGCAGTATTGTTAACATTTCCTTCTCATAAATAGGTTTCTGTAAATACTTTCCTTTGATTGGACGACTTTCAAAAGCAATGGGTCTTCCTTCCTGCATTAAAACTGCACCAATTCCATTTCCTGAGGCATCACATTCCACGATAAAGGTTTTTGTGAAGTCTGGCGTAGCTAAGACCGGTGCTAGGCACATTGTCTCTTTAAGATCTTCAAAGGCCTTAGTTGCTTCAGGAGTCCATGAAAATGCATCTTTCTTCAATAATGTTGTTAGAGGTGCTGCTATTCTCCCATAATTCTTAACAAACTTGCGATAATACCCTGTTAACCAGAGAAATCCTCGCAACTTCTTTATGGTTGTGGGGACTTTACATTCCTTAATGGCTTTAATTTTGTTAGGGTCTACTTTAACACCCTCGTGAGATACAATATGACCCAGATATTCCACCTCTTGTACTCCAAAGAAACATTTGGATTTTTTTTCATATAATTGTTTCTCCTGCAATAGTTTGAGCACCCTCTCAACATGTTCAACATGATCCTTCCAAGACCTGTTGTAGATTAGTATATCATCAAAAAATACTAGAATAAATTTTCTAAGGAAGGGTTTGAAAATGGAATTCATCAACCCTTGAAATGTAGAAGGTGCATTGGTAAGGCCAAAAGGCATGACCAAAAATTCATAATGATCCTCATGAGTTCGAAATGCTGTTTTTGGAATATCTTCAGTCTTCATTCTAATTTGATGATATCCTGAACGAATATCTAACTTGGTAAAATAAATTGCTCCATGTAATTCATCCAATAATTCATCAATCACAGGAATGTGAAATTTATCTTTAATGGTGAGCTTATTGAGCTCCCTATAATCTAGACACATTTGCCATGATCCATCCTTACTGTGTACCAATACTACAGGAGCAGAGAAAGAACTTTGACTAGGTTGAATTATACCCGCCTCTAACATTTCTAAAATCATACGTTCAATTTCGCTCTTTTGGACGTAGGGATATCTATAAGGCCTGATGTTTGGAGGAACACTTCCTGGAATCAAATGAATAGCATGATCATGATCATGAATAGGTGAGAGTCCTTTGGGAGTTTCAAACACCTTGGAATGATTGTCCAAGACTTGTTGGAGATCTGCAGAAATAGATGATTTTGATGTTGGAACTTCTAGTGAGCATAATTGTGCAATTACGCCTCGCTGTTCTTTCTTTAGAAGCTTTGTCATGACATTGGAGCTTATTATCCTTCCTGGCTTCCCCGCAATACCCCGTAATTCGACTTCCTTTCCTTCTGAAAAAAATTTCAAGAAAAGTTCTTGAAAATTAAAAGCTACCGTCCCCAAAGATTGTAACCATTGTACTCCTAGTACAACATCCACACCTCCCATAGGAATGGAAAGCATTGGACTAGTCAATACATATTCCCCCATGGTTAGCTTAATATTATGGCATTTTCCAGAGCAATTTATAGTTCCTCCATTTGCAGCCATCACTTGACATTCTGGTGCTGGGTATAGGAAACAATTTAATTCCTTGGCTACCTTACAATGAATAAAATTATGGGTGCTACCTGAATCAATCAACACTATTACCCTTTTCTTCTTGATATTTCCTTCTATCTTGAGAGTTTGAGGAGTGGTAATTCCTGCCAATGCATTACACGATATGGTCGGACTCATTTCTTCCTCTTCTAGGGTTGGTTCCTGGTGTATATCCTCTTCTTGTTCATTTTCTTCTTCCTCTTCACAATCTATGTAAAATAATTTCTTCTCGACACACTTATGACCTTTAGTGTATTTGCTATCACAACTATAGCAAAGCCCTTTTGCTCTTTTTTCTTCCAATTTTTGTGGTGTCAACCTTGTAGGTTGTGGAAATCTAGGCATAGCAACACTTCCTTCTTTATAGAATTGAGTGGTAGGCTTCCTTGTAGCCATAATTTTACATTCAACTTTTCTTTCCAACCTGAATGCCTTCTCCAATGAATTAGGTTCCAAAACGTGAACTTCATGTTGGATGTTATCCTTTAAAGTGCATATGAAGAGATCAATCCTGTGTTCCTTTGGAATATCAGTTACCCTTATATTCAATTTTTGGAAGTTCTCAATGTGCTGCCCCACTAAACCCTTTTGTTTGAGATTTATCAATTGGCTAAAGAAGGTGTTGCTCTTTGTATCCTCATAATTTGCTATCATTTCCTCCGTAAAAATTGACCAAGTGACAATTTTTTTACGGGAGAAAAGCCATCTATACCATACAAATGTATTTTGTTCTAAATGTAAAGTTGCAATGCGTACCTTTTGTGTGTTTTGCACATTATGGAGATCAAAATATTGCTCCATCTGTAGTATCCATGTTACAGGATCCTTTCCATCAAACTTCCTCATATCCATTTTTGGAATATGGTGGTTCTTCCCTCCAACTGTAGAGTTTATGAAATCACGATTAACATTTATTTTGTTCTCATCATGAGTTTCCTCTACTATCTTTTCACCATTAGGAAACATTTCTTGTATCAACTTTGCCAAACCTTCGATGTCTACTTTTATATCCTTCTTCATGTTTTCCATGTTGTCTTTCATTTTTTCATCGATCTTAGCTTCCATGTCATCCATATTAGCTTCCATGCCCACTTCCATGCCATCCATCTTAGCTTCCACGCCTTTCTTCAAACCATCCATCTTAGTTTCCACGCCCTTCTTCAAAACTTCCATTTCATTTTTTGTTGTTCTTTGCGAGAGCGAAATTTGTTGCACTTGCTCTTGTAATTTTGATATGTCATGTTGCCATTATTCGTCTTCATGAGTCATAGTAGAGCCTTCTAAAGGCTTAATGGGTGTTGAATTATTTTTAGGGGCCATTTTAGAATCCAATATTGATATCTATTCTACAATATGCCCTTGGAATCAATTCAACTTGATTCTTCAAACAAGACTTATGAAATTCAGAAAAAAAATACACACCTTTTACTTTCTTTGAGGAGCTCGATATTGAAATTGTATTATCTCTGTGATTGCAGATCTTCAATATCTGAAATTCAGCACTGAAGTAGCCCTTTGAATTCTCTTTTTAATGCCACAGGTCTGACCTGATTTGGATTCTCCAAGACAAATTTGTGTCCAATCTCCCACAATGACCTAATTCTGGACTGGTTCAGTAGAGCGAACTTGTACGAATTGCCACGTGTCATTGTTTTGTCCTTTGTCTCTGAAATTGATAGCGAAGAAACTTCAGTCTGTGTGCTTGCGACCACTTTTTACGGCACTTCAATCCAATGCCCAGAGAGAGAGTTATTGAAGTTTTCCCACGATCACCTCTTTGAGATGAAATTCAGGAGCCTGAAAAAACACTACCTTCCACAGATCATATCTCCAAAAATATTGCGAACCAAGCTCTGAAATTTTTTGACGAATTTCCTCAGGATTTCAGCTTCGCACCATATGAATTTCAGATTCTGAACCTTCGTAGAAACATATTTATAGCGAAAATGCTACGATGACCTGTTTAGGAGCTTGAAAAAAGACCTGACTTCCACAGATGATATCTCCGCAAATATTGCGAACCAAGGTCTGAAATTTTTAGAAAAGCTTCCTCAGGATTTCGGCTTCGCACCCTAAAAATTTCAGCTTCTGAAACTTCGTAGAAAAAAAGTTATAGCGAAAATGCCACGATGACCTGTTTGGAGCAGCGAAACCCTAGAATCCAAAGCTCCGATACCAAATGTTGTGTAACCAGCTCCAAAAATAGAAGAAAAGAGATATCAACGCCTTAGAAATGAGCCACTTCAAGGGGGAAACCTCCAATACATTACATAAATGAAAAATTCTTGGATGATACAATTTACAAAACCTCCTTTCTATAATAGGAGTCCATGGGGCCATAATGTAATCCTAGTGGACCACAATGTAATCCTAGCCGACCTAACCATAATAATTTAAGGGCACAATAATAACAAAATGGGGGTTACAAGGGTACAATAATAACAATAAGGGTTTTACACTAACAATAATAAGGGACTATACTAGTGATATAGGGGCCTAACATTCATATAAAAAATGCTAAGTTGCGACCGCCCATGTTCCTTGTGCATGTTTGCACAATCTGTTTTCCATTTTCTCCCTCATGCCTTCATTCGGGTGGGTCGGGTCATGTCATGTGAGGGTGCCACAGGAAAATCGTTCGGTTCAGATCGTGTGATGGCGCACATTAATGAATGCATTTAGTTCAGGTTGTGTCAGGTTGTGTGAGGGCACCTCGGGAAACACGTTCGGGTGGGTCGGGTCGGGTCAAGTCATGTGAGGCTGGTCATATAAAAAATGCTAATTAGTTGTGACCACCTATGTTCCTTGTGCACATTTGTGCAATCCATTTTTTTTTTGCTCACTCATGCCTTTATTCAAGTGCGTCGGGCCGTGTCATGTGAGGTTGCCACAGGAAAAGTGTTCAGGTCGGATTGTGTGAGGGCACCCAAAGAACACGTCTCAGTCGGGTCATGTTGGGTCGTGTGAGGGTGCCCAAGGAAACATGGTCAAGTGGGTTGGGTCAGGTTGTGTAATGTGAGGCCACCTAAGGAAATGTATTCGGGTGGGTCGGGTTGGGTTGTGTTGTCTGAGGGCCCCCAAGGAAATGTGTTCGGGCGGGTCAGGTCGAGTCAGATCGTGTTGTGTGAGTTTGCCTAGGAAAATGTGTTTGAGCTGGTCAGTTCGGGTCGTGCCATGTGAGGGCACCCAAGGAAATGCATTCAGGCAGGTTGGGTCGGGTCGTGTCATGTGCCAACGCCTAAGGAAACACGTTCGGGTAGGTTGTGTCGTGTGAGGGCACCCAAGAAAACGCATACGGGCGAGTCGAGTTAGGTCAGGCTAGGTTGTGTCGTGTGAGGGTGCCCAAGGAAATGCATTAGGGCGGGTCGACTCGGGTCGGGTCATGTTGTGTGAGGGCGCCCAGGAAAACATTTTTGAGCGGGTCGGGTGGAGTTGTGCCCTGTGAGGCCACCCAAGGAAACACGTTCAGGTGGGTCGGGTTGGGTCGTGTCGTGTGAGGGTGCCCAAGGAGACATGTTCGGGCAGGTTGTGTCATGTGAAGGCGCCCAGGAAATGCACTAGGGCAGGTTGGGTCAAGTTGGGTCGTGTAAGGACGCCCAGGGAAATGCATTTAGGCAGGTCAGGTTGGGTCATGTGAGGATGCCCAAGGAAATGAGTTTGGGTAGGTTGGGTCGGGTCAAGTCGTGTGAGGGTGACCAAGGAAACACGTTCGAGTGGGCCAGGTTAGTTTGGGTCAAGTCATGTGAGGGCATGTGCCCTAGGAAACACATTTGTGTGGGTCAGGTCAAGTCATGTGAGGGAACCTAAGGAAACGTTTTCAGGTCAGGTCGGGTTGGGTCGTCTGAGGGCACCTAGGGAAACACTTTTGAGTGGGTCAGATCGGGTCAAGTCATTTGAGGGCGCCAAGGGAAACGCATTTAGGTGGGTTAGGTTAGGTCAGGTTGGGTCATGTGAGGGCGCATTCCGATGGGTCAAGGTGGGTTGTGTGAGGGAACCCAAGGACACATGTTTGGGAAGGTTGGTTCGGTTCAGGTCGTGGGAGGGCACCTAAGGAACCGTGTTAGGGCAGGCCGGGTTAGTTCGGGTCGGGTCATGTCAGGGCACCCAAGGAAACGCGTTCGTGCAGGTCGGGTTGGGTCATGGAGGGTGCCTACGAAACTCGTTCGGGTCGGGTTGGGTCATGTGAGGGCGCCCAGGGAAATGCGTTCAGGCGGGTCGGGTCAGGTCGGGTGGTGTGAGGGTGGCCCTATCAAAAATGCTAAGTTGTGACCGACGCCCATGTTCCTTGTGCACGTTTGTGCAATCCATTTTCCATTTTCTCCCTCGTGCCTTCGTAAGAAATCCTATAATAATATTGCACCCACAAAACCTTCCTATTGTTGAAGAGAAGCAAGATTCTATGGTGTAGTTTTCTTTAATACTAAAGGTGAAGAAAATCATCAATTAGAGACCTTAAAACAAGAAGCAGTTCATTCATGTGTTTTTATAAAGGTCAAATTTCACATACAAAAATGCATTCGAAATCAGACTGGTTAGATGATTGACCTAGACAGTAATTGATAATTGGGTAAACCCACAGTCCCGTTCTCATATTATTTCAATCTCGACCTATGTGTAGAATGCATTCAGATACCTTGCCTGATCATGTCCACACTCTGGCCAACTCACCTTGTTCTATTCTCTTCCTCAGGCAAATTACATAAGTTAGTGTGCTTTAACATCTCAGTTCAAGATTGAGATATCCATTAATTTCCTCCTCTCGCATATAAGCGCATCCCTAATTAATCTCAACAATCCCTGACCATTAGTTCAATTCTAAAAGTCTTGACTTTATACATATTACTCGGGCCTGCAAGAGTGGGCCCTTCTTCCTCGACGTAAATTCAACAAATGGTTAACACCCAACATTTACCCGTCGTTCAAACCGTTGTGAACAATCTACCATATAAAGTGCTAGCCATATCATAATTAACATTCGTTAATAGACCTTGACTTCATCAAAACCCAATATACATTAATTCCATTGGTCCCACACTCATATAAACGTAGGACACACAAACCCGATTCATACCTTTGTTAAATCCACACGCCCATCCAACGGTTGTTATTACGTCGCCTCGCTTCATTTGATCCAACGGATATCGCTTGGGTTAGATGCGCGAACGATAACGCGTGATGAGAGCGGTTTCTCCAGAGTTCTTAAGGCAAAGATGGGAATTGAAGATCCCATGTGCAGACCTGTTCAAGAAAAAGTGTTTGAGGAAGCATCCAAGACTGAAAAGTCTTGTGATTTGAAAACTAAAAATAACTCAATTATAATAATTACATAGGGGAAACAAAACATGAGACCCCCCTCATGTTCATTTATGTAAAAAATTTGTTCTGAGCCTAATGCCCCTACAGCAGACTCCCCAGGTTAAAATGGTTCATGATCTCTTGATCATGTGCTTCATCTTTACCTGCCTGGATCCCATACTTTGTTCTGCAACTGACCATCCATTGCAGTGTTCTTCTTTCGCATTCCTCCTGGCTTCCAAAATTTATGTTGTAGCTTTCCACAGGCTGTACCTTTACATCCTCTATCTAATTTTTTTGTGCTACTACTTCTTTGTTTCCCTGCTGCTGCCCTTTTCTCAGTCACCTTTATCATCAACTTTCTTATAAATTCGATTTCTTGATCCAATGTGTCCATTGACTGCAGGACACCACTCCTCTTTGATTGCTGAACTTCAGCTGTGTCTATAGCCCTTTTTACTTCTCCAGTTCTTACTGCTGCCTTAGTTGCCACCCTATCATTCATGCCCTCTTGCTTTTTGCAAGAGTAAAACTCTTGTTGATTGTCATTTATGACAACTTCCCTATCCTCTGTCTTCAGCAATTGCCTTACTTCTTCTTGATTGACTCCAGCAATCAAACTAAGTTCTCTAGCCATTGTATCTTCATCTTCTATCAAATTAAAACTCTGATTTCCCATTGTTGTAGCAGCTCCAACTGTCTTCCATACAACCTTCTCTTCAATATTCTCTTGGCTATCCGAACAAGCCAATTCCTTTCTGCTACAAATAGCAACAAATTTCTGTCCATGAGACATGATTGTCTCATCTTCTTCCAGCTTCTCATCCTCATTATGCAATAGCTCCCTTTCTTTATCATCTATAGGAACAATGAGTTCCTTCATAGGAGGCATGATAGCCTCACCTTCCTCCTTCCACAACAATTCATCGTTCTTCATAACAACCCAAGAAGATAGATTGTTCTCTGTCGTGGTTGTCAATACAGTCAATTCATCAGTTCCAAAACCCCAAGACCCAATGGTCCCAACTGATGACTCAATCATCAATTCTCTTCTATATTCATCCCATTGTGTCTTCACATTCTGCAATCCCCAACTCTGAAATTGAGGTTTTCTCTTTTGTATTGAATCCTGCTGATTTAGCATACTCTCTAGCAGCTCAATTTCCCCATTCCATGGTTTAAAATCTTCCACATAATTCTCCTTCTCTGTCAATTGACTGCCCCATGCTGTCAACTTATCTCCATCATCAACGAGATCTGCATTCATCAAACATTTGTTAAAACAAAATCTACAAGGTCTCAGAGCCTTTCCTTCTTCTGTCAGCATCTCAGTATGCTATCCCAACTTTCTTTTCTCCTCAATCAGCACATCAGAATGTTGATTCCAATTCTTCAAACATTTCTTGAGACTACCAGCTAGTCTCTCTTCTGCACCATCCCCTTCAAGGATGTCTTTCTTCTCTAGTTCATAAAAATGAGCTCTCTCATCTTCAATCATCTCTGTCCTTACAATCTGAACACCTTCTCTCTGTGGTTCTGTCCTTTGCTCCAGAACACTTAATTCATGCCACAATCTTGGAATCTCATCACAATCTTCTCTATCTTCTGCTGTCACTATCTTCTCAGCCTTCCTCAGAATGGAATTCTGATTTCCCATCCCTGCAAGGACTCCAGCTACTTGTCCATCATTCTCCACATCGCCATTTAATAAAAGCATTTTTTCATTATCAGCATTAATGACAAATTTATCTCCACCAGCTCCATTGAAACAATCTCTTCTATAAAATAAGGAATTAATGAATTCCCTTTGCTGTAATAGTTCAATATGTTCTTCATCTTAAAGATACTCATCATATCTTTCCTGGCAACAGTCAACTTCATTCATCACAGTGCCATCATGTGAATTTCCTTCATTAACACCTGCATTCACACACAACTCATCAGATGCAAAAACATAAGACCCCATGGTCTCAATTGGTGATTTGATCACCAAATCTTCCTACTGTTCCAAGTCTCTCATATGCTTTAGAGATTCTTCAATGGTCTCTGCTTCAAACTCTTCAAGCTGTCCAACTTCTAGCTTCTGGCCAATATCACAAACTAAATCTCCTCTTCTTCCAACATGTGGGAAAGCAGAACCTTTCTCCAATTGTGCATGGAAATCTTCAAAACATGTAGCTGCTCCATTTTATTCTTCAGTGACAACATCAACAGTTTGTTTTTTCTCACCTGCTATTCCTGAAAACATACAAAATGTGTCAGATGTAAGGCTCTTGGACCCCTGGGTCCCACTTGAAGCTTCAGTCTCCATGTCCTTCTCCAGATACTCAATCACTCTGATTATTTCCTTCTTCTTCTGAGCATTCATCATCTGATCCTTCTTCCTTAGTAGCATCTGACACTTCATCCTATTCTTCTTCATGAGCCAACCAACTCTCTGGATTTATTCTACCCTCAGTTTCAATTTGTTGAACTCTTCCCTGATCTCAACAAATTCCTTCCAATACTCTTCATTTGTGAGTCTCTCCCTCATGCCAACTACTTTGGCATCTTCCGTCATTCTTCTGTTGTGGCCTCTCTCAGAACCTCTGAAATATCTGCAGTCTCTGCTATGGCTCTCAGTAGTCATTTCCTTCTCTAGGAGTTCTTCACTCACAAGCTGCACTAAGCCTCTGCAAAATCAAGCTCTCTTGCTGCAACTTACCTCACCAATCCCTTCCTCTGGACCCGGCTTTTGGCAAGTACTGGTCCCCTCTTTGTTGGAACCTTTTGAGCACTCTTTCTACTCTCTAGGCTTCACTCTGCAACTTTCTCAAGAACACCTCTTTTCTTCCTTCATCCAACCTCAGTTGGGAATATTCCAGGTTCTGTCACACTCTTTCTGCACTCAGAATCCCTGTTGGACTCTGCTATCACTGCTCTAAAAGCTTGTGATTTTCTTCTGCTGAGATTCTTTCCTCACTTGCTTGCACCCTGTATTATACAAACAAATTCTTCCAACCAGAGTTCAAATAAGGCTCATCATATTACCTCTCAAGATCCTTGACTAACCTTGCTTCTCCTTTCACCTGCACTGCATCTATCTACTGCAATCTTCAAGACACTCTGTCTTCAACCCCAGATTCTGTTCATCTGGAGACCTTCACTACATGTCAAATCAAGTCTGAAAATTTTATGTCAAACAGATTTAAACATCAACTATTTTTTCTGTTTCAATACATGTGCAAAAATTTTCAACGAGCTAATTAAATTCTAGCTCTGATACCACTTGATAACTGGGTAAACCCACAGTCCCGTTCTCATATTATTTCAATCTTGACCTGTGTGTAGAATGCATTCAGATACCTTGCCCGATCATGTCCACACTCTGGCCAACTCACTTTGTTCTATTCTCTTCCTCAGGAAAATTAAATAAGTCAGTGTGCTTTAACATCTCAGTTCAAGATTGATATATCCATTAATTTCCTCCTCTCGCATATAAGCACATCCCTAATTAATCTCAACAATCCTTGACCATTATGTTAGCCACCTATAATATTTTTTTATACCAAAAGGTGGCTAAGATATTTTTTGAGCCTCCAAAGAACAAATTTTATCACCAAAAATTGTTGGCTCTTGAAGACTCCTTGTAAGCCTCATGCCTTTGTCCAAAATCCTCATTTGCTGTCCCATTTTTATACTCAGGAATTTCTGCTGATTCCAACTGAAAGACTGCTGAAAGATCATCATTTCTCCTCTTCTCAAAACCTTTCATCTGCTCCCCTTTTTCTCCATCAAAACTACCTTGTTTTCATAAGTCCTCTTCTTTCCATTTATGAAAATTTCCCCTTTCATAGTTAAAAAATGACTTTTTAACTATTTCGGAACCCCCAAATCCATTAAAATCCTTGAAAATTCTCATAAAAAATCAAAGTTTCATTGCTATAGACCTAAGCCCCTTGGGCTAAGCCCTAAACCACTTCCCCACCATACGCTTTGGGTCTGGAACCACTTGCTAATACGATAAGGTGCTAATCGCATCGGAAAGAATCAAAGACGCAAGTCTTTGCCATACTCCAAAAGTTCCGATTGCGATTAGACTTGCTGCTTAAAGACCCCCGATCATATTATTTTCATATAACCCTGAGCCCGCCCTCGGCACTTAAACCTTGTGAATATTTTATTTCCGACCCTTTTTCCTTTGTAAAATACAAAAATCCTCTTTTCCAAAGTTTTGATGTAATGAGCCAAAGTCACATGTTAAAAATAAAATGGTTAGATCAAAAAGACTGATCGCGCAATCGCAATCAGGGAAATTTTAATGGGTTGATCGGAAAGACCAAGCCCGCAGTTCCGATTGCGATTGGCCCTTGTCTCTATACTCCCGGGCATATTACATTCCATATATCCAAAGGCCCCGCAGTCGGGCGCCTGTCCGCTTTATACATATATTCTTCCGCCCGATCCATAAAAACCTTTGATTATTCCAAAAGTTTGGGTTTCGTAAAATATACAAGGGTTTCTCCCCCGATCCATTCCCCACCGTTGATCTCGTTCTTGAATCAACGGTTATCGCAAAATCGCATCGCAATGTTTCAATCGCAATCGCAATGTTTCACCCCTGATTTCCGATCCCCGATTGGTTATCTTGGCCGTTGATCAATCTGGCACGATCCAATAGTCCCGCGCCATCATCGCAATGTTTCAATCACATGCGTTTTTGTTTTACGATTAAAATCCTACGATTAAATGCGGGCCGTCCATTTCCCGCATATCCAAGTCCTTCCTCCCACCTCAAGATCGCCAAGTCACCCACCCACCATTTCAAAACCCTACGAAATTCACTTTCCACCATTGATCGATACGCGAGATCCACGGCCAGCGCTCAATCGCAAAGGGCTAAATCGCAAAGTTTCAATCGCATATTGTTGTGTGACCTCCCCGATTGCGATCCTCCGATTAAATCTGGGCCGTCCATTTCCCGCCTATCCAACGGTCCTTATTCCCTCCGATCGCAAGTTTTACCGCCATTTCAAAACCCTCCGATTCACTTTCCACCGTTGATCTGATCTGCAGATCAACGGCTAGCGCTTAATCGCATCGCTGCGTTTCAATCGCACGCACTTACCTGCCACCCCCGATTGCGACCTTCCGATTTAATCTGGACCGTCCACGTGTCCGGATCGGACGGTCCAAAACCACCCCACCTTATTTCTTCTCCCCGCTCTCCTTTTCCTGTTTTGCGCTGATCTCCACCATTAGATATTTTTATCCGATAGCTACGCTCCTCCCCCGCCATCTGAAGCAGTTTTAAACCTATTTTTCGCAGGATTTCTTAATTGTTTTGTGTTTGATGCAGGTGTTCTAAATGGTTTTCCATTGTATCACGAAGAAATGCCAAGGGCTGGGAATGATGATTCTCATGCCCTCGTTTCATTAAAGAGAAGCCATCCACGGGGCTCCATTCCATGTTTCGTCAGTGCTCTATGAGTATTCATGCCGTAAGGCCCGGTGCAGCTCTGCACATTGACAAGACACTGTTTTAATTCAAACACAGTTAAAGAGTATCAGTTTTGAAGAATAAAGCACTGCAGAAGAAGATTGAAGACAGTTTTTATGGGGATTATGGCTAAGACAGTTATCAAAATCCTAATCCCCAATCTCAAAACACAGTTTAAAGAAAACCTAAAGTGTTTTATCAGACAGAAAGCCTCCACCGCCACAACTTGAGGCAAATTGATTCCTCAGCTACCACAGAGCCACCTGTTGCCTCAAGCCTTTCAAAGAAGAGGCCGAAGTTATTAAAGAATCATATATTTCGCTTCCAGTGCAGCCAGGGAATTACTTCTGCAAGGACATCAACGTAGAAAATATCTGCAGAGTTACTCCAAAAACAGCACGCAGAGCCTCAAAGTCAAACAAAGCTTCCACCGAGCTTTGATATTTATTGTGAAACAGTTAATGTAGTGATCCACTTGTAAATTTTTCCCTCGAGCCTCTCAAAGGGCCGAGAAGTCTTCACTCTGCATTAACTGTCCTTGAGATATTTTGTTAAAATCTCGCCTCCTCATTCTTCTCTAAATTCCTCAGCAGAAGATGAGAAATTGTTGGTTGCAGAACTTTGAAATACACTTGAGCTCGATACTTCTATTTGTACATAGTGTTCACTGGCCCTTGAAGCTCTGTTTGTGCTAGAGTAGTTAGGTTGAATAGTGAAGATGATTGCTGAACTGAAACATTGGACTTGAAGATTGTAACTGGTTTGACATCAATATAAAATTTGTTTCTTGGGATCCTGGTCTTTATCACTGGTGAAGTGCTTCTTTCTTTGTTAATCGTTTTCCTTCTATGTATGCCATATTGTTCATTTTCCCTCTGTAAAGAACAGTTTAAACAGGGTTAGGATTTTCTGTATAGCAGTAACCTTCTCTGGCTAAGAAATCTTTATCTTAATGTTTTCTTCAGATTTGTTTATTTAAGAATGATTCAATACAGTTTAAACAGTTAGGAATGTTGGCGTTCCCTCGTCCTTATGTTTGCTCAAACATTGTTCTCGAATGTTATTTCCATTATTTGCTATTAAAGTTAGACTAGAGAAGATATGGTTTGCCCTGATTCCTAGATTCTTTTCTCCAAAGGAAGATTCTGAAAGTTTCCCTTGGTGTTGACTGAAAGAAAACTAGGTTTAAAAGTACTTTATCTGATCTTAAGTTACACTCTATTTTTCTTATGTGTTTTCATACTTTCTGAAGGTAATTATGTGGATTACTGGATTGTTTGTCAATTAAGCTGCTTTAATAAGAACTTGCCCAAGAAGTCTATGGTTAGCCCTATCCTTGGTTGGTTTTAAAACAATTACTTAAGAGGCTTTTCTTGTTTGGACTGACTATAAATCCTCTGAGAAATTATTATCAGTTTCCACCCCTCCAACATTTAATGTTTCCATTTCATCATTTTAATCTCAATAATCTTGTGGTATAGATGACTTGCCCCTTGGATCACACTTGATGTTGTTGTTCAATTAAAGCCCAGATATGACTCCATAGCCCAATGGACTAAAAACCAGCGTTATATCTATCTATCTGCCAAAACTGTTCTATTTGCTTGCAACTTCTCACTTTTGAAACTTTTGCACTTAAGACTTCCCCCTCAAGTAACATTTCATGCTCAACCATCCAAAACAAAACAAAACCCTTGGCCTTCATAACTAGCCTAATATCATTACCTTAAGCTTTTCAAAGACAATATCCATCTTTGTACATATTGGAGAGATCCCTCTCCGGATTCAGGAGGGCTAGATCCTAGAATCCCAAAGTTGGTTGAAATGATGTTAACTCTATGATTGGACTCTCCCAATCTTGCTAATAAATTACAGAGACCTAACATTTCTGGTGACTCCACTGGGGACATCGAACCCAGAATCATTTTCATTTAAAGATAATCATACGACGTCATAGATTTGGTTCATAGAGCATTTTCTTTATTAACCAGAGTAAAAAGAAGCCTTTTCAAGCACTGCCTATTATAGGTAATCATGATGGAACTTGTTTGAATCAGTGACAAACTAGGTAAACCCTAGGTTTCTCTTAAGACTTCATCTAACCTTGAAAAATCAGCTGGCTTAGCCATAAGAGTAGACTGTCTTTGTCTCGAAACCTTAGCTAAGTTTTGAAAAAAAGTTAGGATATTCTTAACAACCACAAAACTGAAAAATGATTTAGAAAAACCTAAAAATATTTCAGATTGGAATTAAATAAACATGGTGGTGGACGATAAGACCTTTTACCTCTGAAAAGAGCTAAAAATTTCCACTTGGCGACTCCACAATCCTTGAACAGACCTTAAGACTCCACTGAGAAGAACCCTTATCATTATAGTATCATTCAATTTCAGTTAGAGGACTGTAGGATTAAAATTGTAAAAATAGATTAGTTAACCTCTCCAAGATAGTGATATCTGGTTGAACTTTTCTTGTTTTGGGTCTAAACAACATAGCATAGTGGCTTCTAAAAATATTCACACTAGAGCCCATCCAAACCCTAACCCGCCTGAGATAGTTGATAATCCAGAAAGTATCCTTTGGAAGTCTCCTAAGGTTAAATTATTAACTGTTTTCAGATCACCCTTGAGAGCTAATTCAGTCCCTGAAAATCTTTCAGCTCTGCAACAACCACAAGTTGACTTAGTGAACCCATTTAGGACTAGGTCATTCGATGATATAATCCAGTTAGACTCTGAATCTTCACTTTCATCTCTTGAAACAAGTGAACATCCTAGTAGCAGGGAAACAACACCTCCTGATTTACATTTCCTTCACAATTTAGGTGTCTCTCATCCAAGATCATCTCAACAGTCTACTCCTGGTCCATCCACTTCTACTCACCCTACATCCACTGTTCAAACCACTTCACCTCAGCCCACTTTCCCTTCTATAAATCCACCTCCACCTCCTTCCATGGCAACATGGTATGCTCCCTTGGTCCTTCCTGTACCATTAGCCAATCTTCCACAGGACTATCAGTCCAAAATTCCATTATATGATGCTAGTAATACTATAACAGCATCTCAACATGTGGACAAGATGAATGACTACTTTGACGGAAACGAAATTGATGATGATTCTGTCAAGTTGAGACTATTTGCTCAAAGTTTGGGGGGAGAAGCAAGAAAATGGTTTAAAGGTTTAACCCCCCATAGTATTAACGATCTCCAAGCCTTCCATCAAACATTCTTAAACAAATGGGAAGTGAGAAAGAATTCTCTCCAAGTCCTTGCTGACTATAACAATCTCCATAGGAACCCTGGGGAAAGTGTACAATCTTATTGTACCAGATTTAACAGCGTCTATAATGCACTTTCCCCTAAACTAAAACCTCCTCAGGGCTCAGCTTTAAACAAATTTCCTGAAGGGTTTGATCCAGAAATGACCTATTCACTAAGAGAAAGAGTTTTTGCAACCCTTGAAGATATGCAAAGAGGTGCTCTTTCTGTGGAAGTTAACCTTATGGAGAAGAGAGCGAGGATGAAAGCGGAGAAGAGAGTATCTTTTAGAGAGGAATCCACACCTTCTACTTCCAACTCAAAAATGGAGAGAATGATGGAAGAAATGATGAAAGAGATGAGCATAATCAAGAGAGAACAAGCAAATCAAAATCAAACTGCTCCTCAAAATAGGAACCAGAATCAGAATGTTAGAAGGAACCAACCTCCAAACAGACCCAGGGAAGATGATCAACAGATCACCCCTCCCTTTCATCAAAACTATGTAAGTGAGGTTGAAGAAACAGAAGACATAACAGAGGAAGAGGATATCAACATGTTTTGGGAAGAGGATGATGACTTTGAGGTTCATTATGATAATAAACAAGGTCTTTACACACCTTACGACGACAAAAGAGATGATAATGAAAATTATTATTAGGACATGGAAAATGTCGTCATAGAACCTCAAAGAGAATATAACCTTAGAAGCAAGACCAGTCAACAAGCCCCCAACACCAAAACCTCTGACAAATCCTCTCAAAGCAGCACTGCAGCTAAACCCAAAACAGCCAAAAAAAAAGACAAAATAGTGGCTGTTAATTCTGATAAGGATAAGGAGAAAAACACTCAAAACTCTGAAAAACAGAGTGAAGACATCAGCAGTACTACCACTTCAGCTAGTACTCCTTCTACAATAGTTGTGTCAAGTAAAACAAATCAGCAAGATGTAATTGTTGATAGAGTGACAGCTAATAAGGTTGAAACAAGTGCTTCGAAGAATCAAACCCCTTTCAGCCTGGAACAAGAAATCTTAAAGATCAAAATCTCTGTTCCATTAACCGAGTTAGCTGCCCAACATGTATATAGGAACCAAATTTTGAAGGCTTTAAATATAGAGCAAAATGGAGATACAGTTAATCTTAGTGACGACCTACCAAAGTTGATTTTTGGCCCTAAGATTGAAGGGAAGTTTCAAGAGGGACCAATTCCTCCCTTTTATGTGAGTTTGAACATCCATGACAAAATTATACACAACGCTATGCATGATTCTGGGGCTTCTCATAATTTAATGCCTAAAGCTGTGATGGAGAGCCTTGGTGTAGAAATTACCAGGCCCTACAAAGACCTATACTCCTTTGACTCAAATACAGTAAAATGTCTAGGATTGATCAAAGACCTCTGTGTTAACCTAGCCCAGATTCCAGCCAAATGTTTACTCATGGACATTGTTGTGGCTGATGTCCCCCCAAAGTATGGAATGCTATTATCAAGATCTTGGGGAGCTAAGTTACAGGGGACTATGCAGATGGACATGACATATGCGACCATCCCGGTTTTCAATCAGACCAGAAGACTTTACAGGGAGTCTCATATGCAATACACGGTTACAAGTCAAGACAGACCACGAAACTCTCCTATATATTCTGTCAATACATGCCTTGATTCTTTTATCATGTTTAACAATGAAACTCCTAGTGAGCAAGTCACTTTAACAGAATTAAAGGCCGACAGGGAAGAAGAGTATAATAACGCAGAAGTGTCCAAACAGTTTGCCACATGTGAAAACATTAGTAAACAAAGCATAGGTCTTGATTTATTGGTTATGAGTCCATTTTTTTTAGGACTTAACAACCAAGAAAATACCCCTAACATTTATGGCATCATCCCTCAATCTATTGAAGAATTTGAGGAGTCAAAACAAATTCAATTGGGTGCTGCTAATCATGAACAGTCAGAAGGCACCATAGTTAAAAAGGACAATCGCCAAACAGATGAAACCAAAGACAGTCCTTTATGGAGTATGTATTTTGATAGGTCATGCACTAGAAATATTGCTGGTGCAGGGGTTTGGATCATTAACACTGAAAACAACCACACAGAATGCATCTCATGCAAATTAAACTTTCAGTGTTCCAAAAACATATCAGAATATGAATCCCTTCTCTTAGGCTTGCATCTCTTGAAGAAATTAGGAGCCAGAAGAATTAATGTGTACGGGGATTCTGAGTTAATCATTAGGCAAGTCAATGGGGAGTATAATGCGAATCATCCCGGACTTAGAGCCTATCGGAATGATGTCATGGATCTGTTGACAACATTTGAGGAGTCAAACCTGAGTTTCATCCCAAGGAAAAAGAACATTATGGCCCACAATTTAGCCTTTGCGGCCAGAACATGTCTAACGCCATATGAGACTGGAGACAACACAACTTCGATAAAATTTAGACCGGCAGTGCCTGATAACGAAAAATATTGGCAAGTGTTTGACAATGAAAAACAAATAGAAGACTTCATGCAATTCAGAAATGAGTTCGAACTGCACAGTTCAGATTCAGATTATGATACAGACTGCAGTGAAGAAAACTTTCTTGGTGAAGAAGAATCGTCTCCTCAACCTGCCAATATTAACCTATTGTCTAGCAAACTTAGGAGCAAAACATAATTAAGTGCAGAGTTAGAAACGGAAGAATTACAAACTCTGCATTCTAAAGATGAAAATTTGCCGAGTGGTCTAACGCCTTTAGAGGAGTTGTTCAATTTTAACGATGTGGCCAATAAACCAAAACTGGAACCTGTAGAGACTGAAGTAGAGGAGTGCAATATAGGCAGTGAGGAAAAACCGAAAATGATCAAACTGTCCAAAACTTTGCCGGCTCACATTAAACTCAAATACATAGAGTTGTTCAAAGAATTTTCTGATGTTTTTGCATGGAGTTACGAAGATCTTAAATCCTATGACATTGAAATAATACAGCACAAAATCCCTCTTAAAGAAAACCAAAAACCATTTAAACAGAAACTGCGCAGAATAAACCCTGTCCAGTTGCCATTGGTTTAGAAGGAGATCATGAAAATGTATGATGTTGGCATTATTGTCCCTATTAGATATTCTGAGTGGGTATCTAATCTGGTGTCCGTTAGGAAGAAGACTGGAGAAATCAGGCTTTGTATAGACTTTAGAGACTTAAACAAAGCTTCGTTAAAAGACAACTACCCTTTACCAGAAATGGATCACATTTTACCAAGGGTGGTGGGGTCTAAAAGGATTTCGTTGCTTGATGGCTATTCAGGGTATAATCAGATTTTAGTTCACCCTGCTGATCAATTAAAGACAACTTTCACTACTCCATGGGGCACTTTCATGTATGTGAAGATGCCTTTTGGTCTAATGAACGCTGGAGCAACCTTTTAGAGAGCCATGGACATAGCATTCTCGGAAGAATTGGGCTTCTTCATCATTATCTATCTAGATGATGTCACTGTGTTTTCAAAAACAGATGAAGAACATTTAGAACATTTGAGAAAAGTTTTCGAGAAGTGCAAAAGGTTTGGAATATCTTTAAACCCTAAGAAGACACTATTCGGTCTCCAAGAAGGTAAGCTTCTTGGACACATTATTTTAGAAGAGGGTATAAAGATAGATCCAAAGAGGATTGAGGCTATATTGCAAATCTCTCATCCTTGAAATATCAAAGAGTTGCAGTCTTTCATTGGAAAGATTAACTTTTTGAGAAGGTTCATCCCTAACTTGGCAGAGCTCCTTAGAAGTATCACAAACATGTTGAAGAAGGAGCAAGGGATAAAATGGACCTTGGAAGCAAAGACATCCTTTGAGCTGGTGAAACAAGAATTAACCAAAACACCGGTTCTCATAAGCCCTGATTTTTCAAAATATTTTTATATCTTCTCATTTGCATCAGAACATACCATTGCTGTTGTCCTTTTACAAAAAAATCCACAAGGACAAGAGCAGCCTATTGCATTCTTTAGCAGGGCATTGAGGGATGCCCCTTTGAAGTATAATATTATGGAAAAACAAGCTTTTGCTTTGGTTAAAGCATTGAAAGACTTCAGAGTATACATCCTTCACTCACACATCATTGCCTTTGTCCCTAATTCGGTGGTTAAAGACATTCTAACACAGGAACCGGATGGTAAGAGAGGTAAGTGGATTGCTGTTATTCTCGAATATGATTTAGAGATAAAACCCACTAAACTCATCAAAGGCCAAGGTCTAGCTAGATTAATGGCTGAATCCAATTTTGAAGTTCTTGATATTAATAGGATTAATGCTTTGGACAGCCAAGAAGAATTCTCAACTCCCATTATTGAAAACCATTTTATGAATTCTCCTTGGTATGCTGATATCGTTTATGTTTTGCTTAATTTAAATACACCTCCTGGTTTATCGAAAACAAAGGCAAGGTTCTTAAAACTGAAACCAGTAAACTATTGCATTGTAGATAGGTGTCTTTATTGGAAAAATACAAGTGGTATATTGCTTAAATGTTTGCCTGAGTTTGATGCAGAGAAGGTTAAGCAGGAATTTCATGAAGGAGAGTGTAGAGGCCATTTGTACTGGAAGTCAACAGCCAACAAAATTTTGAGGGCTGGTTTCTATTGGCCCACCCTTTTTCCTGATGTTCACAAAATGACAACTACTTGCCATAAATGCCAATTGTTTGAGGGCAAGAGAAAATTATTACCACTTCCTCTGCATCCAATCACCGTTGAAGCTCCTTTTCAACAATGGGGACTTGACTTCATAGGTGAAATCTATCCCTCATCTTCTGCCCACCATAGATGGATCCTTACTGCCACAGACTATTTCACTAAGTTGATAGAAGCCATTCCTTGTAGGCAAGCCAATGATTCAGTTATTATAAAGTTCATAGAAACCAATATCCTTTCCAGATTTGGCTATCCTACCAAGATCATCACAGATAATGCAGCAGCATTTGGATCAAAGAAAATGGTTGACTTTTGTCATAAATACCAGATAACACTAGGGCATTCCACAGCCTATTACCCTCAAGGTAATGGACTTGCAGAATCTTCCAATAAAAGATTAGTGAACATAATCAAGAAACTGTTGGAGGACAATAAAAAGTCTTGGCACACAAAGCTAGTCCATGCACTTTGGGCTGACAGATTAACTTTGAAGAAATCTATTGGTATGTCACCTTTTCAGCTTGTGTATGGTACAGATGCAATATTTCCTAATAGCCTTGGTGTACCAGTTATGAATTTTATCCAAGAATTGCAGACTGAAGATAATGACATGATCAGAAGAATAAATTAGACCATTCATCTTCAGCAAATCAGAGAGGAAGTGTACAACAAAACATTGCAGAAACAGGACACCATTAAGAAGCTTTTTGATAGAAGAACAAAGGCCAGCAATTTCAAGATTGGGGACAAAGTTTTAAAGTGGGACTCAAAGAGAGAAGACAAGGGAAAGCATGGTAAATTTGACAATCTATGGCTTGGCCCTTACTCTATTCATTTAGTTGCTGGAAACAATGCATTCTTCTTACAAGAGCTGGATGGAACAGATTTGTTTGGGGGTCATGTCAATGGCAGGATGCTCAAGCATTACTTCTCTTGATTCATGATATGTTTTTAAGCCTTCTTTTTTCTTGTTCATTATGAATATTTCATCCACCATTGCATTCAAAGTTATGAAAAATCAAAAAATACAAAAACAAAGAAAGAAAGAAAAGAGGGCAGAAATGAAACACAAGAAAGGCACAGCCCCATGCCAAAAAGAGAAATAAATTTGAAAGTGTGCAAGCTTAAAATGCCACTCCTACAAAACACACTTCTAGTTAGTCAAACTGTTTAATCTTGACTAATTAGCTTTCAATTTTCTGCTGATAGGGTAGTGAATTTGATTTGCCAAACTGTTTAATCTTGGCTTATCAGTAGATAGATTAGGATAGAAATTAAAGGTTCAAACATGTTCAAAATCTGAACCAAAGTCTCCAAAGAGAGATGACTCAAAACTGTTTTATTTTTTTGAGTCATAAAAGAGAAAAATTGGTTCTAATTTGCCCAAAATCTGAATCATATATCAAGAAAGAGACAGCTCAAAACAAAATTAAAAACAGAGCTGTAAAGAAAAGAAGGCCATAATGAGAAACTTTCAGATCTTAAGCCTTTCATTTTGATTTAATTTTCTGCAAATAATAATCTATGAGCAGCTTGTTTTTATGCCATAGATCATAGCAAGTCGAACAGCTCAATCTTGACTTGACTATTTTTAAATTTCTGTTGTAGAATTTAGAGAATGAAAGTTTGTTGGACTGTTTAATCCCAACAAACAGTAGACTGGGTAGAGAAATATCTGAGCTCAACTGTTTAATCTGAGTTCAGGGAGAAATAAGGATTAGAAATAGATTAGATTTCCTACTTTCAAAAGAATAAAATGTTGTGAATAGAGTTTGCCAATCCAAGTGCACTCCGATGAAGAAAAAATGTTAGATCTGTAGGATTGGGTAGGTAGCAAGCTTGTTGATAAAGGTCCATTGCTTTCATGGCTGCCAAATCTGTTTTTTTTTAGAAGATTATTCAATCACAAGAGGACAGCCCAATGGATGAGGCAACTAATCAGCCTCCCAGAAATCAAGTCTGAATTCTTGATGCCTTCAAGAAGGCACCATCCCCAAGTGGAGCCACTGTTAGCCACCTATAATATTTTGTTATACCAAAAGGTGGCTAAGATATTTTTTGAGCCTCCAAGGAACAAATTTTATCACTAAAAATTGTTGGCTCTTGAAGACTCCTTATAGGCCTCATGCCTCTGTCCAAAATCTTCATCACTTTCCCTATTAATTCTGCTGATTTCCTGTAAGAAACTACTGAAGAAACCATCATTTTTCCCTTTTCTCCCACTCATAAATAACCTTCATTTACTCCCCCTTTTCTCCATATTATTTCCCTACTTTTCATAAGTTTCTCCTTCCATTCATAAAAATCCTCCTGACATGGTTTAAAACTTCTTTTTGAGCTGTGCCGGAACCCCCAAATCCATTTAAAACCTTGAAATTTTTCATAAAAAACAAAGTTTCATTGCTATGGACCTAAGCCCCTTGGGCTAGGCCCTAAACCACTTCCCCACCATACGCTTTGGGTCTGGAACCACTTGCTAATACGTTAAGGTGCTAATCGCATCAGAAAGAATCAAAGACGTAAGTCTTTGCCATACTCCAAAAGTTTCGATTGCGATTAGCCTTGCTGCTTAAGACCCCCGATCATATTATTTTCATATAACCCTGAGCCCGCCCTCGGCGCTTAAACCTTGTGAATATTTCATTTTCGACCCATTTTTCCTTTGTAAATTACAAAAACCCTCTTTTCCAAAGTTTTGATTTAATGAGCCAAAGTCACATGTTAAAAATAAAATGGTTAGATCAAAAAGACCGATCGCGCAATCGCAATCGGGGAAATTTCAATGGGTTGATCGGAAGGACCAGGCCCGCAGTTCCGATTGCGATTAGGCCCTTATTATATATAAAGCCCCGAGCCTATCAATTCTCATACATCCAAAGGCCCCGCAGTCGGGTGCCTATCCGCTTTATATATATGTTTTTCCACCCCGATCCATAAAAACCTTTGGTTATTTCAAAGTTTGGGTTTTATATAAAATACAAGGGTTTCTCCCCGATTCCATTCTCCACCGTTGATCTAGTCCTTTGATCCAACGGCCTGCGCTCAATCGCATCGCAAGCTCTCAATCGCATGCCTTCTTCTCTATCCCCCGATTGCCGATCCCCGATTCAATCCCAACCGTTGATCTAATCCTTGATCCAACGGTCCACGCAAAATCGCATCGCAATGATTCACCCCCTTGCGATTACCTCCGATTCATTCCCCGCCGTCGATCTGGTCCTCAGATCAACGGCCAGCGCTCAATCGCAAAGGGCTCAATCTCAAAGTTTCAATCACATGTTGTTTTGTGACCTCCCCGATTGCGATCCTCCGATTAAATCTGGGCCGTCCATTTCCCGCCTATCCAACGGTCCTTATTCCCTCCGATCGCAAGCCTTACCGCCATTTCAAAACCCTCCGATTCACTTTCCGTCGTTGATCTGATCTGCAGATCAACGGCCAGCGCTTAATCGCATCGCTGCGTTTCAATCGCACGCACTTACCTGCCACCCCCGATTGAGATCCTCCGATTAGATCTGGACCATCCACGTGTCCAGATCGGACGGTCCAAAACCACCCCGCCTTATTTCTTCTCCCCGCTCTCATTTTCCTGTTTTGCGCCGATCTCCACCGTTAGATATTTTTATCCGACGGCTACGCTCTTTTCCCCGCCATCTGAAGCAGTTTAAACCAAAATCCGCAGGATTTCTTAAATGTTTTATGTTTGATGCATGTGTTTTAAAAGGTTTTCCATTGTATCACGAAGAAATGCCGAGGGCTGGGAATGACGATTCTCATGCCCTCGTTTCATTAAAGAGAAGCCATCCACGGGGCTCCATTCCATGTTTCGTCAGTGCTCTATGAGTATTGATGCCGTAAGGCCCGGTGCGGCTCTGCACATTGACAAGACACTACATTTTAACGCGATTTTAAAAGAGTATAAGTTTTAAAGAACAGAGCGCGGAAGGACAGAAGATGGAAGACAGATTTGGGGGATTATGGCTAAGAATGCTTATAAAAACCTAATTCCCCGAGTTAAGACACTATTTAAGAAAATCATAAGTGTTTCGATGACAGAAAGGTTTCCACCGCTTCAACTGAGGCGAATTGATTCCTCAGCTACTACAAAGAACCACCTGTCGCCTCAAACCATTCAGAACAGAGGCCGAAGTTATTGCTCGAAGAAATATCTGCCTCCAGCATTGCCAAGAAGTTATTTCTGTAAGGAAACCAATGAATAAATATCTGCAGAGTTACTCCAAAACATACACAGAGCCTCAAAGTCAAACAAAGCTTCCACCGAGCTTTGATATTTATTGTGAAATAGTTAATGTAGTGATCCACCTGTAAATTTCTCCCTCGAGCCTCTCAAAGGGCCGAGAAGTCTTCACTCTGCATTAATTGTCCTTGAGATATTTTGTTAAAATCTCACCTCCTCATCCTTCTATAAATACCTCAAAAGAAGATGAGAAATTGTTGGTTGCAGAACTTTGAAATACACTTGAGCTCGAGACTTCTATTTGTACATAGTGTTCACTGGCCCTTGAAGCTCTCTTTGTGCTAGAGTAGTTAGGTTGAATAGTGAAGATGATTGCTGAACTGAAACATTGGACTTGAAGATTGTAACTGGTTTGACATCAATATAAAAGCTGTTTCTTGGGATCCTGGTCTTTATCACTGGTGAAGTGCTTCTTTCTTTGTTAATCGTTTTTCTTCTATGTATGCCATATTGTTCATTTTCCCTCTGTAAAGAACAGTTTAAACAGGGTTAGGATTTTCTGTATAGCAGTAACCTTCTCTGGCTGAGAAATATTTATCTTAATGTTTTCTTCAGATTTTTTTATTTAAGAATGATTCAATACAGTTTAAACAGTTAGGAATGTTGGCGTTCCCTCGTCCTTCTGTTTGCTCAAACATTGTTCTCGAATGTTATTTCCATTATTTGCTATTAAAGTTAGACTAGAGAAGATATGGTTTGCCATGATTCCTAGATTCTTTTCTCCAAAGGCAGATTCTGAAAGTTTCCCTTGGTGTTGACTGAAAGCAGACTAGGTTTAAAACTACTTTATCTGATCTTAAGTTACACTCTGTTTTTCTTATGTGTTTTCATACTTTCTGAAGGTAATTATGTGGATTACTGGATTGTTTGTCAATTAAGCTGCTTTAATAAGAACTTGCCCAAGAAGTCTATGGTTAGCCCTGTCCTTGGTTGGTTTTAAAACGGTTACTTAAGAGGCTTTTCTTGTTTGGACTGACTATAAATCCTCTGAGAAATTATTATCAGTTTCCACCCCTCCAACATTTTAATGTTTCCATTTCATCATTTTAATCTCAATAATATTGTGGTATAGATGACTTGCCCCTTGGATCACACTTGATGTTGTTGTTCAATTAAAGCCCAGATATGACTCCATAGCCCAATGGACTAAAAACCAGCGTTATATCTATCTATCTGCCAAAACTGTTCTATTTCCTTGCAACTTCTCACTTTTGAAACTTTTGCACTTAGGACTTCCCCCTCAAGTAACATTTCATGCTCAACCATCCAAAACAAAACAAAACCCTTGGCCTTCATAACTAGCCTAATATCATTACCTTAAGCTTTTCAAAGACAATATCCATCTTTGTACATATTGGAGAGATCCCTCTCCGGATTCAGGAGGGCTAGATCCTAGAATCCCAAAGTTGGTTGAAATGATGTTAACTCTGTGATTGGACTCTCCCAATCTTGCTAATAAATTACAGAGACCTAACACATTAGTTCAATTCTAAAAGTCTCGACTTTATACATATTACTCAGGCCTGCAAGAGTGGGACCTTCTTCCTCGACGTAAATTCAACAAACGGTTAACACCCAACATTTACCCGTCGTTCAAACTGTTGTGAACAATCTACCATATAAAGTGCTGGCCATATCGTAATTAACATTCGTTAATAGACCTTGACTTCATCAAAACCCAATAAACATTAAGTCCGTCGGTCCCACACTCATACAAATGTAGAACACACAAACCTGATTCATACCTTCGTTAAATCCACGTGCCCATCCAATGGTTGTTATCACATCGCCTCTCTTTATTTGATCCAACGGATATCGCTTGGGTTAGATGCGCGAACGATAACGTGCGATGAGAGCGGTTTCTCCAGAGCCCTTGAAGCAACGTGTCGGCCAATCTATGGAATTGCTCCGAATTCTTGAATACTGCTTATTCCGCAAAGGCGGTGTGATCAAACCACCGGGTTTACTCTAAACCAAGTTCACTGTTCCCTTCATCTTGGTTCCGCTCCCTCTTACTCCAGGTTCTATTACTCCCACTCCAGATTGGAACAATGCGTTTAGTTACAAATAGGACTCCGACTTAAATCTGCATCGGACTTCTTCAGAACGAGGGTTCAACATACAGATAGTGACCAGAGGTTATCTCAATTGCATCTCCCTTCCGGGATCATAACGTCGTTGCTTCACAATTCCCTCTTGAGGGTTCAACGTCGCTTCCATAGTATAAATTGGACAACCGCTCATTGCTTCTCACAATGACTCAACACATTAACACTAACTCTGGACATAGTTTAACATGTGTTGATTATAAAATCTCATATATTCTTGCTTGTGAAATTCGAGCCACTTACGCAGGAAATCAAATCGACAAATTGACATACATAACTAAATCACAATGCACATGACATACTGAACAAATTCTTTCTCATTAAATGAATTCTCTTATAGACTTCTTATCTCGGCTAGGTCTTCAACTCTACGGCCTTCTTACTCACTATCCTGATCTATGCATCTCTCTGCAGGTACAGGCAGGTCTATATGCAGGTCTCTCGACTCTGTCACAGAGGGTTATTTTTATACAACTGTAAGGAATCGATTCAATTCCTCGATGACTCACAGACCCTTCAACTTCCTACAGTTCCAAATTAGACTAACGCTTCCTATGCCCACTAATCATTCGAGAAGTTACATTTTCCTCTCTAATTAACTAAAAATAACTCAATTATGAATAATTACATAGGGGAAACAAAACATGAGACCCCCCTTATGTTTATTTATGTACAAAAGTTGTTCTGAGCCTAATTCCCCTACATCAGTAATATTTTATGATTATATGTAACAAAATTTAAACAAAAAATGCAACACATAGATCTACTTACTCAAAAAAAAGCTGGAGAGAAAAATATATCAAAGGATGTCCCAGTTTGAAGAGAAAATTCTTGTCCTTTCTCCTCAAAATTTGTTTCATCAACAAAACTTCTCATGTGAAGAATTGACCGTCGATCATTTGGTCGTAAGGCATAATTATATCTACTCATTAAAATTTCCTTAAGGATGTCCTAAGGAGAAATATTTTTTGAAAAGAATAAATAAGTGCTTTGTAATTCAATGTTTACAATTGTTCTAGCGGCTGGTGTCCCTAAATTTCACTTGGAGAAGAATGATCCAAGCGATTCCTAGACTCCCTCAACTTGTTTTATAATTTACATGCTACTGAAGAGTTTCTATTCTCATATTCAAAGTGAATGAATAATTTTCCACAAGAATTTATCACTATCCCATCATAGTAGATCGTTAGATCACATAGAAAGGCCATTACATTCTTAAATAATTTTCCTAGTTCTTTCACTCCCTTCTTTTGACAGAAAATTCCTTCTCTGGATGAGATTGAATGAATAAATTCCTCATAGGGATTTAATCCAAAAACAAAGGATGATTTAATGAGTTCACAAACTTCAATCGAATCTTTCTTCTGTGGATTGAAAGAAAGAGAACCATTGAATGGAAGATGTGAAAAAAAAACTTTATAATCAATCTCAGGAAAGTATTCTTCCCTTAAAACATTTGAATCCCTAAAAATCCAAGTTGTTGAACCACTTTCCTAGCAGATCTTCAATTTTCAATATCAACAATCAGAAGAAAATAAATAAATCAAATTAAAATTAAAAATTAAAAAAAAAAAATACTTGAAGAAGAAATATCCTTGGTAACAATTTCCTACACTCCAAGTAGATGCTTCTCTAGTTACGAAATGATGGAATTCTCGTATCTTCCTCCCCTCATATGCTTCATAAGCCTATAAATTTTAGTAAGTTCATTTCCTAGCTCTTTTATAAATATGTTACTCCGAGAAAGATAGCGAGCAAGAACCAAATATCCAAACCTGCACTAAAACCATCTAATGATAAAAATTCAATCAGAAGGTTCAACTTAGAATGTTTCCCTCCAATTGATTGTTGTTAAACCAGAGATCTCTCAAATGAAAAAGGCATCCCAATTGAGTTGGGATATGACCATGCAGGGTATTTTATCCAAGATAAAGTGATCAAATTCATTCCTACTACCGATGATCTCACCTCAATATATTTTGATGGCAAAACTACCACACTTTACTTTCCAAAAATAAAGTTAGACAACAACATAGAGGTGGCATTGAGAATTCTGGTGGCTTTCAGAACATCAACAACACCGGGTGCAATAGTTTCACATGATATACTTATTCCATGAACGATTTGATCGACATAAAATAGGTTGTGAGATTGTTAAGACAATGGAATTATTTGCAACCACTTCCAAAGCGATAGAGAGGTTGCAAACCTATGGAAAAACATGGGTAAGTGTGCCACATTAAAGGTTCGATATCTTGAAAATTGTTATAGAATATGTCAACAAATATTATAATAGAAAATTTAATATTGGAGTGAAGAAAAATATATTAGGGTTACGACAATTCCTATTTGATCTAGTAGTTTCTGTGATAATTTTAAGTTTCACTTGCTTGCAGGTTTTCTCCTCTATCTATCTATATGATTGCAACGATTGGGTAGGCAAGTTGCAAGACAAATTTACACACTAGAATTTTTCTGTTTGACCACCCGTGTGACTTTTTCATGTTCGTGCGACCCATTTTTGATTTTCTCCCTCGTGTCTTCATTCGGGTGGGTCGAGTCGGGTCAGGTCGGGTCGGGTCATGTGAGGGCGCCCAAGGAAACGTGTTTGGGTCGAGTCATGTTAGATTGCCCAAGAAAATGCATCTAGGTCAGGTTGGGTCAAGTCAGGTCATGTGAGGGCACCCAAGGAAACTTTTTTAGGTCGGGTCGGGTCATGTGAGGGCAGCCGTATCAAAAATTCTAAGTTGTGACCACCCATGTGCCATTTCCGTAGGCGTCATCACATGACCCGACTCGACTCGACCTGCATAAACACATTTCCTTAGGTGCACTCACATGACACGACCTGACCTGAGCCACCCAAACGAATTTCCTTAGGTGCCCTCACACAACCCAACCTAACCTGACATGAACGCGTTTCCTTGGGCGCCCTCACATGACCCGACCTAACCCGACCTGCCTGAACGAAGGCACAAGGGAGATAACGACAAGCAGGTCAAATGAATGTGCACAAGGCACACATGTGGTCACAACTTACCATTTTGATATGAATTCCCTCACACAATCCGACCCAACCCAACCCAAATGTGTTTCCTTAGGTGCCCTCACACAACCTGACCTGACCCGACCCGCCCGAATGAAGGCACAAGGGAGAAAATATAAAATGGGTCGCACGAACATCCACAAGGCACACAGGCAGTCACAACTTAGAATTTTTGATACAGCCTCCCTCACACAACCTGACCTGACTTGAATGTGTTTCCTTGGGCGCCCTCACACAACCTGACCCGAATGCATTTTCTTGGGCACCCTCACACGGCATGACCCGACCCGGCCCAACCTGCTCGAACATGTTTAATTCATATGAACTTTAATCTTAAGCCCTAATTCCTCTAAAACTTATAAGACCCAATCCTTATAACCCATGCCACACTTAATACCTAAATATTACAACCCCTATCCTCTAAAATAATTTAGCTCTCTAACATCTAATACATATAATCATTGGCACGTGACTACTATACTCCTTAACACATATAAACCATAACCAGAATACCATAACCATTATATCTCTTAACATTTTACCATCATAAGCCCTAAACTTTATAACCTTTAATCCCTATCTCTTTTTAAACCCTAAAACTCCTAATATAACCTTATAACCCATATTTGACATAATCCCTAATAATCCCTAATTAATCCCTAATAATCACTATAACCTTACAATCCATATTACCACTTTTCTTTTCTTTTAATTTTGGTGGTTCGAATTTTCTTCAACCAGAGCGTGAGGTGAGCTCAAATGTTTGGAATTTCATCTAGGAGGTTGACTGGTGCCAAGGAATACAGACTTATTTAAGTGACTGAGATTTTTCCATCCACAGTATTTGCCAAAATATTCTATAGGATGTGGGCACAGCTATTCTTTGAGCCATCCACTCATCCTTCCAAGCACACTATTTTAGAATCTTGCACCAAAAGACAATGTTGAAATCTTAAAAGGAAATCATCCTTTCAGGTTAAGTCATTTCTTTTTAAAAAGGCCAAAATCTGAGATTCATAATCATCATGTGCGCACTTGAAATTTCAGAATATTGGCACCTCTGATATATATATCATGAAGATAGGTTTTCTTCTTGCTAATTAGGGCTGAATTCACCAGTGTCCATAGACCAAAATTCTCTAATATTATTTCTCTTCCAATAGTAAAAGGAAGCATCTTATCAAAGGAAGAAGAAAAGGAGGCATCAAAGGAAGCATCTTAACCACCACTTACAGATCCACCCAAGGAGGCAGCAAAGGAAGAATCTTAGCCATTGAAATCCTTTCTAAGTTGAGAACTAGTCGGTTAAGAATATTAAGCATTTGACACTTCCAGGAAAATTTTTCCCTCTTCCCCCTTCATGAACTAATTTCTAAAAAAATTTATTTGTCTCATTACACTAAGGAAGTCCATGGTTTAGGGTTTTAGGGCATTATCAAATGGTTTTTTCTGATACATAGTTCCTTCTCCTCCATACATATGTATTCATATGACCATTCTTCATAAAATAAAATTCCACAAAAATCAAAGTCCCCAAAAATCAGGGACTTCTCAGTTCCCTCCATAAATGCTTTCTCAATGAGGTACCTTTGTCCTTCATGATTATAAGGGTTGTTGTAACATTCTAGTCCATGTTCTTAAAAAAAGAAACTTCCAAGGTTGCTTACATTACAACCTTCATCGGCATATTATTTCTGGGCTCTTGAAATTTTGATTTCTTAAAGGCTTCATGTTGATTAAAATCCAATGTCAAGGTTTCTTATGCTACCGTGATTCAAAGTCCCGCCCCTAGCTGTTGTAAACATCTTCAGCCACATTCTAAAATATGGATAGTCTAGAGATAACCCAAGAAATGCATACCATGCATCGAATGTTGTAGAAAGATTCATAGTTGATACAAAAAGAATATGGAAATGAAATTATTTTTGAATAGAAGAACACTTGCAGAAGCCTAAAATCAGTGACACAGTGTTTGACTTATTTCTCTAGCCAATGGAGGATCCATGCCAACTCCTTTATACTATCAAGAGAGGAGATATTTTTCATACGTATATTGGTGGCATCATAAGCTCATAGTCAGGAAACGATGCAAAGCTAACCAACTACACATCAAAACCTCAAAACTCGCGAAGTGCTTCAATAATCCCTGAAGATGTCTACTCATGTAAAATGTGTCACTAAATATGCCTTCCAAGTGCATCAATAACAGTTCCCACAAGTCTGTTGATCCACACTTCACTATCAATGACATATATTTTTCAAAGCTATACAAGGCTGCTTTTGTCAATGAAGATGTTACATGGCTTAAGTCTAAACTTCAATATTAGATATTGTCTAAAGCTTTCCTTGTAACCAAATATTCACTAATGTATATACCCTTGGGTTTGTATACATTCTTTTTCATCAAAATAAATAAAAAATCTTTATAGGTTGGTGCAACTGAATTTTAGGCTATGAATATATATGATTTGACCATGTTACTTTGTACATAGAAACGAAATAGGACTCTTGATTTCTCTTCCTTTTAGACAGAAGTCTGAATTAAGAAATTGTGTTCAGAACTATGGAAGCACTAGTTTTCTTCTTTTCTATCCTTTACTTGAACAAATAGAATTTTGAATAGTAACCTTGACCTCACCTTTAATATCATGTAAAATCTCATGCTCAAAATATCCTTTCACAGGTGAAGAGTAAATTTTCATCATACTGTCCAGACTTGGAGAATATATATACTCAAACTAATTTTCACAATTATGGTTTCCTAAATGATTGACCAGGTGTGGAATATAAGTCATTTTAGAACTGCAACTTCTTCTTTCAAAGATGAAGACCTCTGATATTTGAGAAATATTCACAGGACAACTTCTAATCTTACTGTTGAGATTATATAACATAAATATACAATTCAGAACTGACTTTCTTCTATCTTTTGTTTCCATGGAGACCAAGATATTCATTTTATAGGCCTTGGACATTCTCAGATTGGACCATCAACATTCTATCCACATCAACACTAGAAAACATCCTTCTAGGACAAGGAAACACCCTTCTTTACCTGTGCTAACAATATGAATGGATGCAGATTTCTTTGTGGTACTGAACATAGATCCAAATCATACCAAAATATGCATAGAAAAATAATTACTTACCTTTGCACAAGTATTCTAAGACATCAATAAATCTTCACCAAATTTTGTCCTATAATTTCCCTTAAGCCTCCTCACTTCATTGCCACATACGTCCTTGCCTTTGACTTTTGATGTGATGAGATCTCACATAGTGACCCTTACTTGCTAGGACCTTCTGACTTGTAGAGGGAGGAGACCATGGATACTTGTCAACATACTTCACTTCGTGATTGCTTTCTCTTACAATCTTACTTGGGCTTATCTTCACCTGAGCTCTGATACCATGTTAATTTTAGGAAACATGTTCTTTTCTTCGCATAGTTACTTAATTCATTCATGAGCTCATTAATCCATTAGCAATCACTTTAAACAATACATGATAGTAACCAATGAAAGAACATAAATGAGAAATGTTGAAGACAATCCAAGACAGAAGAACACGAGAATATGGCACAAGCGAGGGAAAAATCCAAAGATGGGGAAAACCCTTGATTAAATATTCTTATTATTAATCTCAAATTTTCAGCACAAAGAGAGAGAGAGAGAGAGAAAGAGTGTAATGACTTAAATTCACTACTGATGTGAAGATGAAGATCTGATATCAAATCCCTTAAACATGAAGATGATAGCAACTTTGGCAGCAGGTCTAGAGTCTTCTATACTACTGTTCTAAATATTGGTTACGGCATAAGAACTGATAGCCACAACACCCTTTTCTAGCTTGATATAAATTCGATGAACTATGGTCTTCCTTCAAAAAAATATACCACCAATGAGATATACCCTAACCTCCTTCTAAGATACCAAGAATGCACCATACAGATAGTTGATCAAACATACAAGACAACAGCCTCACTTATGTAGATACTTGGCCTCTAGAATAGATATCTCAAGGCTTGTGCCCTGGCTAGAGGTGATCCAGATAAGTGCGGTCTGCTTCAAGGAGATATTAGCCCTAAAGGTTATGCCCAAAACACTATTATATTAACCCTCATGCAAACCGGCAATCTATGCTTCAGACTTGGAATTGAAATGAGTCCAGACCTATTCCCAATATTTCTCCATATAACTTCAGCTTCCCTTTCAACTACTGAACTCGGACTAGCAAGTAGATATTGCTTATACAAATATGTCCAGACAGGCAGCTATCCACCAGGGAGAATCTCAACCCTAACCTAAACACATCATCAACCTCCATCAAGACCTTGGATGCCTCAAACACATATCCAAGCAAGTTGATGTGTGTAAATGAGATGAGGAGAGATCCTTTATATACAAATTTATATATGATGATTTGGTGAAATCGAACTTAAATTTTGGAGGAAAATTCAAAATTCAAATTTTCCCGCCAAAACCAAATCATGACTTATAATATTTCTTTTGAATAATTAAATATTTTCCTTTTTCAAATTGGACAATTTATATATCAATTTTTTTCCTCTCAAAAAGAGGGATTCAATGGAATTATTATCTCCATCAACTGAACAAACCAGAGTGCAATTTTTCCCTAGTTTCTAAATTTACAACTACACTATTCATGATCATGTCCAAATACATCACCCAGATCGGGGCAAGGAATTGAACCAGTGACTTCACATCAATGAGTGCCTTAACAATGCACCTGATCAAAGTTAATGCCAAGCTAGTCAAACTTAACATGTAGGCTCAGTTAACCCTCTTGGGGTGTGTGCCCTTGCTATGCGAGTCCATAACCCCTATGAGGATGCCTCACTTGAGTTGCGTAAAAATGAACAACTCAATCTAAAAATTGTAAAATATCGTCTTGTGATCTTGTGACCTAAAACTCCTCAATGCTAGCTTAGATATATGTTGTGTATACCTCTGCATTCTTCTCCTAAATCCTACATTGGAAGCCTTCAATCCCTTTCCATATATCTGCAACCCTATCTCAGATATGAGAAGTCAATGTGTGAGAATGGGATGAAGAGTGTTCCTTATATACAATTTAGAATATGAATCTGACCTTTACTTTTGGAGGACAAAACCAAAATTCACATCAAGGAGTGCCTTAACAATGCACCCGATCACGATTAAGGCCAAGCTAGTCAAAATTAACATGTAGGTTCGTTTAACCCTCTTGGGGTGTGTTCCCTTGTTATGAGAGTCCATAACCCCTATGAGGATGCCTCACTTGAGTTGTGTAAAAATGCACAAATCAAGCTAAAAATTGTAACATATCGTCTTCTGATCTCATGACCTTCTCGATCTAAAATGCACAACTCAAGCTAAAAATTGTAACATATCATGTTGTGATCTTGTGACCTGAAAATCCTCAATGCTAGCTTAGATATATGTTGTGTAGAACTCCACATTATTCTCCTACATCCTATGCTGGAAGCCTTCAAGCCCTTGCCATAGATCCGTAGCCCCATCTCAAATATGAGAAGTCGATGTCTGAGAACAGGATGAAGAGTTTTCCTTATATAAAATTTAGAATATGAATCTAACCTTTACTTTAGCTAGGAAAAAATAAAAATTCACATCAAGGAGTGCCTTAACAATGCACCCGACCATGGTTAAGGCCAAGCTATTCAAACTTAATATGTAGGCTCAGTTAACCCTCTTGGGGTGTGTGCCCTTGTTATACAAGTCCATAACCCCTATGAGGATGACTCACTTGAGTTGTGTAAAAATTCACAACTCAAGCTAAAAATTGTAACATCTCATATTTTGATCTCGTGAACTTATTGATCTAAAATGCACAACTCAAGCTAAAAATTGTGGCATCTCATCTTCTGATCTTGTGACCTGAAACTCCTTAACGCTAGCTTAGATATATGTTGTCTAGACCTTTGCATTATTCTCCTACATCCTACGCTGGAAGCCTTCAAGCCCTTGCCATAGATCCCCAACCCTATCTCAGATATGAGAAGTTGATGTTTGAGAATGGGATGAAGAGTGTTCCTTATATACAATTTAGAATATGAATCTAACCTTTAATTTAGCTAGGAAAAAATAAAAATTCACATCAAGGAGTGCCTTAACAATGCACCTGATCACGGTTAAGGCCGAGCTAGTCAAAATTAGCATGTAGGCTCAGCTAACCCTCTTGGGGTGTGTGCCCTTGTTATGTGATTACATAACCCCTATGAGGATGCGTCACTTGAGTTGTGTAAAAATGCACAAATCAAGATAACAATTGTAACATCTCATCTTTTGATCTCGTGACCTTCTTGATATAAAATGAAAAAATCAAGCTAAAAATTATAATATCTCATCTTGTGATCTTGTGACATGAAACTCCTCAATGCTAGCATAGATATATGTTGTATAGACCTCTACATTCTTCTCCTACATCCTACACTGGGATCCTAGCTAGGAAAAAATCAAAATTTGCATCAAGGAGTGCCTTAACAATGCACCCGATCAGAGTTAAGGCCAATCTAGTCACACTTAACATGTAGGCTCAGATAACCCTCTTGGGGTGTGTGCCCTTATTATGCTAGTACATAACCCCTATGAGTATGCCTCACCTGAGTTGTGTAAAAATGCACAACTCAAGTTATAAAATTTTAACATCTCATCTTGTGATCTCGTGACCTTCTTGATCTGAAATGGACAACTCTAGCTAAAAAATGTAGCATCTCATATTTTTATCTTGTGACTTGAAACTCCTCAACGATAGATTAGATATATGTTGTGTAGACATCTTCATTGTTCTCCTACATCCTACGCTAGAAGCCTTCAAGCCCTTGCCATAGATCTACAACCTTACCTCAGATATGAGAAGTCGATGTGTGAGAATGGGATGAAGAGTTTTCATTATATAAAATTTAGAATCTGAATCCGACCTTTACTTGTGGAGGAAAAAATAAAAAATTCACATCAAGGAGTGCCTTAACAACACACCCAATTACAGTTAAGGCCAAGCTATTCAAACTTAACATGTAGCCTTATTTAACCCTCTTGGGGTGTGTGCCCTTGTTATGCAAGTCCATATCCCCTATGAGAATGCCTCACTTGAGTTGTGTAAAAATTCACACAACTCAAGCTAAAAATTGTAATATATCATCTTGTGATCTTGTGACCTTCATTATATAGCACATTTTGATAATGTGGCTTGTTCTTGTGAGGTTGTAAGGTTATAAACTATCATATTTTAGAAGAAAGTGTTTGATCCTATTTTGTTTTCCTGGTCTCTTTTTTTCTTGTCTATATGTGTTGTTTTCTAATATTTAGCAGTAATATCAATTCACATCTTTTCTCAAATTTATGCTCATTTATTTTAATGCAATTATGCTTATGTCTTTGATATACTATTGTTTTTTTACAGGTTTTGATTTTGAAATCCCCCAGCTAAGCATCGGGACAACACTGAAAATGGTAACATTGGGCATGATTTGTGCAGAACTTGTTGTGTTTTATGTTGATCTGATCTTTATATTTATGATTTATTGTTTATTCTCTTTAAAATAAAATGTCATTTGATGGTAAATTTGTACTCTTTAGTGCACAGTTTATGTACTAGAAAGGTAAATTTTGAAATTATTTAAGTTTTCATTTTGTGTTTTCAAGTTAGATATTGTTTTCAAGTTTTCACATTTCTAATTTTATTGCAATGTGGCAGACTGATCGTGGCACGGGAACAACCTTAGGATAGGTAAACAAATAAAAATTTCAGTTTCAGATTAGTTTCTTTATCTTTAACAATTTTTTTATATATATTTCATGGTTCTTATTATTCTATAATGCAGGAGGATTATCGTGGAAAGGGGCCAACCGAAGAACATGTAAACTACCAACCTTTCTCTATCTTCAAGTATTTCAATTTTTTCCATAATTGTAATAATGTTAATTTTGTTCAAATATGCAGACTTCTGGCCATGGTGCGCATCATTATTCCCTCAATGAGGAATATTTGTATTCATCCCCATGTCCATTTTTTTTGTTGCGAAAAAAAATTCTAAACGCAAAAAAGGAACTTGAGCGTTTGGCAGAAATTGTGGCTCAAACACCTAAATTAGAAGAAAGGATATTATAAGTTATGGCCTAGCTACATACATATAGGGTAATAAAAAAAAATCAAAAGGATATTTTTATTTTTATGCATAAGATCAATTGTGATAGGTTGATTTATAACTTTTACATTAACTAAAATAACAAAAAAAATATTTTGTATGTAGCAATTTCTACAACATGTTGTCGTCGATGTTGGTGATAGTGGGACACAAAGGCAAGAGATTCCTAATGACCCCTCTCGTACACCTCATATGCCTTTAGGTAGAAACCAAGAAACGCACCCCCACGAAGACAGACAACCAACCATAGAATGTGGTGGAAGTGATGAGGGTGATATGGCCAAATTTATGATTGCATTTCCTGGAGCTACACGTGTCACCTCCACAAGGACCATTCCAGGCATGTTTTTGGTGAACAATGAAGGTTTTCCTATAAATTAGTACAAATCCTAGGTAATTTTTAATATTTTAACTATTTCATGTATTCTATCTAAAACATATTTGATCATGATTATTACTTTTAAATTAATGGTAATATCATTTTATGTGTAGCGATTTATATAGGGCCTTGGAGCGCAAGGCATTGGTAATTTTTGTATCAACCATATGCACAAGCTGGAAATCCTAGAATTTCAACCTGAAAAAATAACTTCTAGATTATCTAGAAGGCCTTTTGGGGCAGGCACATTTGATATAACAATGGTCGCCCAGGCAGTTCAAAAATATCTGAAATATATGTGGGATAAATATAGGACACACTTGCAAATTAACTCTAGATACAAGCATCCTCTCATAATTCTAGAGAGGGAGTGGGGAGAACTCATCGATGACGGAAAAGAGAAAAATACCAAGAAATAAGGAAAAATGCTAACTGGACCCGCAAGGTAAATTACAAATTTAATTAAATAGCTTTAATTTTCTCTATGTCTAAAATAAAAGTGTGCTACATAGTTGATTTAAGCTTTTGATGATAGGTTTCCTTACACCTCAAAAGAAACTAAAGCTAGGGTTGTCAAAATAGGCTAGCACAAGCTAAGCCAGGGCGACTACTTGAAATTAGCCACAAGAATTGTAAGTAGCTAAAAATCTTATAATTAATTGTATCACCTTCCAACATTTTTTTAATCCATCAAATAACATTAAAAATACACAATCATATGCATTTTAGGGTGACGAATTTGGAACGAAAACCACAAAGGAAGACAGAGAGATCACTTTCTGTTCTGGCTATCAAGCCATAGTTGAACGTTGTAAAAGCTTGGGACAGGTGCCAAGATCTAGAATTCCTAATAAGGTAAAATGTTAACCTTTCAATATGTTTGTTTTCATCCATAAATTTAATGTCTAACAACTTTGTTTAAATCAGGGGAGCAACACTTTCAACCAGCCTCTAGTATCCCAAAATGGGAACAGCTACACTATTGGGAATATTTTGAGTTATTACCAATGTGGAGCTTCAGAAAATCATGAGCATGAAAATATAGAGCAGCTCATTTGATGTAAAATAACATCACACCAGCAGATGAAACAACCTCAGCAAGTAGATGGCCTATATTCTTCTTCCTAAGTGGAGAAATGTAGCAATATAGGGAATAAAAAAGTTGTCTTTAGAAAATTGTGAAATAATAGTGGATACTGGGACTTGGATCCCTTATTTTAGAAAATATAAAACCCACTTTCAGAATTGGAGGTGAAACAAATGAAACTAGCTACATTAAATAGATCTCCCCGGCTCAATACAGCTTAAAAACACCTTGATCCCATGACTTCTCTATAACATAATTTATGAATACTGTGAAAGCGTAATCACCATGAGGTTTTCTATATAAAATTATGATATAATACTGATATAGAGCTTATATTAATCAAATATTAGAGAAATGGAGGTTTAGCCTCTTTTACACAAGGAAAAAGACACCCGACAAGGGTTTTCGGCAATATACTTGTACAAAAAGAAGTACTGCAGAAAATAATGAAGTTTACTCCAAATATGTATTAATCATGAATGAATAAGCATATAATAGCTGAATAATATAGAAAAGGGCCAAATTCCTCTCTTAATAGATCTCCCGGAGGGAAATAGACACCTCCTCCTCAAGACTAGCACAAAATTTGAGTGAGCAACTCTGCTGCTGCTGTACCTGCATAAATGACAGAGTTTCTGAAGGGAAATATGCTGTAGATGAATATGGATGAATGGCCCTAATCCAAATGATGAATTGAAGCTCAAATCCTTCCCTCTTGATCCCTTAAGCAAGCTGATCCAAAGTGAGGACGGAATTCCCGCACGGGAATTCTTTGCACTAAGCAGTGCTGCAACCACAGCTAAAAATTTGAAGCATGCAAGTAGTCACAAGACCAAAGTTAGCTGAATACTGAATGATATCCTTGATGCTATTCCCTCATTTTTATCTTTGATAAGACTCCTCACCCCAGACCCCACACATTGTTGAGGTCACTTCCTAGTGAAGATTCCTCTTCTAAAATTGCGCTATCCTTGTTGGCTTCCCTCCTCCTTGTAGCAGCATTGTTGACTTGGTCAACTGAGACTAATCCACTTGCAATATCTCTTTTAACACTAAGGGATCTTCAATCCATTTCTCATATGTGTGTCTAGGCTGATCCCTTTTTACATTGAGCTAGTTCACTTGGGTGATCTCTTCCTCCTCAAGAATGCATGTTGACTTAGTCAAACTTGACTATGTCCCCATCTATTTTTCCCTTGTCCATACTTGGAAGTGTAAAACCAGCTCCCAAGGTGATCTCCTTCCTTAATAAGGTGGAATTTATTCATATCTTTATTCTTCATGGGCTTCCTTACCCATTTATTCTTCTCCTAGGTGAAAGCAGCAAAATCTAATATTCCAATTTGCTTGTGTGCAAATTTTGGAATATTACAGTCCTCCCCTCCCAAATGTTGCTTTTCCTCAAGCAACTACAAGGATAAGACTGAAGAGCATCCGCTTTTTCCCTGTAGAAACCTCATAATATAAAATCCTCCAAGGATCGAGGTGCTGCATCATCAATATATCTCCAAGTTGCCCCTCCTCAGTGTGTAAGCTATCTAAATAGCTAAGATTATGTGACAGTAGAAAATCCATGGAGGCAACAATGGGATGTTTGAAGGTCCTCTTGAGGCATGGGGGCTGATATAGATTAGGATTCATCATCCCCATTTGAATCCCTCCTCCCCAAGCTATCAACCAAAATGAGTCACCCTCCAGGTTGGCAACTCATGAAGGATCTCTTCCACCTTGAGCTCATGCAGAATAGGTGGGCTGAAAATATGGACATGGTAGAAAAGTTAGCCTACCTCACATTGTCTTCCTCTCCAATCAATATAAGTATATGGAATTTTCTGATCTTAGGCTACCAAAATGTTGCCCTCCAATGGCAAGGAAACTAGACCTCCAAAGGTCCCTTTCCCAGTGTTGTGCATCAAGCTGGCCCAAACCATCTCATACATGATGGATAAGGAATCACCATCATAGGGCATCCCATCCATCTCATGGCCCTCCTCATAAAGAAACAAATACTTTGCTGTAGAGGCCATGTCTCTTTTGATGCTCCCCTTAGAACATGTAACACAGAAAGTGTGGTGATGCTCCTCCCTAAAGAACACATCCACTCCACGTGTTCCTCCTCCAATCATGCTCCTCATATAGGCAAGCATAATATCAGAAAATAGGATCATGATCAGCATCATAATGAGAGAAATATTGAAGGTTTTATGTGGTGCTAGAGGGTACCAATAGCCTCCCAAGTGGTCACAACACAGTCTTCCCCACTGCAGCTTCAGACAATAGCATGGAAAGTTGTTTCTCGACAGATGGCTAGTTGTGTAAGTCACCACATCTACTAGCAAATGGTGGATGGATGAATGTATCAACTAAGCATACAAGGAGTAACCAAACACTTACCCCAGATAATATAGTAGATGGTTGTCTCCATCATAATAACTAGCCAAAAATGGTTAATGGAGCCTAAAGAGAAACTTTCCCCTTTGTAGAGCAATGTACTGCAAGGAAATGGTAAGAGTATACAAATATTGTGTTGAACAATCAATTAATGCAAAAACAGAATTCTTACCATGTAATGAAAGCATGATGGTGACTAAATCCACAGATAGATCCTCCATAGTGGTATGACATATCCATATGAAGAGGAAGGAACCACATGTTGCATGAAAATCCTCCTTCTCATGCTTGGAAATCCAAGTCAAGGAGAACATACCACAATAACCAATGAGTCCATCCCCCACTCTACCCATCTCACCTCCTCTATGCCCACCAAGTGCATCAAATATGAAGTGATCCTAGGAACACTCCATCAACAAGCTCATGCTCCAAAGTGATCGTGCTATTGGCATATGAAAATAGGCTCCCGCCAACTCATAAATCCATCCTTTGACATGTTCAATGTCAAAGACTCCTCTCATAATTTTTCCATCTCCTCCCATTGAAACATCATGAAAAATGTGAGTGCAACTTTTCCCTTGCTCTCTCTCAATCCTCCAAAGCAACAATTGTCTTTGCTGCCCCATCATACCTCCATCATAAAACTCATGTGGTGAAGACATAATGATTACATCATCATAATGCATCCACACTCCTTGCTGCCCCATGATGCAAGTACCCTGCCAAGTACTCTCCTCCCACATACCCTTGGAAAAAGGATATGTTTCATGATGGCCAAACTCTCTCAGGAGTATCCAATGAAGTTTTTCCTCTTGCTGCCTAGTATCATAGATTTGCAAGTAGCTCTCCAGCTTCTTGCTCTCTATCCACATCCATTTATCCACCGATGGATGCCTCCTACCATTCTCCATCTTGGTACTCCTCCAAAGAAGATTACCATCCTACCATATCAGATTTTTCTCCTTGCATTCCATGGGACGTTGAAATGTAGCTCCTTGGATATCTCCTAGAAAATATCTCACACCGATGATCATCTTGAATCCATCAAGATCCAAAGGTGATAAAGGAAAATCCCCCTCACTGCTATTGTTTGACAGCGCTGATAGCTTCTCCCATGATATAGTTGCTACCTCATACTCTATCTCAAAGTTCATGACTCCTGCCAAAATATCACACTCCAACCTCAAGGGTTGTGTGCAACTCAACAGGGGTCCATGAGAATGATGGTTCATTTTTTCCTTGAACCATTCAAGCTTGCACAATGCAGTGCAATCCTGCTGCTCCACCTTAGCAACAATGTTTGATCCTGGGCCATATGAAGACATATTTCCACCATTTTTAGAAAAATTTTCTGCAATAAGTAAAAGTGGAAATCTTCCCATACCTTGGTGAAATGTGGGAACCTCTTGTAGAGCTGTAAGGGCTCCTCCCTCCATTGTAATGGCTTCCCTAACTACTGATGTAGAAGGCTGCTCTCCCAAGGCTGTGACAATGCTGGTACTTGTCTTTTCCCATGGTGGTGTGGGCCTACTCTCCTCTTACCTCTCTCCATCAAAGGTTCTAATCAGCCCCTGAGTGAACTTAGAAAAATAAGTCACTCTTGTATGGCTTAAGTGACTAAACCACCAAGCGTTGGCTTCATCCTCCAAGTGCAGCGCTACAACTTCTATTGCCTCCCTCTCTACCACTAGATGAAGTAGGAAGAATGCCTCAAGCTTCCTTGCCCAAGGTCTTGCTGTAGTTGACCCATAAAATGTAGACAATAGGAATCTATTGCCTTTAACTTCTCCTTTGCTGCAGGGTCTTCTTTCTTCTCTCAGTTGAATAAACTGAGGAAAAACTAGGGTCTCTTTGAAAGCCCTAGGTTGGCACTTGTATTATGCCAAATACCCACTCAGAATTTCATGCTCTAAGTGGTCTCCTTGCTCTCCACTTCATATATGAGAACATGAAGTGCATGCATCTCCTTCTGCCTCCTGAAACCTTCTAGAGATCTCACTACAACTCTCTCCTCCTTGAAGCCCTTTTGGAGTTTCAATGCATTTCTCTTATGTCTACTTAGATCTAAAAATGGACGAGAGCAATCTCATCCTCTCCATAATTTTGTTCTGCTCTTCTTCTTATCTTCTGATTGGATCTGAAATCCACAGGCTGAGCCAAGATGGCAGCTCTAATACCACTGTAGTATCCCAAAATGGGAACAGCTACACTATTGGGAATATTTTGAGTTATTACCAATGTGGAGCTTCAGCAAATCATGAACATGAAAATATAGAGTAGCTCATTCAATGTAAAATAACATCACACCAGTAGATGAAATAACCTCAGCAAGTAGATGGCCTATATTCTTCTTCCCAAGTGGGGAAATGCAGCAATATAGGGCATAAAACAACTGTCTTCATCAAATTGAAAAATAATAGTGGATACTGGGACTTGGATCCCTTATTTTAGACAATATAAAACCCACTTGAAGAATTTTAGGTGAAACAAATGAAACTAGCTACATTAAACAGATCTCCCTGGCTCAATACAACTTAAAAACACCCTGATCCCATGACTTCTCTATAACAGAATTTATGAATACTGTGAGAGCATAATTCCCATGAGGGTTTTTATAGAAAATGATGATATAATACTAATATAGAGCTTATTTTAATCAAATAGCAGATAAATGGAGGTTTAACCTCTTTTACACAAGGAAAAAGACACCCAGTAAGGGTTTCCGGCAATATACTTGTACAAAAAGTAGTACTGCAGAAAATAACGCAGTTTACTGCAAATCTGTATTAATCATGAATGAATAAAAATATAATATCTGAATAATACAGAAAAGGGCCAAAGGCCTCTCTTAATATATCTCCCGGAGGGAAATAGACACCTCCTCCTCAAGACTAGCATAAAATCTGAGTGAACAACCCTGTTGTTGTTGCACCTGCATAAATGACGCAGTTTCTAAAGGGAACTGCACTGTAGATGAATATGGATGAATTTACCTAAGCCAAATGATTAATGGAAGTTCAAATCCTTCCCTCTTGATCCCTTAAGCAAGCTGATCCAAAGAGAGGATGGAATTCTCGCACGGGAATTCTTTGCACTAAGCAGTGCTACAACCATAACCAAACAGCTAAAGCATGCAAGTAGTCACAAGACCAAATATAGCTGAATACTGAATTATCTCCTTGATGCTATGCCCTCGTTTTTATCTTTGGTTAGCCTCCTCACCTCGGACCCCACACATTGTTGAGGTGACTTCCTAGTGAATATTCCTCTTCTAAAACTGTGTTGTCCTTGTTGGCTTCCCTCCTCCTTGTAGCAACACTTTTGACTTGGTCACTAAGACTAATCCACTTGAAATATCTCTTTTCACATTAAGGGATCTTAAATCTAGTTCTCATGTGTGTGTCTAGGCTAATCCTTGTTCACATTGAGCTAGTTCACTTGGGTGATCTCTTCCTCCTCAAGAATTCATGTTGACTCAGTGAAACTTGACTATGTCCCCATCTATTTTTCCCTTGTCCATACCTGGAAGTGTAAAACCAGCTCCCAAGGTGATCTCCTTCCTTACTATTACAATAAAATTTGTCACCATGACATTTAGCTGTTCATATGGGTCTATCAACACCTATATCATGCTCCCTTAGAAGTCAAAAATCCCAAAGTTCCTAGACCAAGTCTTGAATTTGGAGAAAAGCTCATAAAAATCATAAAAATTCTTGTACCGCACTTTTCCTTAGATTTACTTATGGCATCGCACTCTTTGGCTTTAAAAATTGTGGAGCCGACCGGACGTTTTTTGTATTAAAAATGTGGACCTCCGTAAAAGGTAAATTGAGCAAAAAAGTAAGTTCTAGAAGCCCAGCTGGTCGAATATTCTCCCAGCTAGAAGCTTCTAGAAGGCGTTATCTAGTCGAAGCTTCACTCCCTCCATTATCATGAACATTTATTCCTTCATTAAATGAGCCTATTCCTTGGATTTTGGAACTTAAGCCCTTGATAAGGGGACTCTATCCCTTCCATTTTGGAGCTGTAACCACTTTCCTTTTCCTATAAATTGAAGCTTTGGTTCAGTTTCAAGGGTATTGACTGACTGAGATTGAATGAGTTAGAATGTGGGAATGATTACACACCCATGTGCATTTTAGCTGAGAGAGTGAAAGGCTTGTCAGAGTAAAGGTAATGCCTATTCCGAACCCCAAGAAGGCCTGTACGACATCAAGGCGAACACGGTTGTAAGGATCTTCTTTATTTAAGTTAATACAAATGAATATTTCTTTCTCAATGAGCTTGTTAAATTAAGTGGATGGTTTATTATGTTTTATCAATGGCTTATTTAATTAACTATCTCATTTCTTGAATTCCTTGATCATCAAGATAGGTTTATGTTTTATGAATTAATATATATCATGCAGGTGCTTCTGATTCTTTCGTGTTTGTGATTGCAGGTCCCGAAAGGAGATATATTCAGAGCGATGAGACACTCGAAGCGACAGGAAATAAGATTAGTGCTGGACTAAAGTAGGTTTCCAAAACCTGTTATAGTTAATTAAAATTAAATCTAGAGAAAGTAGTCTTTATTTGTCCGTTTGTTGCTAGCTGTCTGTAGGACACTTGGGAGGTCTGTCTTGTCTACAAGAACGACTTATCCATCCAAAAAAATGGCGACTCTGCTGGGGAATGGATTTTGAACTTTGATTTCTTTTATTTTAGACTTGTGAAACTATTTTTCTGATTTTGATTGATTTATACTGGCTTGGGTAATTTATTCCTGCAGAATTCCTGAAAAGTGCTTTCGAGTTTTTTTTTTTTTCTTTTAGTTTTCTGGTATCTACACTTTTCTTTTAGAAACAGTGCGGGCATCTCTGCTCTTTTCTTGTATAAACGGTGCAGGACCACACCTATTTACACTGAAACTTGCGGACCCTATGAAAATTTTTGGAAAACCTTAAAATTCTCTTTTTTGGAATAGTTTGTTAGATTCTCAATGTATACCCAGACTTGTATTTTCTGTCAGAAAGCCTTGTCTGAATTTCTTTCAGCAATTTTACAATCTCAACAGTCTTTGTTAAGTTAATTGGGTGTTTTGAATATTCTTTTTTGAGAAATTCTTAATTTGATTTCCTTTGGTCATTACTTCGAGGTTTGTCTCAGTCTCTTAACAATTTTGCATCTTTTTGCTTTTGTTTTTTGAGGCTAAATTGTGTCTAAGTGTTAATCGCCTTTGAGTGTTTTTATTTTTTGATCTTTGGAACTCTCAATTTTCCTTACTTACACTTGGTTGGTTCTTAGATTACATTAGAATCATATTTTGTTTGAGAATTCTCTTGCATAGATTACATTTGCATAATTAGAATTCTCATTTTCAGAATATGAATGAAAAATGTGCATAGATTACATTTGCATACTTTTCAAAGTGAATTGTGCATAGATTGCAATTGCATAGTTTACATTATGAAAAAAAAATCATAGATTTAGATCAGTTTCTTTAATTTGAATTTACATGCTTTTATGCTTGTTTTAAAAAATGTAAAAATAAAAATTTGGAATTGATTAGCATTAGTTTTTCTTGATGAAATTAGTGCATTAGAGAATTTGTTATATTTTCTCTTATTGATCAATTTTTTGCATTGTTGGAAGTGAATGGAAACTCTTTCCTTACTTTAGATAGGATTCATCGAATTGAAAGGATTAAATTATCATATTCGATTGCATTCAGTTTTGGGTCGGGTCATAACACCATTGGTTTCATATCCATTTACCCTTTGAGTAATAAAATCCTAAATAACACAGCGCTTAATAAAATTCATTTATTAATTTTTACTTTTCTAGGGCTATTTCCACCAACTTAGCTTAGGCTAGTGTCTTGGAATAGGTTTTAGTTAACTCTCCAAAACAGTATAAAACAAACAAGTAGTCGATCTTGCGGTAGCGAAATTCCAATAGTAGCATGTATGCTCTGGGAAGCTCCTCTTAAAGGAGTCAAGCATGAGATCATATCTGAACCAGTGAGGTAATCAATCCTTCCTCATTGGGAACAATAGCAGATATACATGTATTAAAAATGGTAAACCTCAGATAGACCATTTTTGAGGAGCTTGCGCTCACTTTTCGGTGAACCTTGGATTATTTCAAGGAGCCTTCAAGGGGATTGAGCTTTGTTACTCTTCCCTTGCGTGTGTATCAGATCGTAGACTATTCCCCTAAGTATATTTGTTCTTTTTGGTGACCTTAGTGGCCATAAACTATAGGATTCTTTCCCAAGGTGACGGTGGAGGGAAGATCCCACTATACCTGGAGAAGACATCAGCTAGACTCACTTGGACTCTCCATAGGGTTATCTTCACTCGATATGGCATAGTGGAGAAACTTGCACCGATCCGTTTCATTAAGCAGGTTGTCGGGGTAACTGTTCCAACCACCATTTCTGTATTAAATTTCTATGATGTTGGATTTCATCACCAACTAGTGTTTTTAGTGTGGGAATCTACCTTTTGTGTGTGGTTTGACTCATAGATTTGATAGCGCATGTTCATTTGTTTTTTTTTACTTCTAGAGACCATAGGTGTGAATTTTGAATTTTAATTGTTAGGTGTGAATTGTGAATTGTTAATTTTAGCTTTAAATTGTTAATAAAATTCACTGAAGTTGAATCTAATGGCAACTGTTCCGGAATTTACCAAACAAGGAACCCCTCTTAATGAGAATCCTAGTACTTTTCCTTGCTTTGGAAATGTTGGTCCCCCTTATATGGCTACATTGTCATTACCTGGATTTACAATAGGTTTACCGGTATGGTTATTTTCAACTTCATTGGCCCTAAATACTCCAATTGTTCCACCTCAATCAGATGCTTCACCTCAACAGAGTTCACCATCTCAACATCGCCAACCTCATGTTGACCCTCTACCTTCTTCGCCCAATATTTCTTCCTCTTCGCTTGGTAAAAGCCTTCACACTAGTAACCAGGTGGCTAAGAAGAAGAAGAAAGGGAAGAAGAAGAAGAAGCCAAATAAGAAAGAATTCAACCAACCAACCATGGCTGTAAGTGTTAGTAATGTTGCGGAAACCTCCAACATGCATCGTAAACCCAAATTACCTTGCAAGCTTTGTAAGGGTGACCACTTCCTTATCAATTTTCCTGGTATTCCAAAGGTCTTGGAAGTATGGTCAAAAAAATCTCATCAACTTTCCATTGATCCATCAACCAGTGATAGTCAGGTTCCTGGGAAAAAGGGTAAAGTTAGGTTTCCTTGTAGGTTATGCAAAGGGAGTCATCAAACTCACATTTTCCCTCACATGGATGAAGCCTCAAAATTGTTGGAAAACCTTATTGTTCCACAGCAAAAACTTCCAACTGGTTACCGTCAACTTTCTCCCAAGCTACCTTCAACTGACAGAGTGATTGATCTAATTCCAAGTACAGTCAATCCCACTCTTCCATTGAGGAGTGAAAATCATATCACTCAGGTTGATGATCCATTAGTTGATCAAGTGGTCAACTCAATTTCACATTCAGTTGATCCCACTCTCCCTGTAGAGAGTGAACTTCATACCACTCTAGTTCTTCTTGTTACATCAGATTCTTCTATGCCAGGGGGCATTACACCTGTTCCTATATATCCCCCTCCAAGTACCGAGGTCTTTTCCTTTGATTGGAATAGACTGGCAAAACCTCATCTTCCTTCTTCCATCCCTTTCCAAATAATTGTGCAGGCTTGTCGTAAGAATGTGTGTCGCACACATGTAGATGAAGGTGCTTCTGTTAGTATTTTGTCCTCAACTGCTTGGAAAACTTTGGGTTCCCCTCAGCTTGTGCCTGTTACACAGAATCTGAAATCTTTTAACAGAACCATTAGTGAACCTTTAGAGATCTTTCCTAATTTTTCTATTACTTTGGAAGGTAAAACTATCTGTATTGATCTTATGGTAGTTCAAGGCCCCTTGGATTTCAATTTACCCCTTGGGCAAGACTATGTCTATGCAATGAAAGTTGTCGTATCGACACTCTTTTGCGTGATGTCTTTCCATCACAATGGAAACATTGTGACTGTTGACCAACTTTCATTCCCTAGTCTTGATTCGACTACCAATAATCCGACACCCCTAAATGTTCCTTATACTAAAGTGGTATCTACCCCGCCATAGGTTAATTATGTGGCAACCAGTCCCATGTTTTCAGTTACCGATGCGAGCAAGCCTCTCACTGTTTGCTCGACTTCCTATGACTTAGATCCAGTAATTGACATGGAAAACTATATGGGATTATTTGAACACGATGTTCTTATCCCTTTTGAGTCCCTTGACATGTGTTCCTTCCAGAGAATTGTTCTTCCATCTGATGAAGACCTCTTGGAAGCCATGATCGAGGTGCGTCCCTTGACATGTGTTTCTTCTATTTGGAAGCCATGATCAAGAAGTATGGTGAGGAGAGTTCATTTTACTGTGTCAACCTCGCTAAAAAATTAAACAGAGAAGTGAGGAGAGTTCCTTTTACTGTGTCAACCTCGCTAAAAAATGAAACAGAGATGTGAGTAGAGTTCCTGTTACTGTGTCAACCTCATTAAAAAATGAAACACATTGCAATGAGGATAGTTCCTTTTACTGTGTCGACCTCATTAAAAATTGAATCAGTGGCCCATGAGGATAGTTCATGTTACTAAGTCAACCTCGTTAAAAAATGAATTAGGTATGAGGACAGTTCTTTTACTGTGTCAACCTCATTAAAAAATGAAATAGACCCATGAGGATAGTTCCTGTTACTGAGTCAACCTCGTTAAAAAATGAATCAGGTATGAGGACAGTTCTTTTCCTGTGTAAACCTCATTAAAAAATGAATCAGTAGGTTATGTAGGTAGATTAGAAATAGTAGTTTATGAGGATAGTTCCTTTTACTGTGTCAACCTCTTTAAAAAATGAAACAGGCCACTATGAGCATAGTTTTTTTCCTGTGTCAAGCTCGGTAGTGCTGCTATCAATGAGGCCCAAGATGGTAATTAATTTCTACTTATATTGTTTTCTAATTATACATTGAGGGTTGTGTCCTTATACCATTTTTTGTTTAAATGACAGAGAATGTTGTACTTGAGCATCCTACCATCGAAGAGGAACATGGTGCAATGATTCCAACGGTAACAATTGGTGCATTAGGTAAATAATGTCATTGAGTTTTTTTTTTAATTAATATTACTGAATTACTTCAATGATATTTAAAAACTATAAATTTAAATTTAATATTATTTGTTTTTGTAGGCGATGCCCCGTCACTACATGAGACTAGACATCTTGATTACCGAACTAGGTTAGCTACGCAGGAAAGGCATGAAATAGAAGTAGAGAACAATATTTTTGATGATGTAGTTAGGAGCTTTAGAAATAGGAAGAAGAACAATAAAATTTGATAATGCAAAATATTGTATTATTATAAGACAGATGATGAATGACATACCATAATTTGAACCTTTTTTGCATTATATAAAAACTCATTTATCATACTATTTTTATGCCATACAATTTCATGGTTTTCTTGCATACTTTTTGTTGCATTTAGTTTTAATTGGTTATTAAATATTTTTTTTTGTGCTCATGAAACTAAAAAATGAAATATAGATTAGGTATTGGGGAATTGAGAGTGATGTTGGGGGGGGAGGGGCCATAAGAGCTTCCACCTTCACGTGGTTGGACCTGTTTCGTAGAGAATAATTCATTGAAGCGACTTAATCTTGGAGAAAACCTCCCTCGATCCAAAGTAGTAGAAAAGAAGTCATTGTTGACTTAGTTTCTACTCATTCAGATTGTGGGAGGCTTATTCTAAGTTTAGGTGACTCCAACAAATTGTTCTTGAAATGAAGAGGAGCTTACTCAGGTATGTTTTGAAATTTTCAACATATGTTCTAACATTATCATAAGAATGTATCTTAGAGTAAAAAATACTACAAATATTACTTATATTTATTGTATAGATAATTATGGATTTTGAATGACTTGGTAGCACAAGTACAAATCCTCTTGCATCATGAGCAATATAACTTGTCAACCACGGTCATGTCTAGGATCGTTTTTCTTGTGCGCTTGACCAGGTTCATAGTGTCACATTTTGCAAGTTCCTTTATAGTTCATAATTCAAGATGAAGCTTGTTCATGACTATTATCTAGTTTTATGTATGTGTTTTTTCCTCTATTTGATTGTAAGTTTGAACATAATTTTAAGCATTGAAACCTTTTTTGTTTTTATACTATTAATATATTGAAATATACCACAGTTCATGAACTGGAGTTCCATGTCAATAAATAACATGTTGTTACAATCATAGTTCAATATTTTAGAGCATGGAAGGTTTTAGCACCATCTTGGTGGTTTACATCATATTTTGACTTGGAAGCATGCATTCTTCCTATTTCGACTATTTGCAGGAAGAATGATGCTAGAATCATGTCCCCATCAAATGTTAGTTTTGGATTGAGAAAATAATCTGGTGACATCATGGCATCATGGTTTGGTGTCCCTATAATAGGAGACCGAGTTGGTGACATGCCCAAGTCTAGACCTTCCATACAGTTGGGTAGATGGAGTGAAATTTCCTATTGCAGCATCTTGTCATTCAAATACAAGGTAGAATTACTGGTACCAATAGGTGCCAATTGGCCAAGCATGATGTTTTATGTAACACTGCTAAGAGGGTCTTCTTCAGCGAATGCAGAAGCATCCAAAAGGATACCCATAGTCTCCTAAAATTAACATCTCATCATTGGTCCTCTGTCATTACAATTGATACCATGTCAAGTAATATCCATCAAATGACCTCGATATGTCATTGTGTCAAATAGACTGGCTAGATGCCTATATTTCACATATGACCCATCAAAATATATCACAACTCGAAGCTCATCCACAAGATCCTTCCTCACAACCTCAATTCCAATCACTTCAAAAATGTCAATCAAGTGATTACTAGTTGTCCTAGTAGCATCCACATCTTCATGGCACATGACAACTAACATATTGACATATTTTATGTCTAGCATCCATTCTTTCTCAGTCCGGAATCCATCATTCTCATCAAACTTGTTTATTTTTTAAGACTTGATAAACACTTTATTCATATCTAGAATTCCCCTTAGAAGCATTTTTGTAACCCTGTTACCTTCTAATTTTTTTCAAAAACACAAGATCTTCAGAATTTTTCATTTTGTACCTCTCCTTTAGGACCTTCTTCATTCATAATACGTAAACGTAGAATAAGTTTTTCTGCATTATTGTCATTAAAAATGCATCTCAAATCATCATCAAACTCAATGTTAATGTTTTCTGCAGTGTCTGCCATACTCAGTTTTTTATCAACCACCATCTCTCTATTCAATTCTATATGGAGTAGCCATGGAGATATTTTTCTGGTGCAATATCCTCATTTTGCATTTCATGACAGGATTTGAAAAAGTCAACAACCTCCTGAATGATATTACTCATTGGATCTAGATCGTACCACACTTAAATAGCCTTTGTAGCCCTAAGAAGATGAATACATTGAACTCTTTAAAGTGTTGCACCACTTTGAAGTCTTGGGCACTTTCCATGCATTATTTGCATTTGAAAATTGGATCAATTCAAAGAATTGAACACATACATAAACCAAGGCCATTGGCCCATTCCATAGTTTAGTCCATTGGTATATTTTAAATGACTAACAACTACCTCGTTTGAATGAAGGCTTGTGGAATCCCAGAGTTTATGCAAGGTTGCGTGTGTAACATCTTATTAGTTGAAAATTTCATACTAAAGAATAAAGTGGAGTTTTTTCCTCATAGTTGTTGTCTTTGAAAATATTGTTGTTTTGTGGATGAAGGTTCTATGTATATTTTCCTATTTTCCTTATTTCGTTGAATCCATAAAGAGGAAAGGAATATAGGTTAGGATGATCGCACTAGGCATATTATTGGTTTTAATTGAAATCCAATTTGAGTGTAGTCAGGATTTTTTGACTCACCCGTTAGATTATTAATCTATAATATTCCCAAATCTTCACTTGATATTTGGAATATTAGAGTTCTTAATTTTATTAATGAATTAAGTAAATAAAAGGGTGGAGGGACCCACAATCCTCAATATGGATAAATATCCACTTTTTGAGTGTGAATGTGGATTAATTAAGCCTAGATCTACATAATGAGGTAGTTGAGCAACTACTAATGTTAATGGAATTGGGGATTGTGTCTCATTAATTGAGATAGATCATGGAGGTTGATACAGTCAACTAAGATCTTGAATATTTCAAATAGAAGATCATGGACCCTTCATGATAAAGTGATGGAGGATGTTGTGCAATCAAAGCACACATGATGGAGAGGGTGTACATTGCACCTAGACACGATGGTTGATTTGGTCAAACATCGCAGTCAAACTTGGAGGATCTTTTCCACATGCACAATGCAGTCTAGATGAGGGCCAAGGCATGGGAAGGCTCAAACATTATATAAGGAATATGAAGACAAGGATAGAGGTATGATGGTTATTCTTGATGTAAGGATCTTTTCAGATTTGGAATTGTCATGTGACATTCCATTACTTTCTCGGGCTATTTAGCAAAGATAGCAAGTGCCGTTTAGCATAGGGTGTTCCTGGTCGAGAATCCCACCTCTTTATTAGAGTAGCTATAAAAAGAGTATTATACTTCATTCTACATTAGGCATTGGTGCCACATATCTTTTCCTACTTTCTGCAGAACATTCATATTCAAAAATTGCAGATTTATGAAGATCATTTTGGAAGGTGGAAGATTTCTTTAGTACTTTAGCTGGAGAACTGGTGAGGGTTTATTCCTATCACCTTGGGCTTATAGATCAACATTCCTAGAGCTTCATTTCAGATCTGGCATCAGGCCAAAAGTTATTGACCTCCTAGCAGCAGTATTTCCTTCATGAATTACGCTGTCCAATTGGTTGGCATACTTTTAATTCCATTCCATATGCTAAGAAAATTTCTAGATTTATTTGTGATGGGGCCACTTTATTTCCAAGGAGACTTAAGTTGGAAGGTTTTGCACTTAATGCAAGACTAGTTTGGAAGGATAGAAATAAACCAACTTGGCTTCAAGATTAGGATAATTGGACTGCAGATGACCAGGCGGTGGAGAGCCCTTTTTCTATGTTGGAAGATGATTCCTTTATGGAGCCACTTGGTAGATGTGGTCGTAATGTATTGTTTTTGTGGCTTTGTATGGAGGCTCATGCGGACAATAAATTCCCTCATGGGTTAGTTCACTTATCTCTTCTTATAGCCCACTTATTTTATTTTCTTCATAAAGCTTCTAAATTGATTGTAATTTGTGGCATCAAATAACATATGAACCCATGACATGGTCACAACCATGTGTCTAAAAGAGATCATGGGAACGGATCCACGGTATGGTCGCAACTAGTCAATGATGAAAGCCATTAATATGAACGAGATAAACCTCCAATAATGATGATGACCCTAAGGGTACAACAACACAATCTACAAGTGTGAATAAAGGCGTTGAATTCAAACACTTGCATAATCATTCAATCGAAGGCTAGTAATGCGAACCTATCACTAAACATGAAGAAATTTCCATTAAGGCATGTAATCTCCAAGGTACTGAAAAGGAGTTTCTAAATCATCTTCCTGGATAATGAGCTGAGGTCGATAGGAAGTGATCCATCGAAGGAGGGCCATAATGATTCCCACATCATCAACATGAAACAATGGATATCTCAAGATGATAGGAGTGATTTAGGACTATAAAAAAGAATGTCAGACAAGCAGAGGATGTTTGAATTTGATAAAAAAGGACTTATCTTGAACATATCGGTAACACGACTCCAGAGTGTGGCAGAATTTGACTCAAATGGGATCTGAGGTCATGATGATGAAAAATGGTGATCGAATAGGATGAAAATGGATTTCCCAAAACCATGAAGGAAAAATGACAAATGAAGGATATCCCCAACTCCACATGAACTGTAGACAAGTTTCATGTTAAAGAGTGACAAGCTGCCCAAAATACACATAGGACGTTCACTTTCAATTCTTCCCCCGTTATTGCTAACGAGTACCTCTTTATTTTTGATAGCCAACATGAAGAGGATAACATATGCTGAGTGTATAATTTTATTCTTTGAATGAATTGATCCTAGTAATTTTAACGAGCCCTGGGAAGGAGAAACTTGGTCTCGTCATGGTGAAAAGTCTTTCTTCGTTTAGTTTTTAACAAGTGCGAAGAAACAATAACTCAGTGTCTTTTTCATGTTTAAGGAGTTTGAAAAAGGAAATGAAAATAAAACTCCATCATGTCCCTTTTCGTAAATCATCCCTTGAATCCAAAAGGTAGAAAACAATATCCAAGAGAACCTCTTGACCATGTTCATTTAAGGTATTCCTTTTTCGTAAATAGTGAATCTCAACCCGAAAAAGGGGTAAATGTATACTAATATCACGTCAATTCATTTACTTTAACGAGTTCAAAATGACAAGCACTCGACCATATTTTAATTTTTCAAGAGTAAAAAAAGAGTTGAAATATGACTCCGCCTGGAGGAACAAGTGGTGTAAAAGGTAGCAACTGGTTCTAGTAGTGATGGAACTACTCAAAAACAAGTAAAGGTCAAGAGGTTGGCTAATAAAACCACTGATCGTAGCAGTTCCGCAGGAAAGGGTTAAAACAATCAAATGAGAGTGTATGATAAGCCAAGCAGATGGTGACGATGGAATGAAAAAATAGAGGCTCATCGAGAAATAACAGACTGATAAAATGGCAATAACGAGAGGTAAAATGGGGATGGTTTCATTTTTTTATACAAGCTTGAAACATGGGAAACTATGCTTGAAATACGTTTGCATGCCCCAAACATAATGACTCAATTCAAGGTACATGCCCCCTAAGCGTCATCTCATTCACATAAGTAGACTTTTGGTTACTAACATGTGGATGGAATGAAGGTTCATTTATGAGATCAAGTGAAATACTTAACTAGGAATTTATGAGATCTAATAAAATACTTGAATTGAAAGGGGACTTGTTTCATTATTTAATGAGGTTGACATAGAAAAAGAACTATCCTCATTACACTTTGTTTCATTTTTTAATGATATTGACATAAGACAAGGAACTTTTCTCTGAAGAGATTGATTCATTTCTAAAGGAGCTTGACACAAGAAAAGGAACTCTGCTCCATACACCTTGTTTCATTTTTTAAGGAGCTCGACACAAGATCAAGAAATTTTCTTCGAAGAGCTTGTTTTGTTTTTTAAGGAGCTTGACCCAAGAAAAAGGAACTCTGCTCCATAAACGTTATCATGGCCTATAAGAGGTCATGGATTCCAAGAGGTTCTCATCATATGGGAGAACAACACTATGGAAATCAGGGTCCAATGCCCCTAATACATGGTGCAATATATCAGTGAATGGATCATCAATAGACATGGACATGGAACATTTTGTGTAATATTCCCAATTTTTCATAAGATAATTGGAATATTAGAGCTCTTAATTTTCTTAATTAAGTAAGTAAATAAGAGGATGGAGGGACCCATAAACCACATAGATGAATAAAATCCACTTTTTATGTGTGAATGTGGATAATTTAGATCTAGATCTACATTATGGAGTAGTGGAGCAGCTCCTTAATGAGGGAAGAGTGGATATCATGGATCATTAATGTAAAATCATGAGGATCTTGGAGGAGGTCAACAAATATCATGGTGCATTAAAAGTAATATCATAAAGCACTTATGATGAGATAGTGGAGGAAGTGGTGCATTTAATGCACACATGATGGAGAGAGTGGGAATTAAATGCAGACATGATGGAGATCATGTAGAGATAGCACAGTCTTCATGGAGGCTAGTGGCCACATGTACAACATAGTTATGAGGTAGACCAGGGCTATGGAAGGCTCACAATATATATAAGGAAGATGAAGGCACAATAGAGGGTGGGATTGTATTATTATTCTTTGATTTCTTTAGATCAAGATTTTCCATGTGACATTTCTATGCACGCTTATGTTTTTTATCTAGGTCTGTATTGTTGTTTAGCACACGGGTATTTCCGAGCAGAAATCCCACCCTTACCCACAGGGGACTTCGGTTCTTAGTCTGAGAATTTTTTTATTGATATTTGTTCACCATCGAGAATTGGTGCCACATTCATCCACACTCATATGCACTTCCAGCTACAGGAATAACACAATTCCTGCTCAAGGGTTTGAGAGATGGTGGTTTTTTCTTGCATTTCAGCTAGAAAACTGGTGGAGGATTCATCCTTGCACCTTGTGCTTCAATATCATCCTTCTAAGAGATGTATATTCATATATGACATTCATGCCAACATTTCATACCTCAATGCAGTAGCAATCCCCTCAAGGATTGCACAATCCAGTCTTGTACATCCATTGGAGGAGGGAAGTTTCTAGTATTTCAGCTTGAAATCCTGTGAGGGACCATTCCTTCACCTTGGACATACTATTTCCATCATTCTTGAGCTACATTATAGAATCCAACATTAGGCTATAGAGCCTCCATCCTTGACAGCGTAGTTTTTTGTAGCATTTGTGTAGCAGTAGTTGCATTCAGTGGAGAAGGAAGGAGAAGCTAGATCTTGGGCTTATATCTTGAGGATCTAGTTAAGGGATCAACCCTTCAAGCATAGATCTGATTGTATGTCATATTGCAACCATTTATTATTCAGATATTGCTTCAGATCTGCATACCCAACAATTATATGTTCAGGCCCTAAGGGGTGATTTTCATAAATTGATAGATCTAGAAAATCCTTTCTGGGTTATCTTGGGTATCCATCATAGAGCCCGGATCTCAATTTTCAGCACCATCGGAGCTCCAGAACTACCATATATACATTGCCATATTTTCTAGGAGTTGCGTCCCCAACATTTCCAACAGGGACAACGCAGTATTTTCCTCCAGTAGTCAGCAGTTATGCAGTCCATCTTGTGGGAGGACTTTAGGGTCATTCTAGACCATCTCTTTGGCTTGAGTGTCTCATATTTTGAGGATTTTTGTACTTGCATTCCACCTCCTTTATAATAAAATGGCTCAAATATTCTGTCCATTATTATGGTATATTTAGATTACTCGTTTACTTTGTTGTATCACAGCTATTGTGTTTTTGTATTAATGCATTGTCATTTTTTGGATATTACACTGGTATCAGAGCATGATCTTTGGCTCATCTTGTGGGAACTTCATCTTTAACATCAAAGAAGAAACAAATAGTAGAGATGTAAAATGTTAGAGTGTTTGAGTTTTGCCTCTCTTCTCTATAGATCCATGTAAGATCTCTCCAAGGAGGTCAAAAAAATGAAGAGGGAAAGTCAAAGGAAGTATCTAAGAATATTTGTTGAGGAAAAGAAGGTCTGAGCACTTCCTATCAACAGCAGAAGAAACCTACAACACATAGATCTCCACAACATTCTACTAGATCCCCTTTCTTTGAGAAGTAAAATGAATGGTATGAATATGAAGGAGACTTGGGGCATGAGACCTGTTAGCCACCCATAAATTCTGATATACCAAATCGTGGCTAAGTTTGTTTACAAGCCTTCAAGAGATTTATTTCCCCTAAAAATCCATCACCTTTGAAGTCTTATGATGTTTCTTTGTCCCTTTGGATTAATCTCCACTGTTTTTTCTACAAGGGCATGCCCGAAACCCTGCCAGATCTATGAAAGAAACTGTTTTCCAAAGTCCTTTTAAACTGCCCATTTCGACTCATTTCCCCTCATTTTCATAAAGCCTCCTTATCCTCTTTAAGACCCCCACTTCCCCCTAAAAAGCCTTCAAAATACCTTTGAACCTCTAAAAATCCCTTTTACAGGTTTAAGCAACCTTTTCCCCTTTACCGAAAACTAAGAAAACCCCTAAAAATCCCCCTTTTTTTTGGCCTAAAAAATCATCTCTGCACTAAGGCCTTAAGCCCCTTTCCACCCAGCCCCAAAAAACCACTTCCCCACATGACCTAGTGCTAAGACCAAGCACTAGCCTGTAAGGCGCTTATCGTAATCGGAGAGGCGGACAGAAGCGCTTTCCAGTGTTAAACAAAGAAAAACTCTGATGCGATGATGCTTTTGTTCTATGGGTCTCAGGAGTGTTCTCTGTCATTGATCTTATTAAGATATGACGGCCCACGCAAACTTTCTCTAATCGCAATCACAATTTTCAAACGGTGCCACCCTCCGCCCTTTGCGATTTGCGATCCTCCAATCAAATCCTGACCGTCGATCCCCGCTTTGATCCAACAGCCCAACGCTAATCGCACTATGCCCGTCGCCCCTATCCATCGTCTCCTTCGATTTCATCAGAGCCGTCGATTTGCCTCCAGATCGGATGACAGTCGCTCTGTCGCACCACCGCTCCAATCGCATTGCAACTTTTAAGTTGTCCTTGCCCGTTTCCCCACCGATTTAATCTCCGTCGTTGATCCCCTTCACAATCCAACGGTTGGCATTGAATCATGCATCGTTGATCGGAGATTCTCAGATGTGTTCCCCGCTACCCCCCCCCCCCCTCGATTGCGATCTTCTGATTCCATCGTGTCCATCCATTTGGTCTGAGATCAACGACCAAGATCTCATCGCCCTTCCACCATAATTCTCCCATCAGGTTTCCCTATTAACCCCGTCGGACAATCACCACCATTGATTGCCTCATGCGATCCAATGGCTCACGTTTAATCACCCTCTGCCATGACCGGGTCCCACCACCTAAGGCCCATTGCATATGTTTTTCATCGCATTTTCATGCATTACGTTCCAAGGTCCAAAAACCCATGTTTTGCATTAAGACACTACATCATTCAGCCCTAACATTTGGGTTTTAATGTTTTACATTAAAGTTTTTATTTCATCGACTTCCACGGTCATTTCCCACTGTTTCACTGCATTCTTCCCACAGTAACCACTACATCCACCACATCCATCACGGCTGCGCTGCCTTCCCCACAAAACTCCACAGCATGCTACCTCCACCCCCATGGATTTTCTTAACGATTTTATTGGTTTTGCAGGTGTTAAAGGATTGTGGTTGTGCTCTATTTCATTAGTCACAGACAAAGGTGTTCAGTGGCGCAGAATACCATTTTCAGAGCCAGATTTTGCAGAGAGAACGTCTGGGAAGGATGTTAAACGAAATACTTCATTAAAGGACTAGTGTTTAACTCTACCAAACTATCCAGTGCCATTGAAACTGCATTTTCACAGATAGAGACAGTCAAAGAAGCAGTAAAGAGTATCAATGAAGGCTTAAAGCGATTTAAAGCCTATTATTGAAGATTTAAAGCCTTAAACCAGTATTAAAGGGAAAATGTACAGATTGAAGACCTTATGAATGTCACAGAAGGCATATGGGGCCTGAAGCACATAAAACAAATCCTATTAGTGTTTCACATCAGTAGAGGGTTCTTTCCTGAGGAAGGACGATTTCCCATAACATACTATTCTTCGTTGACGTTCCTGAGAAGATCACCACCCGGACAGTAGTCCTATTATAGCCATAGCATTTGTTACATGGTATGGCGGGCCTAAAATTCATTTATTTTCCTTACTTGTCCCAGAGTACTACAGAGTACAGGCAGCCAAAAGGTACATCAAAGAGCATACCTATGAAGTTATTATCTGCCTGTCGAAGACCACTCTTTCATCCAAAGAAGTATTGAAAGTCAATGAAGGATATTAAAATAGAATGGGTCGTATGCACACTTCCTCCCCCTGTTTTAAATGATTCATTTAAAGTTCATATCTACTACTCCACTTCCTGATTCACCTATAAAGACTCTTCAAAGTCTCATTGTAAAAGGTTGGAATTTTGTGATTTCTAAAGTAATACATATTGCTGCTTTGAAGAAGCTTTGGTGTTCTGAAAGAGTGTGAAGATCTTTGTTTTTCTGTTGATGAAGGAAGTAGGACCATCAGATCCCTGAGCCTAGTTTAGGTGAAGTACTTCTTATAGTCAATGTTATTTCCTATGTTTCCACTTTGTTCCATCATGCTTTTCCTACAATAGGATAAAAAGTTTAGGCAGAGAAATGTATCTTAGAAGCACCTATGACCTGTTTATCCTTCAATTTTTATATGTTTTCTTCTACTGAATTTGACAGGGTAGTCTAATAGCTCTCTTTATATTCAGTTTTTTTTACTTCAGAAATGGTTAATTCGGTTGTGTTAAACACTATTTAGGTGTTCCCTCTTTATTTACCACTGAATATTGTATCTGGAGTCTACCTCTGATTATTAATGCTGGCAGTTTGACAGTGAGGTTTGGTCTCAATCATACCCTCTGTTCCTTATTTTTATCATTGTGTTGAAGGCCCCTATAATTGCAGTCCTAGATGTCTAAGGTGTTCCCTCTTCTTTGAGTGCAATTGTATGTATTTGTCGGTTAAGCTCTCAAAGGTGAACTTGTAGGAGGAAATAGGGTGTTCCCCGAATCCTATAACTCATTTTGAGGGTTTATTCTACATTTCTCTTTTCTTTGAGTTTTATATTGATTAAGTCCAAATAAGTGAGCTTACTAGAGGAAATAGGGCATTCCCCGAATCCTTTAAGCCATTGTGAAAGGGTTTGGTTTGTTGTTCACTCTTAGTCCTTAATGTCCATGCCATTTCACCTATATTATTCAAAAGATCCTTGACTAAGTTAGATTTTCCCTTTGGTTTCCCTTCCTTATCAGTCATAACTATTTGGAATTCACATGACTCCATTGCCCAATGGCTTATAGATTCCCATGCTCTATCTATACCGCATGAAACATACTTGTCCAACCAAACAAAAACAAACAACCTTGAACCCCATAACTAGCCTAAAATCAACTTCTAAGCTTTTCAAGATACATTTTTATAAATATATTGAGAGATCCCTCTCTGAGACTAGGAGGGCTAGATCCTAGAGCTCTAAAGTTTGGTTTGTATGTTGCCTTGTATTTTGGTAAGCCAATCTATCAAAACACAGGACCTCCAACATAATGGTGATCACAGTGGGACCTATTGAGTATATGATAGTCTAGAAAACTCTTTTAGACTCATTAAGTCCTTAAATAACCACATAACTCAGAAAAACCCAAAAACATTTCAGATTGGCTTCATAATAAACATGGTGGTGGAACCATAATACACTTTACCTTCAGAAAAGCTAAAGATATTCCGCCTGGCGACTCCACAGTTCCTAAAATACCAAAAGACTCCACTAGGAGACCAGTCACATCACCACACCATCCATACTTAAGGAAATTCTGAGGATTGGGTTTCTTTGTTTAAAGATAGTTTGCCTCTTAAAGATTGTCATACCCTACTAGCTTTCCCCTTTATTGGATCTGAGACTTAACATACTGGCTTCGAGAAAAATCCATACCAAAGCCTATCCCGATCCAAATCCTCCTGAAATAATTGACAATCCAGAGAGCATTCTTCAGAAATCCCTCACGTAGGATCCAACTATTGTCAGACCCATTTATAGAACTAACTCAGTGCCTAAAAACCTTGCAGCCCTATCAGATACTCAAGCTGATTTAGTCTTACCCGGTAATTTACCTAGGACTAAGTCATTCAGTGGTATAGAGCAGAAAGACTTTGAGCCTCCAAGATCACCACCACATAGTGCTCAACATATTAGTGACAGAGAAACTCCTCCATCGACACCTCCTAAAATTCACTTCATTCATAACTTGGGTCTCACTCACCCGAAATCTGCTCAACGGTTTGTTACTGGACCAAGCAGTTATGTCATCCATATACCTGTTGCTCAAACTAATCCTTTACCTCCACAAAACACTGCCATGGTAGCCTGGTATGCCCCACTAGTGCTACCACAACCTTTGGTTCCCTTACTAAATGATTATCAATCTAAGATTCCCCATTTCACTGGAAAGGGATCTACCATAGCTCAAAAACATGTTGATGAAATGGGAGATGCATTTGATTACATGGAAATAGACGATGAAACCGTTAAAATAAGAATCTTCGCTCAGAGTTTAGGAGGAGAAGTAAAGAAGTGGTTTAAAGGCTTAACTCCTAATAGCATCCATGATCTTCTGTCCTTACATCAAGCATTCGTTAACAAGTGGGAAGTCAAAAGAAACCCTCTCCAAATACTAGCAGAGTATAAGAGCCTTAAAAGAAATCAGGGAGAGAGTGTCCTTGCTTACTCCACCAGGTTTAATAGCATCTACGATGCCCTCCCACCCCACATGAAACCTCCCCAAGGCATGGTATTAGTGAAATATCCTGAAGGTTTCGATGCTAATATGGCCTATCAGCTGAGGGAAAGAGATTATGCAACCCTAGAAGACATGCAGAAGGGAGAGGTGAGTGTGGAAGCAAACTTAATTGAAAAAAGAGCCAGGCTGAGATCAAAAAAGAGGGTGACTTATAAAGATGATACTACACCCTCCACATCTAGCTCAAAAGCATAAAAGATGTTGGAAGAGATGATGAAAAGGATGAGCATACTTGAGAGAACACAGCCAAGAACACAACCAAGAGACGATCAGAGCAACCCCCAAAACAGAAACACAAATCAAAATTTTAGGAGAGAAAACAGTCTAGGTGGGCAAAGAGATAAAGACCAGCAAATCAGAGCTCCTTTCCAACAAAACTACGTAGATCAAGAGGAAGAGGAGATTGAAAATTTGGGAGAAAACCATATGAACCTGATCGGATCAGACATTGGGGATGATGTTTTCCTCACCGAAGAAGAACAAGGTTTCTTCTCTTCAGAACTAGAAGAAGATATACATGAGGAGTCTGATGATTATAGATTGGGGTTTGAAAACGAAGTCATGGAAATACATAGAAACTATGATCTAAGAAGCAAAGGGAACATAGATAATCCAAATGACAAGAACACTAGCTCAGCTGTTAGGAAAAACACAGAAAATCAGCCTAAGAAAATAGCAAAAAAAACCCGCGTTTTGACTAAGAAGACAGATTTAAACAAAGAGAAAAACAACCAGCCAAATGCTGAAGAAAGTTGCCCTAGCACCTCTGCTAGTGGCCCTGTTAAAACAGCCCAGGTAGACAGTCCTAATAAAACTCAGCAAGTCAAGATTGTTGAAAAGAATGTAACTGAGAAAACATATGTAAATGTAAGAAAGGCAATAGTCCCTTTCAGCCGAGAGGGAGAAATTGTAAAGATCAAAATCAACATACCTCTAGCTGAATTAGTGACCTAGGAAGTGTACAGAAACTAGGTCCTAAAAGCTCTGAATATACATGTTGATACCGCTACTCTGAACTTGATAGATGATAAACTAGAGTTATTGTTTGGTCCTAAAATTGAGGGAAAATATCAGGAAGGAGATGTGCCTCCCTTCTACGTCATTCTAAACATACATGACAAAATTTTACATAATGCCATGTTGGATTCAGGAGCATCACACAACCTTATGCCTAAAGCAGTAATGGAAAGCCTAAGCTTAGAGATCACTAGACCCTATAAAGACCTATACTCTTTTGATTCCAGAAAGGTCAAATTCTTGGGGTTAATTAAAGATCTGTGTGTTAACTTATCCCAAATTCCTGCTAACAATCTTGTAATGGACGTAGTAGTAGCTGACATTCCCCCAAAATATGGAATGCTTCTATCTATTTCATGGGGAGCTAAGATTCAGGGCAGCCAACAAATGGATATGTCTTATGCCACCATACCAGTATTTGGACAAAACAGAATATTATATAGGGAAACCGTCATGAAATACATGGTGAGCAGCAAGGACAAACCTCACAACACTCCTATTTACTCCACCCATTCAGATTTAGATTCCTTCATTTTATACAACGAAGATGAGGTCACCCAAATAGAGAAAGGAATTGAGCAAAACATTAGTTCACCAGAACATTCAATTTTGTCCTCCTCTCAACCTCTAGATACCTCAACCCCCAGCAGTCCCGAGCAACACAAAACAAATGAAAATGAAACTGAAATACTTTGGAAAATGAGTTTTAATGGCTCTTGCAGCAGAAATAGTTCAGGGATTGGTGTATTGATACACAACTCAAATAGAGGACATGCCTGCAAATTAGAATTTTCGTGCACCAACAACATCGCAGAGTATGAAGCCCTTCTCCTTGGCCTGCATATACTCAAAGATTTAAAGGCCAACAAGATATCAATACAAGGATATTCTGAGTTGATCATCAGAAAAATCAAAGGGGAATACACAACCAAAAACCCCAGGCTCAGAGAATATAGGAACACTGTTTTATACCTCCTGAAAACTTTCGAAAAATATGAACTAGTTTTCATACCAAGAGCCCAAAACCACCTTGCAAACGAACTTGCTTTCACTGCTAGTAACTGCCAGATACCACAAATTGAGGAATAGCTCATTATAAAGGTAAAGAACAAACCAGCAGTGCCGGATAACGAAGATCATTGGCAGGTTTTTAACAATGACAAACATATAGAGGATTTCCTGCAATCAAAGAATGAGTTCGCCATAGCATCACCAAGTTGCAACCATGAAAAAGAATGTCCAGATGGGAAAAAATTCCCTGAAACAGAGACCCCTTCCCCTACTAATATAAATCAGCTAGGTCGTCTTTTCAAAGAAAAATTATCTGATGACCCAGACCAAAAGGACCTTGAAATTCTAGAATGCAAAGGTGATACCATACCCAAAGGCCTTGCGCCGCTAGAACAGCTCTCTGATTTCAACGATGTGGCTAAAGAACCAAAGACAGAACCCATGGAAACTAATGTGGAAGAGCACAATATAGGTAGCCCAACTGAGCCTAAAATGATAAAGTTATCCAGCACCCTGCCTGCCTACATCAAACAACAATACATAACACTCTTCAAAGAATTTATAGATGTCTTTGCATGGGAGTATAAAGATTTGAAATCATATGACACTAGCATCATTCAGCACAAGATCCCCCTGAAGGAAAATTAGAAACCTTTCAAATAGAAATTAAGGAGGATAAACCCCATCTTATTGCCTGCAGTAGAAAAAGAAATTAAGAAGATGTATGATGCAGGGATCATTGTTCCTGTCAGATCCTCAGAATGGGTCTCCAATCTGGTATCTGTCAGGAATAAGACAGGGGATATTAGGTTGTGTATATACTTTAGACCTCTTAATAGAGCCTTGCTTAAATATAACTACCCTTTGCCAAAAATTGACCACATTCTGCAGAGGGTAGCTGGGTCAAAAAGAATATCCTTACTGGATGGGTTCTCGAGTTATAACCAAGTGTTAGTCCTCCCAAGTGATCAAAATAAGACAACCTTTACCACACCATGGGGAACATTTATGTATGTCAAAATCCCATTTGGCTTGATGAACGTAGGGGCCACGTTCCAGAGGGCCATGGACATAGCCTTCTCATAATACATAGGATAATTTATAATCATCTACCTAGATGATATCACGGTTTTCTCCAAAACTGATGAAGAACATTTAGAACATCTAAGGAAAGTTTTTGAGAAATGCAGAAGATTTGGCTTGTCTTTAAATCCCAAAAAGACACTCTTTGGCCTCCAGGAAGGAAAGCTTCTTGGTCATATAATCTCTGAAGAAGGGATCAAAATAGATCCTAAAATAATTGAGGGCATATTGAATATCAATCACCCCAGGAATCTCAAAGAATTACAGTCTTTCATTGGAAAGATTAATTTTTTGAGGAGATTCATCCCCAACCTTGCCGAGCTATTGAAAAACATCACTAACATGCTTAGGAAAGAAGTAGGTGTCAAATGGACAATGCAAGCTAAACAGTCATTCGAACTGATAAAGAAAGCCCTTACTCAAGCACCAATCCTCATCAGTCCTAATATCACCAAAGACTTCTATATTTTTTCTTTTGCATCAGAATAGAAAATAGCTACAGTATTGTTGCAGAAGAATAACTCGAGGCATGAAAAACCCATATCCTTCTTCAACAAAGCCTTAAGAGAAGCCCCACTCAAATACAACATCATGGAAAAGCAAGCCTTGGCACTGGTTAAAGCATTAAAGGATTTTAGGGTGTACATCTTACATTCACACATCATTGCCTTTGTGCCACACACCGTAGTCAAAGATATTATATGTCACGACCCCGATGGTAAAAGGAGAAAATGGATTGCCACTATTCTAGAATATGACTTAGAAATCAGGCCTACCAAACTCATCTAGGCACAAGGATTAGCAAAACTCATGGCCGAGTCCAATTTCAAGGTTATAGATATGAATATGGTTGATGCCTTAGAAGAGATAGAAGAGTTCCCAGCACCATTTACTGAAGAAACACTCACAAACTCTCCATGGTCCGTCGATACTATCTATGTGTTGCTTTACTTAAATGCTCCTCCTTCCTTGTCAAAAGCAAAAGCTAGATTTGTGAAACAGAAGACTTTAAAATATTGCATGATAGATGGAGTTTTATATTGGAAGAATGTTGTTGGGATACTACTAAAATGTTTACTTGAGAAGGATGCAAGAAAAATCATGCATGAAATGCATGAAGGAGAATGTGGAGGGCACTTAAATTGGAAGACCACAGCAAAAAAAATCCTCAAATCAGGTTATTATTAGCCCACCCCTTTTCCAGACACCCACAAACTAGTATTGTCTTTCCACAAATGCCAGATTTTCGACGGTAGGAGAAAGATCTTGCCCTTACCCTTGAAGCCTATTAGTGTTTAAACACCCTTCCAATAGTGGGGTTTTGACTTTATAGGGGAAATCCATCCACCCTCCTCGGCCCAGCATAAATGGATCCTCACAGCCACAGATTATTTTACCAAATGGATAGAGGCCATACCCACTAGGAATACTACTGACTCTGTCATTATTAAATTCCTTGAGACCAACATATTTTCCATATTTGGCTGTCCTAGGAAAATAATCACAGACAATGCTGCTGCCTCTAAATCCAAAAATATGGTTGATTTTTGCCATAAATATCAGATCACCTTGGGCCACTCTACTGCCTATTACCCCCAAGGAAATGGAATTGTTGAATCTTCTAACAAGAGCTTGATCAACATCATCAAAAAGTTGCTGGAGCAGAATCAAAAAGCATCGCATGGTAAGCTTGTTCATGCTTTGTGGGCTGACAGGTTAACCACCAAAAATTCAATCAACACATCTTCCTATCAGCTGGTCTATGGCATGGATTCTATTGAAGAGAAAGATATGCAGAGAAGGATCAATCACACCATCCATTTGCAGCAGACCAGAGAGGAAGTTTACCAGAGAACTCAAGTAGTCCAAGAAAGCATCAAAATGCAGTTTGACAAAAAGACTAAAGCAAATGACTTCCAAGTCGGGAACGTGGTGCTCAAATGGGATTCAAGAAGGGAAGAGAAAGGAAAACATGGTAAGTTTGAAAATTTGTGGAAAGGGCCCTATATTATCCATTTCGTAAGAGGGCATAATGCATTTTTCTTGCAAGAACTGAATGGTGAAGAAGTGTTAGGAGGTCCTGTCAATGGCAGGATGCTTAAACACTACTTTTGTCAAGAGTCTTAAGACTAAAGAATTTTTCATCCATTGTACATACTGTTTTTTTGAAAAAAAAAAAAAAGAAGAAGAAGAAGAAGAAGAAAGAGGGCAGAAATAAAACAAGAAAGGTATAGCCCCATACCAAAAAGAAAGGTTCAAACATGCTAAAAATCTGAACCTAGAAGCATCAGAAATATGGCTCCAATTCTCTCAAAACTTGAGCCAAAAAATAAAAGCAGGGCTGGTTCTAATACGCTCAAAACTTGAACCAGCAAAGAAGAAGAAATCAGCTCTAACAAACTCAAAACCAGAGCTGGAATGAAGAAGAAAGTGACTCTAACAAGCTCAAAATCCGAGTTACAGAAAGAAGGAAGGACACTCTTACTTTTCAGGATTTCAAGCCTTCTATATTTTATAATTTTTGCTAACTTTCAGTTCATGGGCAGTTGGTTGATATGCCATGGACCCGCAGCAAACCAGACAGTCTAATCTTGGTTTGACTATATTTTCAATTTATGTCTTAGAATATAGAGAATGAAAGCCGACCAGACTGTTTAAACCCGACAGGTATTAGATTAGGTAGAGAAGTTATGAGACCAACTGTTTAGTCTGGTCTCATGGAGGAATAAGGGTAGCATTAGATAGGTTTGTTTTTTTTTTTGCAAAATAAAATTTTGAACAAGAGTTTGCTAGTCCAAGTGCACTCAAAAGAAGAGAAAATGCTAGGATAGTAGAAATGGGTAGGTAGATATGTTGTTTTGAAGAAATGAAAGCTTTAAGGTTGCTGCAAAGGTTATCAGATCAAAAGAAAAACTGCTACCCAATGGAAAGGCACTGGTCTGCGAAACCAGAGATTACTGAGGTTCTGGACACCTAAAGGGCAAGTTGTCCTCCCCAAGTGGAGCCACTGTTAGCCACCCATAAATTCTGATATACCAAATGGTGGCTAAGTTTGTTTACAAGCCTTCAAGAGATTTATTTCCCCTAAAAATCCATCATCTTTGAAGTCTTATGATGATTCTTTGTCCCTTTGGATTAATCTCCACTGCTGTTTCTACAAGGGCATGCCCGAAACCCTGCCAGATCTATGAAAGAAAATGTTTTCCAAAGTCCTTTGAAACTACCCAATTCGACTCATTGCCCCTCATTTTCATAAAGCCTCCTTGTCCTCTTTAAGACCACCACGTCCCCCTAAAAAGCCTTCAAAATCCCTTTGAACCTCTAAAAATCCCTTTTACAGGTTTAAGCAACCTTTTCCCCTTTACCGAAAACCAAGAAAACCCCTAAAAATCCCCCTTTTTTTTGGCCTAAAAACTCATCTCTGCACTAAGGCCTTAAGCCCCTTTCGGCCCAGCCCCAAAAAACCACTTCCCCACATGACCCAGCACTAAGACCAAGTGCTAGCCCGTAAGGCGCTTATCGCAATCGCAAAGGCAGACGGAAGCACTTTCCAGTGTTAAACAAAGAAAAACTTCGATGCAATGATGCTTTTTTTCTGTGGGTCTCGGGAGTGTTCTTCGTTGTTGATCTTATTAAGATCTGACAGCCCACGCAAACTCGCTCTAATCACAATCACAATTTTCAAATGGTGCCACCCTCCGCCCTTTGTGATTTGCGATCCTCCGATCAAATCCCGACCGTCGATCCCCGCTTTGATCCAACGGCCCATTGCTAATTGCCCCGTGCCCATCGTCCCTATCCATCCGCTCCCCCGATTTCATCAGAGCTGTCGATCTACCTCTAGATCGGACGACAATCGCTCTGTTGCACCACCGCTCCAATCACATCGCAACTTTTAAGCTGTCCCCCCCCGTCTCCCTGCCGATTTAATCTCCGTCATTGATACCCTTCGCGATCCAACGGTTGGCATTGAATTGCGCATCGTCGAATGGAGGTTCTCAAATGTGTTCCCCGCTACCCCCCCCCCCTAATTGCGATCTTCAGATTCCATCGTGTCCATCCGTTTGGTCCGAGATCAACGACCCAGATCTCATCGCTCTTCCACCATAATTCTCCCATCGGGTTTCCCTATTAACCCCGTCGGACAATCACCATCGTTGTTTGCCTCATGCGATCCAAAGACTCACGTTTAATCACCCTCTTCCATGACTAGGTCCCACCATCTAAGGCCCATTGCATATGTTTTTCATCGCATTTTCATGCATTACGTTCCAAGGTCCAAAAACCCATGTTTTGCATTAAGACACTAGAACATTCCGCCCTAACATTTGGGTTTTAATGTTTTAAATTAAAGCTTTTATTTCATCGACTTCCACGGTCATTTCCCACTATTTCACTGCATTCTTCCCACAGTAACCACTACATCCACCACATCCATCACGACTGTGCTGCCTTCCCCGCCGACCTCCACAGCATCCTACCTCCACCCCCATGGATTTTCTTAATGAGTTTATTGGTTTTGTAGGTGTTAAAGTATTGTGGTTGCGCTCTGTTTCATTAGTCAGAGAAAGAGTTGTTCAGTGGCGCAGAATACCATTTTCAAAGCCAGATTTTGCAGAGAGAACGTCTAAGAAGGCTGTTAAATGAAATACTTCATTAAAGGACTAGTGTTTAACTCTACCAAACTATCCAGTGCCATTGAAACTGAATTTTCATAGACAGAGATAGTCAAAGAAGTGGCAAAGAGTATCAGTGAAGGCTTAAAGTGATTTAAAGCCTATTATTGAAGATTTAAAGCCTTAAACCAGTATTAAAGGGAAAATGTATAGATTGAAGAACTTATGAATGTCATAGAAGGCATATGAGGCCCGAAGCACATAAAACAAATCCTATCAGTGTTTCACATGAGCAGAGGGTTCTTTCCCGAGGAAGGAAGATTTCCCATAACATACTATTCTCCGTCGACGTTCTTGAGAAGATCACCACCCGGACAGTAGTCCTAATATAGCCAGAGCATTTGTTACATGGTATGGCAGGCCTAAAATTCATTTATTTTCCTTACTTGTCCCAAAGTAATACAGAGTATAGGTAGCCAAAAGGTACATCAAAGAGCATACCTATGAAGTTATTATCCACCTGTCGAAGACCACTCTTTCATCCAAAGAAGTACTGAAAGTCAATGAAGGATATTAAAATAGAATGGGTCACATGCACACTTCCTCCCCCTATTTTAAATGATTCATTGAAATTTCATATCTACTACTCCACTTCCTGATTCACCTATAAAGACTCTTCGAAGTCTCATTTTAAAATGTTGGCATTTTGTGATTTCTAAAGTAATACATATTGCTACTTTGAAGAAGCTTTGGTGTTCTAAAAGAGTGTGAAGATCTGTGTTTTTTTGTTGATGAAGGAGGCAGGACCATTGGATCCCTGAGCCTAGTTTTGGTGAAGTACTTCTTATAGTCAATGTTATTTCCTGTGTTTCCACTTTGTTCCATCATGCTTTGCCTACAGTAGGATAAAAAGTTTAGGCAGAGAAATGTATCTTAGAAGCACCTCTGACCTATTTATCCTTCACTATTTATATGTTTTCTGCTACTGAATGTGACAGGGTAGTCTAATAGCTCTCTTTATATTCAATTTGTTTTACTTCAGAAATGGTTAATTCGGTTGTGTTAAATATTGTTTAGGCATTCCCTCTTTCTTTACCATTGAATATTGTATCTAGAGTCTACCTCTGATTATTAATGCTGGCAGTTTGATAGTGAGGTTTGGTCTCAATCATACCCTTTTTTCCTTATTGTTATCATTGTGTTGAAGGCCCCTATAATTGTAGTCCTAGATGTCTAAGGCGTTCCCTCTTATTTGAGTGAAATTGTATGTCTTTGTCAGTTAAGCTCTCAAAGGTGAACTTGTAGGAGGAAATAGGGCATTCCCCAAATCCTATAACTCATTTTGAAGGTTTAGTCTGCATTTCTCTTTTCTTTGAGTGTTATATTGATTAAGTCCAAAGCAGTGAGCTTATTGGAGGAAATAGGGCGTTCCCCGAATCCTTTAAGCCATTGTGAAAGGGTTTGGTTTGTTGTTCACTCTTAGTCCTTAATGTCCATGCCATTTCACCTATATTATTCAACAGATCCTTTACTAAGTTATATTTTCCCTTTGGTTTCCATTCCTTCTCAGTCAGAACTATTTGGAATTCACATGACTCCATTGCCCAATGGCTTATAGATTCCCATGCTCTATATATACCGCATGAAACATACTTGTCCAACCAAAAAAAAACAAACAACCTTGAACCCCATAACTAGCCTAAAATCAACTTCTAAGCTTTTCAAGATACATTTTTATAAATATATTGAGAGATCCCTCTCTGAGACTAGGAGGGCTAGATCCTAGAGCTCTAAAGTTTGGTTTGTATGTTGCCTTATCTTTTGGTAAGCCAATATATCAAAAAACAGGACCTCCAACAAGACCCTAAGTAAATATTTGTCCAAGTACAAATCCCAGCCTAGAGCTCTTAAGCAGAATCTAAATCTCCAACAGTTCTTGCAACTCAAATAAGAGAGGAGATCTCGAAGCAATAATAGAAGAAAGAGGCATAGATTCTTCTTGCCTACATTTGATGGATATTCCACAAGCACATTGAGGGCTTGGAGGGAAGAGTTAGCTACATTATTTATGAAATATCATGTAGCAGAAAGAGAGGTTGCGGAGATTGCAGTGTTTCACCTAGAAGGTGAAGCCAAAGAATGGTGGTTCAATCATTTATCTCATATGAAAGTGTCTGCTTATGCAGGTTTTATTCAAAGACTGAAGAAGATATTTGGTAGGAAGAAACCAGATACATCTTCCATCATTGGGGAGATAGTACATGAATATCCAAAAGAAGATGTCATCATTATCACTCAAGAGGAGGAGCCTCCAACACCACCATCAACTGCAACAGTACTTTCATCAGGAGGAAGAACACTTTTATCTTTGCAATATGGTCTTAAAATCTTGAGATTTGGAGCCCCACGCATGACTCATGAGACGCATGAGCAAGAGGAGGCAGATACCAGTGCTAGTACATTAGAAGATAATTCATCATCAGTACCAGTAGTTTGAGATACCATTACACTGGTGGAAGGAACTCTTGTAGATGTGCAATATGTTCCCAAGATTTAGCTTATCCAAGGTTTTCATACACTTTAATCTCATATTATTTCAGTACCTCATATTGAGATTTGTGAGAACATGCCATCAGGGCAGTTGCATAACCAAGGATTAGAGCACCTTGTTGATTTGGAGCAGCAAATTATCACTGCACAAAGGCCCCTTGACTTGATCAAGGAGAAGATGGATTTCTATCCCAGTTTTTCATGGTTGCACTACACCCAAAATTTTGTGTTGAAGTGTGGAGTTTCAGAAGATGAGAGGAGAACAATCATATTCAGTACAGTGCCAAACTATGATTTTAGCATTGTATGTGGCCATGAGGCAACACATGTATCACCATGCATATCTACAATGCTATCACTTAGCATTAGTGATGATGACAGTGCCCCATTATTCTTGGAGCATTCTGAAGGTAGCTTCACTCATGAAGCACTGAAGGGAAAGATGATAGAGGGTAGACATATTATGATGGAGAGCACTCTCCATTGTCAGGATGAAGTTTTCTTGATGATCCCCTCATAGCTCAAAGAGAAATCTCTACCTACAACATGTATAGAGCCCTATGGGTTCTATTGGGACATTGATGAGAGGATCGCATGGAGAGACCTCAAAGGAGGTGCGCTTAAACATTTAATGGAGTGAAAAACTATTCAGTTAGAGGAGTTTGTTATTCTACCTTGGATGGATACCAAGCTTAATCATAACAAGCTTCATCATCCATAGTGGGATGGATGGATATGGATGAGGAGCAAGAGGTTTCCAACCTTCTTGCAGATCTATGATACCGAGCAACAAGAAGTATGGCTGCGATGGTTGTTGTTAGGTGAGTATGGTTACTACCAAACATCTCACATTTGTGTGATCCATGCCAAGTACATCACTGATGATATGCAACAGCAACAGGTATGGCTACTTTGGTTAATGATGAGAGAACTTGGACATCTCATGATGTATCTTATGTCCATGTATTTTCTTTTGTTTGGGATATGTCTCATGTCTTTATATTTACTTTTGTTTGGGATTTAACTCATGTTCATGTATGTACTTGGGTTTGGGACAAAGCATAACTCTCACATGATGTGGGAGCATGGAGCTAGTTTGTATTTTTCTGATAAGACATTCCACATATCCATTAGCATGTTGTTGCTGCATGACCTGCATCATGATGATGTAAGGTGGCAGCAAGAATCCCTGTTGCTTTGGGTACTTTTGGGAGAGTATGGGCTGATTTCTCCCCATAATTTGCATGATGATGATAGAGGATGGAAACATGAGGCCTTACTGCGTTGGCTTTTGTTGGGAGATTATGGTCATTATACTTGGTATGATGATGATGTGATGTGGCAGCAAGAGGCATTACTACGATGGCTTCTATTGAGAGAGTATGACTCTCATATTATTATTGATGTTGATTTGGCATGGTAGAAAGAAGAACTATTGTAGTGGCTTCTATTGAGAGAGTATGGCTCTCTTACTTATTTTCATGATGGTCTAGCGTGGCAGCAGAAGGCTTTGTTGCGGTGGGTTTTATTGGGAGAATATGATTTGACATTGTACATGTTCATCCATATGTCTTTACTTATTTCGCACTATGTTGATGTGATGCCCGGATCCCACAAGGCCAACAGGGCTAATGATGAGATCATTGAAAGATTCAATCTACGCTATGAAGCATGGGTTGGAGAGATAGTTCATGAGTTGGGACTTTCCACTTTGGGAAAAGATCTGTTGGAACGTCTCCTACAAGAGCTGTGAAACTAGTCCATTTTTTATATTTTTTATTATATTTAGTCTAACATAGGGGTTTTGGGGTGGGTCAAAGCACCTAATGCATTGTAAATGGGTCAAGGGTAGACCAAGATTCTGCAAACCACGGTTTGCAGACGATTGGATGCATAGGCTAAAATAGTATAAGCATTTGAACCTTTTTTATATGTAAGATAGACTTGTACTAAGATTGGTGCGAATTGCGAATTAGTAGATTTGTTTGGTTTTTTGGGAAAGGACTCCTGTTGGCTGTGTGCACAGAAATCCTCAGTCCTGCTGTGTGCAGACCCTGCTGTTGTGTGCGCAAGTTGGGTTTTGGGTATTGTAAAAGGATTGGAAGAATTAATGAATGCGAAAGGGTATTGAAATCTCTGAATCTATTTTCTTTGTGATATCTACTTATGTGTGCTCTGTGTCATTGATTTAAGTTGCGAAAATAATTGTGTTACTCATTTATACTGAGATCTAGATCTATTATGGTATGCATGATTCTATGTTGAGCTTCGCAATTAACTATGCTAAGTTCTTATGCTACATCGACCATTGATCTAAATTTTTTTATTAGACTTGATGCCAGAATAGTTGCGATCATTTCCTTATTTCCCTATATCTATTATTCATTGCGATTATACATGATATTGCGAACGTGGATGTGGAGGAACTGATAGATCTAGGTTTTTTGATATGTGATTTTATACTTGTGAAGTCGAACGCAGCTCTCCCTGACTTACCTACCCTCTCCCAAGGTGCGAAAACATGGTTCTAGCACCCTCCCACTCTACTTCGAGTGAGACTTTGGTCTGCGCAAGCAGGCCACCGCCGAAAGGGCCAGTAGTATAGGGGTTTGTTGGCAAACCTTAACCTTCGAACCTGGGTCAGGACCCCCCAGAGCCAACAAATGGTTCTGTTGTCGGGACCTGAATAATTTTGAGAGAGGTATCGGGTAAAGCCAAGGCCGTACTGGAAACCTGAAAGAAAAGAAATTGATGAATGGTTCGAACGGAAAGTTCAAGAATTCGTAGTGAAAGAAAACCACAGTAAGAGGTTGACCACTAAAGAGTGGAAAAATAGGTATATTTTCACAGGGATCTATGAGATATTTTTCGTAACCATTGCGATCGACCTCCAAGAGTGGCCCGCAAGCTTGGTCATATTTCAGAAGTGTTGGAAGGACGAGCGAGTCACACAGTGGACCCCAGAATTGATCCAGCGGTTAGAAAAGGTTGATAACACCATCACGTGCATCGTAGACCACTGGGTGGACAATGTGCTAGGAGGATTCATTATAGAATTTTCCATCGATCAATTCGTCTCCTACTCCAAAGTAGAGCGAAGATTCTTTAAAGGTTTTAAGGGTAAGTTTCTGAAGACTTTACCATTACTGATTAAGATATTACCCTGCAAAAAAGGTATTCTGTGTAGCCACACTGAGTGAATGACCGCTGATCTAGATGGGAATACGACACAAAGTGGAAAATACTAGAAGGAGGTAGATCAATCTATAGCCCGGTAAGAGAAATAGCTGCGCAGAGTCCTCTAGCTACACCACTTTCAATCTAGCATAGGGGTAAGAATTCACCTACACCTCCATCGCCATAAGACGACATGGCTGCGCAAATGAAATTTCCTACCTTTAAGGGTGTGGGAGATGAGGACATGGAGCAGTTCTGGTTTGTCACAGAATCAGTATGAACTGCGCAGAAGGTAGCTATTGATGCGGTGAAGAGAGCACAGTTGTCCCTTGCCTTTGAAGGAAGAGCTTTGGATTGGTACATGGGATACATCAGACAACATGGAAACTCAACCATCGAAGAGATCAAGAACGCCTTAAAACAATAGTTCAAGAAGCCTAATTCCTATTCTCAAATAGTGGTCGAGCTAAAGGATTTCAAGAAAGGGCCTTCTGAATTGGTATGGGAGGATGATCAATGGCTGAAGAAGGTGATCAAGGAAGGATGATTTCAGTATGACGACATACATCACACAGAGTGGTTAATTGCTATGTTGCTGCCTCACCTGTGCGTACCTATGGGTCACCAAACTTTCGAATCTTCAGAAAAATCCCTGGAGGTCGCTATGAAGTTAGAAGATGCACCCAGAGACGATACCCAACTAGGCATCCAGTGGATCCAAGGACAACTGGAGGTGATGCACATGGAGATCCAAAACCTGCGAAAGGAGCGAGGCACAGAGGCTAGCCCAAAAAGATGGTGCATACGTTACAGGACAAATGGTCACACCAAGGAAAACTACCACTGTTAATGGACTACATGCAGGGCAGGGGACCTAGTCTGCTACGCCCTAGGGAAGTGGCAGGACCAAGTGGGGTGGCACTATGGTGCGATGATTGCTACATTGCAGGGCTGCACAACACAAACCACTGTCCCCGCCTTGTTGTGTATGTCCCAGAAGTAAAACAACAATATCAACAATAGCACATATGTAGTGTATATCATAGTTACGTAGTATTTGGTGGGAAACAATAGCCAGGCCTCAGCAACACGATAAGAGATGATGTAGAGAAAGGGTGTTGTGGTAGCATGTGTAGCACTAGAACACATTCCTTGCTAAGAGAGAGTGTTATTTTTTGTAGCATCGAATGTGCTCTAGCCACGAAACGATATGAAGAGGCTAGAATACATGAGATCTATAGAACCCATAAATATTTTTTTGAAATTCGGCATAGAAGTAATTTAATTATATTATTATCCATTTTTTTAATGTTTCCTAAGTCTAAACTTAAGATAACTGGTCAATTAATCATTATTAATTAATTCAAGGTGACGATAGTCTAGAAACTCACACATATAGATCCAGAGATGATCCTAGCCATAGATTATGTTTTAACATTGGTCGTTGGTGCCCCAACAGAGGATTATAAGAGGTGATTGTTGTGGTTATGGAGAGAATGCTTGTGTAGTTTGATTTCTTGGAAGATCAATTTCTAGAGTAGCAGCAGTTAGTTGCCTGCGAGAGCCAAAGATCGAAGCAGTGAGAGATGGGAAGAGACAATGAGGCTGGAGGAAGTATTCCAGATCAAGTGAGTACATTTACAGAGAGGAAAAAGAGCCACAGAGAAGATGATGCAAGGGCTACATAATAGCTTCTAGAGGAATGTTCAATTTGCTGAGAGGGAAAAATGTCTTCAATTCCAGATGTTGGGAAGGAGTCCTAGAGTTCCAAAGAAGAGTTTTCCTAGCTAATAGAAGGAAAAATGACTTCATTAGAGACCATTGAGAGACTTGATGTAAAGCAGGTTGAATAGTGCAACATAGAAGATGATGCATAGGGTTAGAAGACCGAGTTTATAAATGTAAGTTGTGTCTGGGTTTGCTTGTGGGCTGAGGAAACTCCTCACTAAAAACGTTTCCATTGTTTTTCTATGTAGGATTGATATATTTCGGCATCGCGTTGTACTCATATTTCTCACTGCTGCATAATAATAAAAACACTCACCTGCTGCACCGTTTTTCCTGCATTGGGTTTTTCTCGGGACTTTTTTCCAAAAACAATTGTGTTAATTTTATGCGTGTGTGATAGGATTTCTCATCTTCCAGCATTTTATTTTTCTGCAGCTTTATTTGTGAATTTTGTAGTGTGTTTATTTCGATATTTTCCGTAGAAGATAAATTTTTAATTAATTCACAATAAAGAGAAACAATACAAGTTTTTGTAATAGGGTTCTAGTGTAGGAATTCTCACAGTCAACAGATATATATGCAAGAGTTGTAAAATTTACACAAAAATATGAATAAAAAGTGTGAGACACATGCGATAAATGTTCATGCATTAAAAATCTCACTTCAAGATTTATATTTATATTTTACCTAAACCAACTCTATCAGACAATTTGTTGCTTCTTAAAGGAAGAGTACTCAAATCATTACCTCCAACCTCAAGGGAGACTCGTGCACCTATCAAAAATGATATTTTTTCACTTTACACGTGTCAAATAATATTGTTCAAATGTTACAAACTGATTTTATAGCATGGCTTTGAACATGTTTATTAAAAATAAATAATGCACCTGTAATATGCCCAAAATACCTCTCGAAATGTCATCTAATATGTCTATTGAAACCTAACACAACTCCTCCTGAAAAATGGGCATTGGAGGGGTTGTTCGATGTCATTGTTCCTATATAGAAGATGACTATTTATTAATAATAATCTTGAAGATTGACATTCAAAAAAAAATAAAATTAAATGTATTTAAATATTTTATTATTTAATATGAAATAATAACAGTGCTAGAAAAGGGTTGGTATCAAAGAAAAATGTATAATGACATGACCCAGCTTGGAGTTACAAATATTACATTGTGTTAGCAAAGCCTTGGTTTTATAAAAATATCTATATGGGTAGAGGTCAATGTGGATTTTTTTGAGTTCATTGTTATGGTGCATCTCACAAATCATTGATGGTGTTCAATGACCAATGCCTTCATCATTTCGAAGATTTGGATGATCTCTTCAATGGCCTCAACCTTTTGGTGCTTCACATGGTTGTTTCTAGGATATACAAACAATGATAGTTAATATGTCCATGATGTAGCATAGCCACATTTTAGGGTAGTAGGGATGACATGGGAAAAGATTCACAACCTAGGAAAGAAATATGATATTTTAAGACCAACAATCACGTCAATTCATGTGCAACTAAAATACGCAAGATTGTTAACTAAAGTGATGTTGGTTTTCCAACAAGTGATATTTAGGGATTCAAATGGCTAAGTTGTGTAAGTGAAAACATGGAAGTAAGGTATCAAGGATAACATAGTGTTTGGAATATGACTCTTTGGGATGGTGACATATGAAATCAATACCAGGTATTTTGAAAACAAAAGGTTGACCATCATTTACATCTTATTTCTTCAACACTAAAATTATTCTATGTAACACCATGTGATAATATAAAAAAGAATAAAACTACAAGATATAAACATGCCATGCAATTGAATTTATTATCAAAGAGGCTTTCATTTTCATCTCAAAATAAATTTTTCATGTGTAACTCATGTAGAGGTCATGCCACTTATATTGTAGACTAGTGGGTACACTCAACTGTGTGTGTCTATATATATATATATATATATATATGTATACGTATGTATATATATATGAGTCACTACATTCCGATTATTAATTTCTCTAGAAGTTCTAAAACAAGAAGTTTTTTGAGAATCTATAATTTCAAAAATAGACTCGCATATAACTATTTTATAAAGTTGGAGAAACAATTCACCAAACTACTCAAACTAACATTCTTGAATTTTTAAAAATTTATAATTAAGACATATAAGTTAGACCATTCTAATAATGTGAATTCATTGATTTTATTGATATTCCAAACTCAAAGAGGACCATTCTAGTAAGGTGGATTCATTTATTTTATTTTGAAATAATATTATGTCATCTGATTTGGTAAGTTTTTATTTAATGAGTTAAATATAGTTAGTGTTATAATGGGTTGGTTAAAATCTGTTCCCACAGAGGATGTGTAGCAATGGCCAAGTGTATTCCTTTTATTATACTTACATGCTAGTTGATTTATCTCCTGTATTCCCTAGTTGAAAGTGCATATTATACATTAATTTCGTTATCAAATGCAAATTCCATCTTTAGATGGACTATAGGAATGAAGGAATCTTCACATCCATTTATTGAAATTTTCTTTATTGTTGGATAATTTGGGCCTACATTTTTTCTTACCGCTGCAATGTTCAGGTTTTTGAATCAACTGGGTTTTATAGTTGTTGAAAAAGAGCTTAAGCTTCATTAGATATTTGTGTCAATGTTTTCTTGGGTTATCCATTGAAAATTTCAAATGTGTATAGAACATATTTCTTTTTTTTGTAATATTGGGAAGAATACATCTTCTTCATGTCCAATATATCACCCCGATTGGGATGGGGAATTGAACTGGTGACTTCACATCAAGGAGTGCCTTAACACAACACCCAATCACCGTCTATCCAAGAACCCATGGAAATGTGTCTAGAACATATTTCAAAAATTACTAACAATTTACCAAATTACCAAAAAATTATCAAAATACCAATACGATTTCAAAATTAACCTAGTCCAAAAGCAAAATATTATGAATTTATCAAAATACCAGTACGATTTGAAAACTAACCTAGTCCAGAAGCATGGATATAGCTTGATGATCAACGAGAGATTCACAACATTCGATCCTGATGCTTCTCGCTAATTTTTTTACACTGTTGGGGAGGAATGGTGAAAGAGAGATAAGTAGAGAAGAGGATGGCAGAAGAGAGAAGTATTTGCGAACAAACTGCCTTGGGATTTCGTGGGTGAGGGAACCAATGGGTACCAATGCCATACTTTTTCCAATTTATACCTTTCCACCTTTTAACCGATAGTTTTAAATAGAATCTAAATTTTTTGTCAAGATTTTTACATGGAATATTAACTCTTGTTTAAGAGTATTATAATAGAATCTAAAATCTCAGCCGAGAGTTTTTGGCCGAGCATTTTTTTTCAACCAAACTTTCGTCCGAGAGAATAAATTAGAGTCTAAAACTCTCAAATGAGAGTTTTAGTTAGAATCTAAAATTTCGGTCAAGAGTTTGTGTCTGAGATTTTTTTCTCAAAACTCTTGGCCGAAAGCTTTTAAAAGTATCGACCAAGAGTTTGTGAACTCATGATTAACTATGCTAAACTCTCAACTGAGAAACAATTAAACTATTGACCGAGAAATTATTTTTTGTTTTTTTCTTGGCTAAGATTTTTCCAAACATATCCAAAATTCTCTCCACATACCAAAAAGTGTTTCGCAATTTCACGTTTTCACCCATTCTTATTATTGATTAGAATATTAACAATTCAAGACATATAGAATTTCAATGGTTTGATGAAATAGTTCAAATTTAGATACACATCTTATATTCAGTGTTTTTTTTATGAAATAATTCAAATCTATATAAATAAGTTATATTCATGATCTTAACATTAATATGGTAGTAGTTTCCATTGTATTTTATATCCCATGGCATCCTAAACAATCATGAACCAAAAAATTCAATCATATATTCTTAATCATAACTCTAAACTTTTCTATGTGTAATAATCCCATGGAAAAGAAATATAATAATGGAAAGAAAATGGTCTTCATTAAAAAAAAAAAAAAATTGATTATTTTTTTTATATGATTTAAATATCATTTTATGTTATGACAATATTGGATATTATATCATAGTTTTATTTCAAAAAATATCTAAGAGTCGACCTCTATTACAAATTTAACTAGAACTATAACATTGAAAAAATGATTAAAAAGGGAGAAACCCTATATTTAAGGGAGAAATTTCTTGTCATGGGAATAAAAGAAATTCTTAATTTAGTTTCTTACTGCTCCTCCTATTTATCTATTATGGATGTGAAGTTTTGGGCTATATCATCTTTAGAAAATAATGGAAAATGATCATGAAACATATAGAATGTTCCATAATTAATAATCTTAAAGATTAAAAACCAAACATGCTACCTTTTCATATATTCATAGAAGTGGGTCCGATTGAGAGTATGGTTATTACTAGGTACCTAATGTACAAGCACAAGACAACCAACATGAAAAATAAGAGGTCCCCTAGTATTTCTTCAAACACCAATCAAAATTCCTTGTGAGTTAAGAGAGGTTAGCATAAAGATGTCAAATCTTGACTACATCATTGGAAAGTAGAGGAAGAACTTATTTTATAGAATATTGATATCATTAATTATATTATTCATCAAAATGTATGAAGAAATTGTGCCATGATAAAGAAATATAGGGTAATATAAAATGTAGATATTATAAAGAGGTAGTTAACCCCAATATAAAATATCAAAAGTATAAATTTATTTATAATTAGCATAAAGAACACCAATGTTATTAAAAATAGTACAACCATATAAATTAAATTGATATACGAATCAACCTATGATAGACATCAAAACGATTACCTTATACATGTAACATTGTTAAGATTACAAAAATAATAAAATTGAACTCAATTATAAATTTATTTTAAATTATTATTATTAATTATAAAAAAATAATATATGAGTTAAACATATATGAATTTAAAACACATCTAACAAGAGTATTAACCATGGAGATTCACGTCCACTTTACCATGGAAATCATTTTTGTGTATATTAACTTTGTCACAATACCATGGGCGAATACATAGTTTATCACTACATGCCCAAAATACCATAACTCATTTTATAGTCAAAACATTTTATCTATTTTTTATTTTTATTTTATTTTATTTTCTAACATTTTTTTAACTAAATTGAAAAAAGTAAAAAGACATAAACACCTTTAATATACATCTCAACCATCTATCACGATGACAACTAAAATATTAGTTGATATTCCATAGAAATTAAATTCCTATCATCTATCTATTAATTATTAATAACTGAATTAAAATTATAAAAGTTGTACATATGATTGTAATAAAAATAGACTTCATAAATTCTATAGTAATATAGGGAATTAAATAATTCATAAAACAAAGTGGATGAAATAATTTATGAACTTGGTAATATTAATTAAAATAATAATACAAATTAACTTCTTTTTTTATATTCTATAAACACATTAAATATTAATTTCAAAATATTTATATTAACATCAACTTTATTTTTTTTGGTAAGCTGGGTAAGACTATCTCTTCACCATCATATCCAAATAAATCACCTCTCGGAGAATCAAAAAGCGTGTTAACAACCCACGTGATCACTGCTTATCCAAAACCTCATAAACATATTAACGTCAACTTTTAAAAAATATCATCAATATTTAAAAAATCATAAAAAATTAAAGAAAATCATCTACAATATATTAAAATTAATTCTCAAAATTTAATATCTATTTTTTTTTCCTTCAAAATCCCATGAATAAAATTTGACCCATGTCAACAATCATCACTACCTTTATTCCTATATTAAAAATAAATTCTATAAATAATTATTAAAATACAATAACAAATCATTTAAGAAAAAAATTAAACTCTATTCCTTTTAATTGTAATGCATATCTTTGATATATCGATTTTTATTTAATTTTATTAGTTTTTATATTTTATTTTTAATTTACATATGTTTATATATTAAATTTATTTATATGGCCGACATTGTTGGTTTACTTTTGTAAATAAAATCCATCGAAAAGTAGGCCCTCGTGACTCAAAGCCATGGAAGGATAAAGCAAATTAGAAAACCTTACTTGTACGATCAGAATCCTAAAGGAGTAAAAACTCTACTTTGTTAATGTCGAGCTCATATTGAAAGTCTTCAAACGCTGCTATCATTAGATAACTCTTCATGTTTCAAGTTTTAATGGATGACGATGGACTGAGATATTTTAATCAATTGACTTGGACTCAAACTATGTTGACACATAATGTGGCATATATATATATATATATATATATATATGCCACATTATGTCTCAACATAGTTTCGAGTCCAAGTCTATATATATATAAAATGAAAATAATTTTTATAATTAAAATTTATTATTAATAGTAGTTATATTTAAAAAATTAAGCTAATTAAATTAAATATTATTTATTAATTTAATTAATAATATCAATAGATAATCTAATATATATTTTAATTAGATTAATTTGAAAGATGAAATCTTAATTATGTGATTAATCTGAAAAACCAAATCTTAATTGTGTGATTAATCTGAGAGATATTTTTCTACACTATGGATCACAAAAGTCTTAGATCTAACACTAATATATATTTACTAATAATATTATTAAAATGTAAATATTAATATTAAATTATGTAATTATAATAATATATTTTTTAGAAGTTTAATAATTATTTCTTGAAATTCAAGTTAAATCATAAGTTTTTTTTCCAAAAAAAAAATGTAATTTTTATTCATTTTGAAAATATCAAAATTTACATTTTGTAGATACATTTAGTGTTCGTACTATATCAGATCTGTAATCTTTTTCAACTTCTTTTTTTTTTCCACAGAAAAAATCGAACCTTCTATTGATATAAGAGGGTTACATAACATATGCAGTGCATTGTCCTTTCCCTTTTTCAGAGAAATCCATAAGCAGCTGTTTGTAGGAAAACATCAGAAATTCCGCCCTACAGCACTATCAAAAAGATCTATAGGATAAGCAAAAAACTGTGGTGTAACCTACCCCCGGCTTCCATATAGGAAAAACACCGAAACGGAGTAGGCTGAAAACCACAACAGTCCAAAGACCAATGAGTAGACACTATGCTGGCTGAAAGTTTTTTATGTCAAGAAAAGCACAGGTGCTCAGGCCTCCGATAGACGGAAAACAGCGCTGAGTTATATGCAGTTTTTGAAATATACATAATAGTTGTTTACAACAAAAATTTACAAGAAGAAAAACACTACGAACTAGAGAATATATACGAGCTGTTGACAGCTCTCGAGTTAAGCAAAAACAGGAGGGGAAAGTCCCCTTGCCACCCCATCAACTATTTCTTCTACTGACCATGCATCCAAAACCTGCTCAGTGCCTTTTTTAGAAAGGTTGTCTGCTTCTGTGTTTCTTTCCCTGTAAATGTGACAAATTTTCAGCTCAGAAAAACAACTTTTAAAAAGAATAATTTCAGCAAGCAAAGGAGTTAAGAGAAAATTCCTGCAAAGATGCGATCCATTGGCCCACTTGATTGTATTCAGAGAGTCCCCAAAAATCTGAACCTCCCGCTCATTGTGCAAAGAGAGCCAACAAAGAAGCAAATGTAAAGCTTTGAGCTCAGCAAAATTATTTGTTCCGGTACCAAGTCCAATGGAGGCTTTGAGAGAAATTCCAGAGGGAAAGTGAATGACCAGTCCAGCTCCACAATTCTTGTTTATATCTGAGGCTCCATCGAAATAAGCCCACGGGATAGAGCCCTTTATTTCTTCTGCCTGGACAGGTCTGATGCTCTGAGAATTAGATGGGAGTGGTATGCTATCATATATGGCCAGTCCTTCAGCTGCTAATCTGGCGATGGGGAAGAAAGAGTCTTTGAAGATTCGGTGATTTCTGGCTAGCCAAATTCCCCAAACAACCAACAAGGGCAACGTTCTGACTTTGTCATTAGGAGCCTGCTGCCACCAATTATTCCAGGCCTCCGGTATCTCCTCCCCCTCCCAACAAAAGGGGACCTTAGTCAGTCTTAACATTTCGTTCCAGAGGCTTTTTGAGAAAGGACATGCAAGGAAAATATGCTGGAGAGTTTCCTCGCTCTCCTTACACAAGGAACACCACCCAAGGCCCATCTTCCCCCTTTTTTGGAGAAAGTCCCAAGTAGGTACTTTCTTTTGAAGAACACACCAGAAAAACAGCCGAGTCTTTGCTGGCCCTTTCAGTTTCCACAATGGCTTGACCCACCAGTTTGGCTCCTCCCACCCCTTTTGAGACATAAGCCAATCATATCCCATCTTTGGAGAGTAGAAGCCTGATTGAGAGTGCACCCATCTCAGCTCATCCGGCTCATTTGAAATACGAATATGAGAGTTCAACAAACCTGCGCGAAAAGCCCCCCATTCATCATGCCATCTTTCTTCTAGAGCGAGAGCAGCCTCTGAAAACCACTCCTGCCGCCAGATCGATGACTTTGTATTATCAGCAATTTGACTGAGAGAGAAAAGGCCTCTATTATTTAGATGCTCGAACAGATCTCTTGAGAGGGCAAAAGAGTCTGAGCAGCCCACCCACGGGTCCCTGCCTAGCCTTACGGATCTACCATCACCCACTTTCCATGCCAAGCCTTTTTCAATAATCTGTACAACTACCACCAAAGCTTTCCATACCACAGAGGAGTTCATTGTTGATTTGAAAGGCTGTCTGATCCATTCCAGAGGCGAGACTGGGTCAATATACTTCCTTCTAGTCACGACAGTCCAAAGATTATCTGAAACAAGCAGCCTCCATGCTAGTTTAGCAGCTAAAGACTGAGAGAAAGGAAACAAGTCCTTAATCCCCCACCCACCCCATTTTTTTGGTCTGACAATTTTATCCCAGGAAACCCAAGGAGAGACATGGTCCTTCTTCTGGCCAGCCCATAAAAATCTGCTACAAATTTTGTTTATTTTCAGCAAAATGCATTTAGGCACCCAAATGAGACTAGCCCAGTAAACTGGAATAGCCAACACCACAGATTTAATCAACACAAGCCGGCCTGCCCTTGACAGCCATTTAAAACTCCAATGTTTCAATTTGTCCTCAATTTTCGCCAGGAGCCAAGTCCAATCTTGAGCCCTGTAGGAGTTAGGTTTCAGCTTAAAACCGAGATATTTGAACAGATCCTGAAGGGACTTTGCTTCAAAAGAGAGTAACTCCTTTACTCTGTTTACTTCGAGAGTTGAGAGCCCTGCTGTAGTGACGGAAGATTTTTGTTCATTTATGACCAGACCCGTGGCTTTTAAGAAAAGGTCTAAGAGCCTTTTAAGACAGCAGCAAGCATCCCGGCTCCCATCACTAAAAATAAGAATGTCGTCAACAAAAAGGAGGTGGGTCACCCAGAGATTAAGCCCAACTTCAATCCCTTTCATATCACCCTGTCTCTTCGCCGCTTTAATCAATAAACTTAAACCTTCTGCTACTAGCAGGAACAGCAGGGGAGAGAAAGGGCATCCCTGGCGTAGGCCCCTTTGCGGGTTGAAGAAGTCCGAAGCAGCACCATTTATCAGAACGGCGATCGAAGTCGAGGTAACACACGCCATGATCCACCTTACAAAGTCATGCCTAAAACCCAGATGAGTTAGGAGAAGCCTTAGATACATCCAACTGATTCTGTCATAGGCCTTTGAGAGATCAATTTTAATGATGGCCCCTTTTTTCCGACTTCTTTTTAGGCTGTGTAGGGTTTCCTGGGCAACACCCACAGCCTCGTGGATTTGTCTCCCATCCAGAAAACCGAACTGTTCCACATAAATGTTTTTGGAGAGGAACGGTTTCAGCCTGGAGGCAACAATCTTTGCAATAACCTTGTATAAGCATGTGCACAGGGAGATGGGACGGAAATCATTAAAAGAGGTAGGGTGATCCGACTTGGGGATGAGGGTCAGGAAGGTAGCATTGAGAGGCTGGTAGACCAAACCTGAGACCCTAGATTCTTCCACCACCACAGTCAGGTCATCACCTAGGCAATAAAAAAAGTGGAGGAAAAATTCCACAGTCCAACCATCCGGTCCTGGGCTTTTCTCTTTTTGCATTGATTTTAGGGTAGATTCCACTTCATCCTTGGAGATCGGTGCCATCAAGAGATAATTTCCTTCATCTTCAATGAATCTTGGGAAAAATTGAGCTACTCTTATAACTTCAGCAATTGAAGCTTCTGCTGGGGCCTTAAAAAGGTCTTTGAAAAAAGCAACCACAAGAGAGGTAAGCTCTTCAAAAGACTGAGCCTTTTCCCCATTTGCTTTTGGCATTTCCCAAATGGTATTTAAATTCTTCCTTCCTTTAGCATATTGCTGGAAGAATTTTGTGTTCTCATCCCCCGCTTGAAGCCAGATAGCCTTGCTCTTTAAACGCCAGCTTTCCTCCTTTACTTGAAGAATTTTCCTTCTGGCTGCTTCAAGCTCCCGAATTCTGTCACGAGAGTCCGCTATGGCATAGCCTCCCCCATCCGGGGCTTCCAAGAGCTCAAGTTTGGCATTTATGACCCTTAATTCCTCATCTTCGTGCAAAGCCTTTTGGGTAGCCCAGTTTTTGGTTGCAGCTTTCAATAGCTTCAGGTTATTCATGAACGCCTTACTTAGACTTAAACTCTCCTCATCAAATATCCCATCCTTCCTCCAAGTGGTATGAACCAGAGATACAAAAGAGTCATCTGTCAGCCAAGAGGCATTAAATTTGAAAGGGGACCCAGGTTTTTTAAGAGTTCCTTTTGCCTCCATCAGTATCGGGAAATGATCGGACAGGCCCCCTTCACCCACCCAATGCCGGAAAATGGACAATTTCTCAGATAGAACTTCACCCAAGAGAAAGCGATCTAGTTTCTTCCCCACCCAATCATCACCAACTATTTTATTTCGCCAAGTAGGCCTGGCTTTAAGAAGCGAGAGGTCGATCAAATGGGAAGAGGCGATCTTGGAAAGGAAAAAATCAGTTAGAGGGTCCGCTTTGGCATTTGCTCCCCACGATTCAGAGACCCCTAGTGAGAAGTTTAGGTCTCCTCCAATGATCAAATTTGGATGGCCAAGAAAGGACTTTTGGAAAAAGGAGGACCAGAACATCTCCCTTTCATGACAGGGCCCATAAAAATTGAGAAGAAGAAGGGGAAGGCAGAGCTCCTTAGAGTAAATCTCCAACGCCAGAGTGTGATCAAACCCCCAAGTAGAAATTTCTCTAAGATTTCCTGCTCTATAGCCTGTGACCAAACCACCAGAGTGGCCATCTGCATCAAGGGCCTGAAGGAGCTAGCCTGGCATCAATTTAGAAAGGAGTGTTATAATTTCCTCCCCTTTACCAAGGGTTTCTTGAAGCATAATAATATCTGGGTTATAATGTCTGATTAAATCCCTTAAAGCTAGTTTTTAGGGTTGACTAGCTAACCCCCTACAGTTGTAGGAAAGAAAAATCATTTCGAGATGTCAGGGGGTGGATTTGCTGCTCTAAGCACCCCAGTCAAGGATTTTTGTTTTCCGTCGACGATATCAATTATTGCCTTCTGTTTGGCCTTTGACATATTGGATTTCCTACCTCTAGTTTTCCTGGGCCCGATTGGCACCAAATCCTGCTCTAGACCACCAGGAGCAGTCTCTTTCCCGGGACGAAATGCCAACGATCTCAGGTTATAGGGGGGAGCAGTCGAGGAAGGAGCAGATTCCAAGGAATGACAAGGGATCAGGGATTCTATCTTAGAGGACGGAGGATCTCTAGAGGACGATGGTACCGAAACAACTAGACTGTCAACCGGTGGTGAATTCAGATTTAAAAAGGAAAACTCCATCTGAAGCTGCTCGGAGGCGCCAGGCATCAAAACAGCAGAGACAGGATCTAAATTAGATAAACATAAGGACAAGGGGAAAGAAAGAGGCATACCTGCCTGTGAAGCCCTCATTGTCCCAGCGGTCGGAGTAACCTGAGAGGCAGTCAACACAGGTGCTTGCTCTAGAGACCGGGCGGAATCAAACTACTGCAAAGGGACACCAGAAGTCACAACCTCCAAACCATCCTCTAAATCCTCCTCCATTGGTTCCTTTGGAAGATCCATGCCTGTGTTAGAAACAGGAAAAACCGCCGGCTTTCGGGGCACTTTGAGAGGGTTCCTTCGACGGCGATGACCCAGAGGGCATTCTTTGGCCAAGTGCCCATATTTATGGCATCTATGATATCGGAATGGCAAGTTTTCATAATCCATATTTTGCACGAACTCCATCTCTCTATACTTTAATGTCATGGCTTCTGCAAGCCCTTCTCGAGGGTTAAGGCTTACTAAGATCCGTGCCACACTAAGATCATCAGTTTGCTCAAAAGACTTATCAACTTCCAAGAACTTCCCCAAGGTATTTCCAATAGAGATGAATATCGAATCAAACCAGAACTGAAGAGGTAGCCCTAGAAATTTGACCCATACTGGAGATTCGTTCAGCTTCTCGGTCTGGGCATCGAACATAGGTGTCCATCTTCGAAGAAGGACTGGGCGTTTGCCAAAGCACCAATTCCTGTCAAGTACCCAATTAACATGGTCTTTGTGGGAAAAGCGCAAAGTAAACCAACCTCTATCCAAAGCTTTAATCTCCACAGGCTTTCCTGGTGCATTTTCCCACTCTGATTGAACCCATTCCCGGATATAATCAGCCGTGAATTTCCGCCCTCGTACTTTGCCAAAAAGCCTTGTCTCAGTGGCTGCCATAGCCTCTTCTACTCGGATATCCACTCCTAAGGTGCAGCAAGGTTGTGGCTCCTTCTTTCTAATGGGACCTTGCCTTTTGCGCTTCTCACCCACCTTGGTAGCCTGCACCTCGCCCTCCCCTGGTTCCTTATGATGCCGGACATCGGAAGCCTCCACCCCAAACGGACCGTGGCACCTCTCCTCTGAAACCCTATTCACACTGAAGTCACAGATCTTCTGTCCCTCAACCAAAGGTTCCTTTTCTGGTTGAGACTTCTCTGCATCCGTGGCACCCCCAGATTCAATCTCCCCCTGAGTGTGCCCCTTCAAACCAACTCCCAACAGCTCCGGATCGATTGTATGTCCAGATCCATCGCCCGATGCTCCGACCAGGGTGTCATTCTGAAGTAAATCCCGTATCACCTGAACAGAGAGCACATTGACACCTTTTGAGCTAGATTCCGGGTTTTTTCCATGAGCTGGGGCCCTATTTTCACTTCCAAATGCCCATGGAAAGCCTGCTCCTGTGACAGGCCTTTTCCCAATCTTATCCTTTGCATCTAAGGGCCCTTTCAAAACATGCAGATTGCAACTGGCCACCACATCCTCTAGCCCTCCGGAAAGAGGAGGAAACCCTGTAAAATCAGAGAGGTCTAACCCTGAAGAAAGGGGAAGAGTCCCGAGAGCAGCAAGGCGGTTCCTATCGAAACTTTCACCCTCTGAGAAACCACCCCTAGAGGGTAAAACGACGCGGTCTACCTTTTGGGTCTTTTCCAAATCAAGGAGTACAGAACTGTGAGGGAGAGAATCCACCCCTTCTTCTTTGGGAGAAACCCCTTGTTTCACAAGCGCCTTAGGAAAAAATCGCTCAAGGTTCTGAACAGAAACTTCGTGTCCCCATACAGTGAGTAAATCCTCTGGTCGATTCTAAATCCACCAGTTCACGGTCGAGCCCCATCCCTGCAGATTAAAATCAAACCCTAACCCGACACCGTAGGAGCTGGAAACCCATGAAAAGGTAAAACTTCGTCGAACGGTGAAAAAAAAATTAAAAAAAAAGTTATCTGCTTACAGGCTAGGGATAAAAGCGTGTGATTTCCAACCTCGGTGAGCGCTCATCATGACTAGCGCAGAAAAATCCAAGAGGTTAGGCGGGACCCTGACAGGTAAGGTCCGCCTGTCACATCTCACCTCCCCCGTGGCCTGAGGCAGGCCCAGCCTGTAGAAAATTACTGTTCCACCATTGCAGAAAAACCCTAGCGCCTTCCTCCCCCAATCTCGATTTTTCACTTTTTCAACTTCTTGTACAAAAATACATTTGATATATCAAAAACATATGGATGTTAGATAAATAGTGCATTCTATTAGGAGATGTTGTATATGACAACCTATACACACACACACACACACACACACACATAGATAGATCCATGAGTCAGAAAAAAACATGATTCAGTCTCGCCTTTCCAAAGGGTCCCTGAATGATTAAACAAACAAGAGTACAAATATTCGTTGATCCATATCTTCATAATGAAATAAAACAACTAGCACATCCATAATATAGCCTTAAACATACTTGTACTGAGGGATTTTGATTCTGAGAACTGTAATGTACTGTCATTGACTATAGTTAACTGTTGGATACTATTGTCACTGCGTTGAACACAAATAAACACTGCGGCATACTGATAAATCTTCTAGGCTCTGGACACATGTAGAGATATTGAGAGTGAGCATCTATCATAGATCTGGACACTACCATATCATTATGTGTTGGCGTCTATGGCAGATCTAGACAGCGAAAAATTTAGTCTCGCAAATGTACCCATAAGGCCTTTGTGTGTGTGTTTATCACATATATGGATGCTACCAGACCATACTATGCATGTGTCTAGAGACCAAACTGGGCTGCAAAATCCTCAGCCTCCCGGACGCACCCATAGGCCTCTGTGCATGCGTTTATGTGTTCCTAGACACACCCATAAGCTTTTATGCCAGCGTCCAGGGACAAGAAACATAAGTTATGTGGGATCATCCAAGAATCAGAAACTCTAGACTCTTGCGAGATTTGACCTTGTAGTTTCAGACCCTTTTCACGAGATTTCCTCAAATCAACCTATGCGAACCAAGCAATATAAGGGAGCAGAGAGTGCTTGATCATTGTGTCCAAATGAGCTTGAGGTCTCTTCTATTTATAGGCTTACATGAGGGTCCACTTGGGGTAGGGGTCGACTTAACCAATTTCACATGTGCTTAGGACCGACCCATTCCATATACATGTATGAATAAAATACTTCAAAAAATCAACTTCTGCTTGACCAACTAGGGTGATATATAGATTTATTTTGGCCCTTTAAAAAAGAGGAATATATTGCAATTATTATATTCATCATATGAGTTTTCCAAAGTGTAATTTTACCATAGTTGAATAATTTTAACAATCTGTCTCAACAATGGATAATTCGACCTGCCAATATTTGTTCACCGATCAATATTCTAGTCTAGTATCTTCAAGCATCATCATGTATTGTCACTAATCATATCTGTCATGTAGTCACCATGTTGTGATCTTACATCATTGCAATAATCAATGTGATTTTCATACTTATTCCTTCTTATCTCTTAATTTTTTCTTCTCGTATGCTGAACATTCTTGGATCTAGAAGAAGAAGAATTTTTCACTGGAGGGGATCTTAGGCTACCACCCTTTATCCATCAGGATACTACTCAGAATATCTTCCATTGGGCTACTACCCAGAGTATCATCATCAATCATCATCAGAGAACAAATCATTGAGGAACATATCTCAACTTGTAACCACATGGGGGAGCATATGTCGACTCGGAATCTCATGGGGGATCTATGCATATACTAGTATACAACCCCATATCGAGCAATAGGATATCCAAACACATAGGGGAGCCCATATCAACCCTGGGATCACATTGAGGAGCTCAATCTCAATCCAAAACCACATAGGGTTATCTCAACCCATCCCATTTCCATATGAAATTCCCATCGATGATCCTGAATAGTCATGTGGTAGAACACTAACATCATAACCAACTTTGGTTGTACACCTCAAGTACACTCTCAACCCTTTATCCAAATGAGGAGTGGTATTCTTCATAAGCCATGCTTGTGGGTATGATGTCAACTAGGGTATACTTTGCAAAGACCAGAAAGCAAAGCAACATTCTCTGACCCTATGAAGATAAGGGAGTATCATCTTTAACCCTATGCGTAACATATAGGTTTTATACCCTATTTTTTATAGTTCCCTCAACCCCAAGGGCCCTCCATCTATATTCCTCGCTCTAGGAGCTCAAACGGGGAGGAAGATTTGGCTCAGTGTCCTTGATCAACGCTGCTCTCATCACACTCAAATCTGGTAATTTCTTGTCTCAATAGAAATTGATTCATGCTCATACAGGACATCAAATAAAATAATCGCAAAAGGATACCATAATCATCCTCTCTCTTAAGGAGATGCCAATCACAAGCATAAGCTTGTATAAAATAGCTACACTGTCTCAATATATGGAGAAATATCAGTCCCAACTATATATATGGGATTATGTTTCATCACAATGTATCCATATCGTATCTAAATCATGCTCTGACAACTCGCTAAGGAGCTTCTTCATCCCCCCTCATAGCTAGCCATGCTAGCAACATCGTACTCAACCTCGTACGTGCTATAGAACTCTCATCCAAGATATAATGGAAGATCTCATATTAAGGAAACATCCAAATGTGCTCATAAATAATAATCACAGATGTCAACAATACATCCATGCAGTCACATATCATAGAGAAATACCTCAACCTTGAAAATAGAATGTTTCATGCAAATATTTCAAAGGATGTTTGGTGGCAACTCTATTTCAATGAAGCATCTCAATCATGAATTTCTTCAGGTTCTATACACATCAGTAAAATATATATATATATATATATATATATATATATATATATATATATATATATATATATATATATAGATATGGATGTTCAAAACGAAACATTAATTCTTCAATCAACTATCAGATGCCATGTCAATTTCAACAAAAGTTTGAACTTTAAATCAAAATGTCCAAGGATTTACATTTCCATTACACAAAGACATTTTTCCACAACTTTGTAATATAGAATTTCTTTCCCAAATTTTAGAAATTGACTCATCATGCCATGATACATCATTCAAGCTTCAAGAGCCATCTCCCTTTTAATGATTTCATCAAAGGTTCATCACTTTTCAAGGGTAGACCACTAGTATTTAAAACCAAAACCATCATCAAAATCAAGGCCATACCTTGGAACTCATCATCCTGACTTCGTGAGATAATTGTCAAATATGGAAAAATATGAATCGGGGAGCTTGCATCACGCAACACTCTCTACAAGAATAATTCCTTACCAAGACAACATAATCAATATTACATAAATAAATTTTGTGTCAATGAAGTCATCTCATTAGAGTTTAGAATCCAAACCAAAACTATTATCAAATACAATGATATCATAGTATCAATTCTTTTTACTAGGTGACAGGTAGAGCTCATGCCAACAAGGTTGTCATCTATCATGTTAATAAAAGTCATTTTTGTCACTAGATGCAAATGCATACATAAATTTTAATTCATGCAGGTTCCATATTCATACTGAATGAAAATTAACAATACTTCAACCATTTTGCTAGGAACAAGGAGGCCAATAAAAAAACCATTTTTTCTGAATACTCACATAAGTCATTGAAGGTCACTATGCCCACATAACATTGACATTTTCTCAAGTCCGAATATAGAGACATTTCTCAAACATCAATTCAAATTTCTAATTCATTGTTAAGAATCATGTCAAAGTTCCACACAAATCTCATATATATAAATCATCCAAATCATGTCAAACTTCTCTAGCAAAAACTTCAAACATAATGACATATCCATATGAATGTCTTGGTGAATTTCAAATACAAGATCAATTCAAATGTTCAATCTTTTCATGCTTATAGATATTACTGATATATGAAACACATCTGAAGAAATGAAATATTCCAGGTGACCATCTGATTTCATCACTAGTACATATGGTAATTTTCTGACACTTTCAACGTATTGTCGGAAAGTTCCCAACTTTTTCTCATTTTTTTTAATCCCACCAAAAAGCATAGGATATACATGTCAGAATTGCAATGCAACGCTCGAAATGTCATAATAGCGACAACATGGCTCCAAATGTCAGAAAATCTTCTCCAACGTTGAACTTGCGACGAAACTGTGTGGATGTTAGAATAGTGACGATCCTGCTCTAAACATCGGAATAGCAAAGAAAGTGTCCAAATGTTGAAAAAATTAGAAAATAGATGAAACTGTGTGAGGTCGAGTCGGGTTAGGTTGGGTCGTGTGAGGGCGCCCAAGGAAACACTTTCAGGTGGGTCAGGTCAGGTCAATTCGTGTGAGGGCGCCCAAGGAAACAAGTTTAGGCGGGTCGGGTCGAGTCATGTTCGTGCCTTGCCATGTGAGGGCGCTCAAGGAAATACATTCAGGTGGGTCGGGTCAGGTCAAGTCATGTGAGGGTTCCTAAGGAAATTTTTTCGGGTGGGCCGAGTCATTTCAGTTCGGGTCGTGTGAGGGTGCCCTGCAAGGAAACACATTCATGCGTAGGGTCGGGTGATCGGGTACTCGTGTGAGGGCACCTTATAAGGAAATGCGTTCGAGGGGAGGTTCGGGGCAGGTCAGGTCGAGTCCTGTGAGGGAACCTAGGGAAACGCATTTGGACAGGTCAAGTCGATTCGTGTCAGGTCATGTGAAGGCACCCAAGGAAACACGTTCGGGCAGGTCAGGTTGGGTCATGCACATGTGTGAGGCTGCCCAAGGAAACATGTTCGGGTGGGTCAGGTCAGGTCGTGTCATGTGAGGGTGCCCAAGGAAGTGTGTTCAGGTGGGTCAGGCTGAGTTGGGTCGTGTCGTGTGAGGGCACCCGGGAAAATGTGTTCAGGTGGGTCGGGTCCGGTCGTGTTGTTTTCTGAGCGCGCCCGAGGAAACGCATTCAGGCAGGTCGGGTCAGGACAAGTCGTGTAAGGGTTCCCAATGAAACAACGTGTTCAAGCAGGTCAGGTCGGTTTGGGTCGAGTCATGTGAGGGCACCTAGTAAAACACGTTCGTGCGAGTCGGGTCGGGTCATGTGAGGGCACCCAGGCAAACACGTTCGTGCGAGTTAGGTCGGGTCATGCGAGGTCGACACCTAAGGAAACACATTTGGATTAGTCAGGTTGGTTCATCATGTCATGTGAAGGTGCCCAAGGAAATGCGTTCGGGCGCATCGGGGCGGGTTGTGTGAGGGAACCTAAGGAAACACATTCGAGCGGGTCAGGTTGGGTCGGTTCGTGTGAGGGCGCCTAGGGACCTGCGTTCGGGTGGGTCGGGTCATGTGAGGGTGTTCGTATAAAAATTGCTAAGTTGTGACCGCCCATGTTCCTTGTGCATGTTTGCATGATTTTTTTTCATTTTCTTCCTCATGCCTTCGTTCAGGCGGGTCGGGTCATGTCGTGTGAGGGTACCATAGGAAAAGAGTTCGAGTCAGATCATGTGATGACGCCCCTTAAGGAATGCATTCAGGTTGGGTTGTGTCGAGTTGTGTGAGGGCACCCCGAGAAACGCGTTTTGGTGGGTTGGGTCAGGTCAGGTCATGTGAGGGTGGTCGTATAAAAAATTCTAATTAGTTGTGACTACTTGTGTTCCTTGTGCACGTTTATGTGATCCATTTTTTGTTTGCTCACTCGTGCCTTTATTCGGGTGAATCAGGCTATGTTGTGTGAGGGCGCCATAGGAAAAGCATTCAGGTCGAGTCGTGTGAGGGCACCTAAGGAACGCGTCTCGGTCGGGTTGTGTCAGATCGTGTGATGGTGCCCAAGGAAACATGTTCGAGTGGGTCGGGTCAGGTCATGTCATGTGAGGCCGCCTAAGGAAATGCATTTGGGCAGGTCGGGTTTGGTCATGTTGTCTAAGCATCCCTAAGGAAATGTGTTTTATCGGGTTGGGTCGGGTCAGGTTGTGTTGTGTGAGGGCACCCAGGAAAACGTGTTTGGGCAGGTCAGGTTGGGTCATGCCATGTGAGGGTGCCCAAGGAAACACATTCGGGCAGGTTGGTTTAGGTCGTGTTGTGTGAGGGAGCCTAAGGAAACACGTTCGAGCGGGTCGTGTTGTGTGATGGCACCCAGGAAAACGTGTACGAACGGGTTGGGTCAGGTCGAGCCAGGTTGTGTCATGTGAGGGCTCCTAGGAAAACACGTTCAAGAGGGTCGAGTTGAGTCATGCCCTGTGTGGCCGCCCAAGGAAACACATTCGGGTGGGTCGGGTCGGGTCGTGTCATGTGACGGCACCCAGGAAATGCACTCGGACAGGTCGGGTCGAGTCGGGTCATGTAAGGGCACCTAGGGAAATGCATTCAGGCAGGTCGGGTCAGGTCATGTGAGGACGCCCGAGGAAATGAGTTCGGGTAGGTTGGGTTGGGTCAAGTCGTGTGAGGGTGCCCAAGGAAATGTGTTCAGGTGTGTCGGGTCGGTTTGGGTCAGGTCGTGTGAGGCCACGCGCCCTAGGAAACACATTTGTGTGGGTCAGGTCAGGTCATGTGAGGGCACTTAAGGAAACGTGTTCAGGTCAGGTCGGTTTGGGTCATGTGGGGGTGCCTAGGGAAACACTTTCGAGTGGGTCAGGTCAAGTCGAGTCATTTGAGGGCACCAAGGGAAACGTGTTCAGGTGGGTCAGGTTGGGTCAGGTCAGGTCATGTGAGGGCGCCTAGGAAAACACATTCCGACGGGTCAGGGCGGGTCATGTGAGGGCACCCAATGAAACGTGTCCGGGTAGGTTGGTTCAGTTCAGGTCATGTGAGGGCACCTAAGGAACCGTGTTCGGGCAGGCTGGGTCGGTTCAGTTTGGGTCATGTGAGGGCGCCCAAGGAAATGCATTCATGCAGGTCGGGTTAGGTCGTGGAGGGCACCTAAGGAAACTTGTTCGGGTCGGGTCGGGTTGTGTGCGGGTGCCCAGGGGAATGCATTCGGGAAAGTTGGGTTAGGTCAGGTTGGGTCGAGTCATGTGAGGATGGCCCTATCAAAAATGCTAAGTTGTGACCGACGCCTGTGTTCCTTGTGCATGTTTCTGTGATCCATTTTCCATTTTCTCCCTCGTGCCTTCATAAGCAATCCTATAACAATTATGCACCCACAAAACCTTCCTATTGTTGAAGAGAAGCAAGATTCTATGGTGTACTTTTCTTTAATATTAAAGGTGAAGACAGTCATCAATTAGAGACCTTAAAACAAGAAGCAGTTCATTCACGTGTTTTTATAAAGGTCAAATTTCACATACAAAAATGCATTATAAATCAGACTGGTTAGATGATTGACCTAGACAGTAATATTTTATGATTATATGTAACACAATTTAAACGAAAAATGTAGCACATAGATCTACTTACTCAACAACAATTTGCAGAGAAAAATATATCAAAGAATATCCCAATTTGAAGAGAAAATTATTGTCCGTTCTCCTCAAAATTTGTTTCATCAACACAACTTCTCATGTGAAGAATTGACCATCGATCATTTGGTTGTAAGGAATAATTATATCTACTCATTAACATTTCCTTAAGGATGTCCTAAGGAGAAATATTTTTTGAAAAGAATCAATAAGTTCTTTGTAATTCAATGTTTACAATTGTTCTAGCGACTGGTGCCCCTACATTTCTCTTGGAGAAGAATGATCCAAGCGATTCCTAGAATCCCTCAACTTGTTTGATAATTTACATGCTACTGAAGAGTTTCTATTCTCATATTCAAAGTGAATGAATAATTTTCCATGAGAATTTATGACTCTCCCATCATAGTAGATTGTCAGATCACATAGAAAGGCCATTAGATTCTTAAATAATTTTCCTAAAGTTTCACTCCCTTCTTTTGACAGAAAATTCCTTCTCTAGATGAGATTGAATGAATAAATTCCTCATAGGGATTTAATCCAAAAACAAAGGATGATTTAATGAGTTCACAAACTTCAATCGAATCTTTCTTCTGTGGATTGAAAGAAAGAGAACCATTGAATGGAAGATGTGAAAAAAAAACTTCATAATCAATCTCAAGAAAGTATTCTTCCCTTAAAACATTTGAATCCATAAAAATCCAAGTTGTTCAACCACTTTCTTAGCAGATCTTGCATTTTAAATATCAACAATCAGAAGAAAATAAATAAATAAAATAAAAATTAAAAATTAAAAAAAAAAATTACTTGAAGAAGAAATATCCTTGGTAACAATTTTCTGCACTCCAAGTAGATGCTTCTCCAGTTACAAAATGATGGAATTCTTGTATCTTCCTCCCCTCATATGCTTCATAAGCCTAGAAATTTCAGTAATTTCATTTCCTAGCTCTTTTCTAAATACGTTACTCCGAGAAAGACAGCGAGCAAGAACCAAATATCCAAACCTGCACTAAAACCATCTAAGGATAAAAAGTCAATCAGAAGGTTCAACTCAGAATGTTTCCCTCCAATTTATTGTTGTTAAACCAGATATTTCTCAAATGAAAAATGAATTCCAACTGTGTTGGGATATGACCATGCAGGGGATTTTCACCAAGATAAAGTGATCAAATTCATTCCTACTAACGATGATCTCACCTCAATATATTTTGATGGCAAGACTTCCACACTTTACCTTCCAAAAATAAAGTTGGACAACAACATAGAGGTGGCATTGAGAATTTTGTTGGCTTTCATAACATTTACAACACCAATTGCTATAGTTTCACATGATATACTTATTCCATGAACGAGTTGATCGACATAAAAATAGGTTGTGAGATTGTTGAGACAATGGAATTATTTGCAACCACTTCCAGAGCACCAGAGAGGTTGCAAACCTATGGAAAAACATGGGTAAGTGCATTTGTTCCACATTAAAGGTTTGATATATTGAAAATTGTTATAGAAGATGTCAACAAATATTATAATAGAAAATGTAATATTGGAGTGAAGAAAAATATATTAGGGTTGTGACCATTCCTATCTGATCTGGTAGTTGCGGTGATAATTTTAACTTTCACTTGCTTGCAATTTTTATCCTCTATCTATCTATATGATTGCAACAATTGGGTAGGAAAGTTGAAATACTAAGTTACGCGCTAGAATGTTGATGTTTGACCGCCCACGTGACTTGTACGCATTCGTGCAACCCGTTTTCCATTTTCTCCCTCGTGCCTTGTAATATTCCAAAATTTGCATGTAGCAAATTGGAATATTATTTTTTGCTGATTTCACTTAGGAGAAGAATAAATGGGTAAAGAGGCCCATGCATAACAAAAATATAAGTAAAATCCCTTGTAGTATGAAATGGGATCATCATTGCAGTTGGATTTCACACCCTCATGTGTGAACAGGATCATTTGCAGGTGGACAAGTTCAGGTTTGACGAAGTCAACATTGCTGGGTTAGAAGGTGGAGGACACTTAGAGAAACATCCCAATATGAATGGGAAGAGGTTTATTTGGTGAAGGAAACCCTAATGAGTGGGACCCATGGTGATAGGGATCTCACTTTTTTAAAAGGAGGGCAAGGCAACCATTGTTTCTCATGATTCATATTATTGATTTCTTTGTCTTTTTAGACTTTGTGCATTCTCCTACTGTTTAGCAGAGTTGCAGTGCTGCTTAGCACAAGGATTTACTATTTAGGAATCCTTCTCCTTTCTTGAGAGGCCTCTTGAAATATTTGTACTGATTTTCCTCACATCCAGGCTTGAGGCCAAGAATCCTTCTTCAGCTACAGCGTTATTTCTGGAGCAGAATAATGTCGTGTTGCAGGGTGTTGCAGTGAGGGTTCACAACACCACTTCCATCACTTGTTTTTCAAAGGAGGAGTCTCTATTTTCTTTGAGAGATCAGTATGGAAGCCCTTGGAGCTTATTTCAGATCTTGGAATTGGGCCAACTCATTCGCTTGCCCCTACAACACAACTTCCTTTAGTGACTGTGTTATTTCTAGTGAGCATTTGCAGTGGGGATTTTGCAGATTGTTTGGAGGGTGAGATCTTTAGTGATAGGATCAGCCTTTCACTTGAAAGATACCTTGGAGGATTTCTATTCATCTGGTGCATCATATTCAACCTTCTTCATTCATTTCCATTTTTTGAGTTGTAGTTGCTACCCATCAACTTCTGCATTTTGCCACTTTTTGTATATTACAGCCAATCCTTCTAAGGATTGTTATATTATTGTTTTCAGGGGTTGAGAGCTTGCTCCCCCATTTATTTGAGCCATATATTGTCATATCCTTATATTGATATCATCTCTACAACAGTGTCTCTTAAAAACTGCATTGTCATAGCCTGGGGTTTTACATATGTAGCAGTGTTCTTCATCTCCTTGTACATGTATTGTTGAGGTTTGCATTGCCTTGCTTGAGTGATTTCTTCCTCAAGGAATGGTACTATTTTTATTGCTATAACATCACTTGCTGGCTATTTTTATCTTAATCTATTCAGTCTCATTAAAATAACGTTGTTGCTCCATTATATGTTCTTGCATTTGTTGCAGTCCCATCATTGGGCACTTTCTCAAGACAACTAGGTGTGAGAGACCTGTTTAACCCACCTAGAGTGATTTCTTTTGAGCCTTTTCTTGGATTTAAATCTTAGATACATTTATATAAGGGATTATTAGATTCATTTATCTAAGGGATCTAGGTCTTGGTTTCAAATCCTGTAGCATCCATTCCTGAAAAATGTGTTTTTCAGGCATGCCTTGCTGAGCAATCCCATTTGGGGATATTACATGCCTTCATTCGGGTGGGTCGAGTCGGGTCAGGTCAGGTCGGGTCATGTGAGGACACCCAAGGAAACAAGTTCTGATCGAGTCGTGTCAGAGCGCCTAAGAAAATGCGCGAGTCGAGTTGGGTCGGGTCAGGTCATGTGAGGGCGCCCAAGGAAATGTGTTTGGGTTGGGTCGGGTCGTGTGAGGGTAGCTGTATCAAAAATTATAAGTTGTGACTACCCGCGTTCCATTTCCCTGGGCACCCTCACACGACCCGACTCAACTCGACCCACCTGAACACGTTTCCTTGGGTGAGCTCACGCGAAACAACTTGACCTGAGCCACCCAAACGCATTTCCTTAGGTGCCCTCACACGACCCGACCTGACCTGAGACGAACGCATTTCATTGGGCGCCCTCACACAACCCGACCTAACCCGACCCACCTAAATGAAGGCACAAGGGAGATAACAAAAAGTGAGTCACATGAACGTGCACAAGGCACACATGTGGTCACAACTTACCATTTTTGATACGACCGCCCTCACACAACCCGACCCAACCTGACCCAAATGTGTTTCCTTGGGCGCCCTCACACAACCTAACCCAACCTGATCTGACATCCACAAGGCACACAGGTGGTCACAACTTAGAATTTTTGATATGACCTCCCTCACACAACCTGACCCGACCTAAACGCGTTTCCTTGGGCGCCTTCACACAACCAGACCCGAATGCATTTCCTTGGGCACCCTCACACGGCATGACCCGACCTAGCCCAACCTGCTCGAACATGTTTAATTCATATGAAATTTAATAATAAGCCCTAACTACTCTAAAACTTATAAGACCCAATCGTTATAACCCATGACACACTTAATACCTAAATATTACAACCGCTATCCTCTAAAATAATTTATCTCTCTAACATCTAATACATATAATAATTGGCACGTGACCGCTATACTCCTTAACACATATAAACCATAACCAGAATACTATAACCATTATATCTCTTAACATTTTACCATCATAAACCCTAAAATTTATAACCTTTAATCCCTATCTCTTTTTAAACCCTAAAACCCCTAATATAACCTTATAACCCATATTTTACATAATACCTAATAATCCCTAATTAATCTCTAATAATCCCTAATAATCCCTTTAATCCCTAATAATCCCTATAACCTTACAATCCATATTACCACTTTTTTTTTTAAATTTTGGCGGTTTGAATTTTCTTCAACCAGAGCATGAGGTGAGCTCAAATGTTTGGAAATTCATCTAGGAGGTTGATTGGTGCCGAGGAATACAGAATTATTTAAGTGATTGAGATTTTTCCATCCATGGTATTTTCCAAAATATTCTATAGGACGTGGGCATAGTTATTCTTTGAGCCATCCACTCATCCTGCCAAGCACACTGTTCCAGAATCTTGCACCAAAATACTGTTGAAATATTAAAAGGAAATCATCCTTTCAGGTTAAGTCATTTCTTTTAAAAAGGCCAAAATATGAGATTCATAATCATCATGTGTGCACTTGAAATTTTAGAATATTGGCACCTATGATATATATCACGAAGATAGGTTTTCTTCTTGCTAATTATGGCTGAATTCACCAATATCCATAGGCTAAAATTCTCTAACATTATTTCTCTTCCAATAGTAAAAGGAAACATCTTATCAAAGGAAGAAGAAAAGGAGGCATCAAAGGAAGCATCTTAGCCACCACTTACAGATCCACCTGCGGAGGTAGTAGAGGAAGAATATTAGCCACTGAAATCCTTTCCAAGTTGAGAACCAGTTGGTTAAGAATATTAAGCAGTTGACACTTCCAGGAAAAGTTTTCCCTCTTCCCCCTTCATGAACTAATTTCTCAAAATTTTTCTTTGTCTCATTACACTAAGGAAGTCCAGGGTTTAGGATTTTAGGGCATTATAAGATGGTTGTTTCCGATACGGAGGTCCTTCTCATCCATACATTTGTATTCATATGACCATTCTTCAAAAAATAAAATTCCTCAAAAATAAAAGTCCCAAAAATCAGGGACTTCTCAGTTCCCTCAATCAATGCTTTCTCAATGAGGTACCTTTTTCCTTCATGATTATAAGGGTTGTTGCAACAACCTGGTCCATGTTCTTAAAAAAAGAAACTTACATGGTTGCTTACATTACAACCTCCATCGGCATATTATTTATTGGCTCTTGAAATTTTGATTGCTTAAAGGCTTCATGTTGAAAATGGAAACAAGAAACAGTGAAGGAGGCATCCTGAAACATCTTTCCTGATCCTAGTTGGAAAGTGATCACCTAAACCAGGTGGGGGACCACACAGGTGATTTTTGTCGCAAAGTCTATTTTTAGATTATGTCTATTTTTAGACATATGGATCATGATCTATAAGTTACAAGATGCTATTTATGGATGGTTGGTCATGTTGGTAAAAATAGATGGATCTCTATTTTTAGACATATGGGTGGTTTCTATTTTTAGATTGCCAGGCTAAAAATAGATATGTCGAATATTATTAGCTCTTAATAATATTTGGACTCTAAACATTATCTTATTCTCTTGGAGAACTTTAGTTTGATGCCTGGATGTGGCACATGCAGCTAACAGAAGGAAATACGCTTTTCCTAGGGTTTAAGTGAAGCTATTGCATCATGACTTCAGTTAGAACTCATGTGACAGAGTTTGGTGGAGTTGATTGAGGAAGTTAGTGGAGTTGTATTCAGTTTAACTAATCTAAACATAGTTGAGCTTTTTGTATCCAAGTTAAATAATAGATACAATTAGTGAGAGTGGTGTGAATTAATTATTAATTAATTCACTAATTATAAACTCATAAATTAACTAAAGAATACATCAGTTAACTTCAGTGCATGGACAGTTTCAGTGGAGACCAGTGCATAAATAGGTGAAAGAGCAGGTTAACTATCAGTTGTGACTATACTGTTGCTATTTGCAACACACAGATAGGTGGAGTAATCAATGAGGATTGCACAGTTCAATCCAGGTGGTTTATCTATATAAAGAGACCATCCCATAGCATTGAAACACGCAATTGAGGTTGGCTATCAAGTGGCTAAAGGTTGGAGCATGAGTTTTGCTAGAGCTAGCTTGATAGTGTGTAGCATGGGAGGTAGTGCATGAGAGCTTGAAAAGAGCTTTGTACTATGATTGTTACATGATCTCCATGACATGTATAATATACATATAGTTGGGGGTTTTCAGCTTTAAGCTTTCCCATGAAATGTTGCGTTCATATGTGTGAATTTTTATGGCTTTAATGTGTGCATGCAATTGATTTTATTTCCGCATGTGATAATCAATGGTAGAAGAGATTCTGTATTATGCATGAAGCTAAAATAGTGTGTGATCAGGAGAATCTCGGTGAATAACTCATCCATTATTCAAATTTCTACATGGTATCGGAGCGATATTAATTGTCGAGGTCTATTACGGTGATTGCAAACTTATTTCCTCGGACAGAGCCTGCATACGGGCCAGATAGCCTCCGGATTCATCTTTCTTTGGAAAGTGAAAGGTCTGGTAAAAGCCCATGCAGTCAATCTCTGATTTAGAAATAATTTGTTCTCAAGTGTAGATCGGAAGTGATTGAGTTATCAGCTGGTGGTGAAATTCGAATTTGCAGATTTGTGTTCTTGGTGCCGCGGCAAAATGTCTTTCATCGGGTTGCGACTAGAATACGCCTTGGAAGGCAATTCGAATTATGTTGCATGGAAGGACCGCATGGAGGCTGTATTAGATGATCATGGGCTGTTGGAATTCGTGGAGAAAGAGATTCCAAAGCCTACTTCTAATGATGCTACTGTTGTGGAAGCATGGCAAAAGAAACAAGAAAAATGTCGAAGGATCCTGTTGGAGGGTGTAAAGGATCACATTGTATCCAGTTTACACGGGAAGGCCTCTCCATATTTGATGTGGAAAGCCTTGAAGGATCTGTACCAAAGCAAGAGCGATCAGAGGAAGCTGGCGCTCAAAGATAGACTCAAGAACATCAAGTGTGAGAAGGGGGAAAGTATGCCGAAGTACCTCACGAGGTTCACCCAATGTCGGGATGAGCTGGGAAGTGTGGGAGTGACGGTGGAGGATGAGGACTTGGTGAGCTTGGCTCTCCTGGGTCTTCCAAAAAGTTGGCATGCATACCAAGATAGTGTCAATGGGAGGGAGAAGTTGCCCGGATGGGAAAGACTGTGGTCTGATCTGGTGCAAGAGGAGATCCGGCGGAATACCAGAGATGGATCTTCATCAAAGGTATCTGATGAAGAAGACTGCGCTTTGGCTGCCAAAGCAAGGAAGGGGAAGGGCAAGGAGAAGGCTTCTCAATCCGGTGCGGATGGTAAAGAGCGTGACATGTCCAAAGTGAAGTGTTTTCACTGTCACGATCATGGACATTACGCCACGAATTTCCCAAAGAAGAAAAAGAACAAGCAGGCTGCGGGAACTGCAACCGGTGAGGCTCTTGCCTCGTAATTTGAGCTGGACTTCTCATTGATCACATGCATGTTGTCTAGTGCATTGGGATCGGGGTGGTATATTGATAGTGGTGCTTCCTTTCACACGACGGGAGATGCAAATCTTTTCAGTGACTTGGTGGAGAAAGGTCTCCAGATGCATGTTGAGTTGGGCGACGGTGGACGATACAATGCGACCGGCATTGGTACCATAACCTTTCAGAGGGAGTCAGGTAAACTCATTCTTTTATAAGATGTATTGCATGTACCAGGTCTAACAAAGAATCTGATCTCAGTCGCAATGTTAGAGGATAAAGGGTATGAAGTTGTCTTTAGAGAAGGGAAATTTTTCCTTCGGCACAAGGCAACGGGAAAAGTCAAGAAGGTTGGGATTCAGGCAAAGAATCTCTACAGACTTGAAGTAGATGGGATGTCTACGGAGCTTCCTACTGTTGGGAAGCGGAAGGAAGACATGCAACTGATGCTTGAGAGGGAGCAAGTTTTGCATGCAGGTGATAGTGAACCTAGGGATGTGGAGTAGCCACAAGAGGATCATGGAGTGGGAGAAACCACTCATGCAGAGAAATTTCGTGCCAGATGGGCAGAGGGAGTGCATGCAGCTATACCACCAGGTATGAGGTGGGGCGACATGCATGATTAATCCCATGAGGAGATTTCTGGGCAGATTCATGAGATGGTGTGGATCTCATGGATTGAACCTGGCTACGAGGTACCCACAGCGCAACAGTAGCAAGATCAGTTGGATTGATGCAGGCAGATCAAAGTGACAGTGTCGGATACTGGAGCGCGGATCGGAGTTGACAGCAAGTGCAAAGTGCATGGGTGAAAAGAGTTCAACAGCGCAGTGGTTCCTGATGACATGTGCAGTAGCTAAGCAGAGGTTGAAGACTTTGATGATAGATGCTAGATGCATCAGACTGATTGAGTTGTTTGGAGCCTATTCAGTTTCGGAGATGTTGCATGCAAAGGGTGCATGGCGCATGCATGGAGTTGCATGGCGCATGCATGAGTTTGCATGGCGCATGCAAAGGGTGCATGGCGAATGCATGGAGTTGCATGTCGCATGCAAAGACAATCCTTTCTTGTTGAGAGGGAGTGTTGAAGATGGCAACAAGAAACAGTGAAGGAGGCATCGTGAAACATCTTTCCTGATCCTAGTTGGAAAGTGATCACCTAAACTAGGTGGGGGACCACACAGGTGATTTTTGTCGCAAAGTCTATTTTTATATTATGTCTATTTTTAGACATATGGATCATGATCTATAAGTTGCGAGATGCTATTTATGGATGGTTGGTCATGTTGGTAAAAATAGATGGATCTCTATTTTTAGACATATGGGTGGTTTCTATTTTTAGACTGCCAGGCTAAAAATAGATATGTCGAATATTATTAGCTCTTAATAATATTTGGACTCTAAACATTATCTTATTCTCTTGGAGCACTTCAGTTTGATGCCTGGATGTGGCACATGCAGCTGACAGAAGGAAATACACTTTTCCTAGGGTTTAAGTGAAGCTATTGCATGATGACTTTAGTTAGAACTCATGTAACAGAGTTTGGTGGAGTTGATTGAGGAAGTTAGTGGAGTTGGATTTAGTTTAACTAATCTAAACATAGTTGAGCTTTTTGTATCCAATTTAACTAATAGATACAATTAGTGAGAGTGGTGTGAATTAATTATTAATTAATTCACTAATTATAAACTCATAAATCAATTAAAGAATACATCAGTTAACTTCAGTGCATGGACAGTTTCAGTGGAGACCAGTGCAGAAATAGGTGAAAGAGCAGGTTAACTATCAGTTGTGACTATACTGTTGCTATTTGCAACACACAGATAGGTGGAGTAATCAATGAGGATTGCACAGTTCAATCTAGGTGGTTTATCTATATAAAGAGACCATCCCATAGCATTGAAACACACAATTGAGGTTGGCTATCAAGTGGCTAAAGGATGGAGCATGAGTTTTGCTAGATCTAGCTTGATAGTGTGTAGCATGGGAGGTAGTGCATGAGAGCTTGAAAAGAGCTTTGTACTATGATTGTTACATGATCTCCATGACATGTATAATATACAGATAGTTGGGGGTTTTCAGCTTTAAGCTTTCCCATGAAATGCTGTGTTCATATGTGTGAATTTTTATGGCTTTAATGTGTGCATGCAATTGATTTTATTTCCGCATGTGATGATCAATGGTAGAAGAGATTCTGTATTATGCATGAAGCTAAAATAGTGTGTGATCAGGAGAATCTCTGTGAATAACTCATCCATTATTCAAATTTCTACACTTCATGTTGATTAAACTCCAATGTCAAGGTTTCTTATGCTACCTTGATTTAGAGTCCAGCCCCTAGCTATTGTAAACATATTAAACCACATTATAAAATATGGATAGTCTAGAGAGAACCTAAGCAATGCATACCATGCATCAAATGTTGTAGAAAGAGTTATAATTGATACAAAAAGAATATGGAAATGAAATTATTTTTGAATAGAAGAACACTTGCAGAAGCCTAAAATCAGTGACACAATGTTTGAATTATTTCTCTAGCCAATGGAGGATCCATGCCAACTCATTTAGATTATCAAGAGAGGAGATCTTTTTCATATGTATTTTGGTGGCATCATAAGCTCATAGTCAGGAAACGATGCAAAGCTAACCAACCACACATCAACACCTCAAAACTCATGAAGTGCTTCAGTAATCCTTGAAGATGTCTACTCATGTAAAATGTGTCACTAAAGATGCCTTCCAAGTGCATCAATAACAGTTCCCACAAGTCTGTTGATCCACACTTCACTATCAACTACATACATTTTTCAAAGCTATACAAGACCGCTTTTGTCAATGAAGGTGTTACATGGCTTGAATATAAAATTCAATATTAAATATTGTCTAAATCTTTCCTTGTAACCAAATATTCACTAATGTGAATACCCTTGGGTTTGTATACATTCTATTTCATCACTGTAAATAAAAAATCTTTATAGGTTGGTGCAACTAAATTTTAGGCTATGAATATATATGATTTGTCCATGTTACTTTGTGCATAGAAACGAGATAGGAGTCTTGATTTCTCTTCCTTTGAGACAGAGGTCTAAATTAAGAAATTTTCTTCAGAACAATGGAAGCACTAGTTTTATTCTTTTCTAGCCTTTACTTGAACGAACAAAATTTTGAAGAGTAACCTTGACCTCACCTTTAAGATCATGTAAAATCTCATGCTCAAAATATCCTTTCACAGGTGAAGACTATAAATTTTCGTCATACTGTCCAGACTTGGAGAATATATATACTAAGACTAATTTTCACAAGGATGGTTTCCTAAATGATTGACTAGGTGTGAAATATAAGTCATTTTAGAACTGCAAATTCTTCTTTCAAAGATGAATACCTATGATATTTGAGTAATATTCACAGGAAAACTTCTAATCTTATTGTTGAGATTATATAACCTAAATATAAAATTCAAAACTGAATTTCTTCTATCAATTGTTTCCATGGAGACCAAGATATTCATTTTCTAGGCCTTGGACATTCTCAGATTGGACCATCAACATTCTGTCCACATCAACACTAGAAAACATCCTTCTAGGACAAGGAAACACCCTTCTTTACATGTGCTAACAATATGAATGGATGTAGATTTCTTTGTGGTACGGAATAGAGATCCAAATCATACCAAAATATGTATAGGAAGATAATTACTTACCTTTGCACAAGTATCCTAAGACATCAAGAAATCTTCACCAAATTTTGTCCTAGAATTTCCCTTAAGCCTTCTCACTTCATTGCCACATATGTCCTTACCTTTTACTTTTGATGTGATGAGATCTCACATAGTGACCCTTACTTGCTAGGACCTTCAGACTTATAGAGGGAGGAGACCATGGAGACTTGTCAACATACTTCACTTTGTGATTGCTTTCTCTTACACTCTTGCTTGGGCTTATCTTCACCTGAGCTTTGATACCATGCTAATTTTAGAAAACATGTTCTTTGCTTCACATATTTACTTAATTCAACCATGATCTCATTAATCCATTATCAATCACATTAAACAATACATGATAGTAACCAATGAAAGAACATAAATGAGAAATTTTGAAGACAATCCAAGACAGAAGAACACGAGAATATGGCACAGGCCAGGGAAAAATCCAAATATGGGGAAAACCCTTGATTAAATATTGTTATTATTAATCATCAAATTTTCAAGAGAGAGAGTATAATGAATTAAAGTCACTACTGACTTGTGAAGATGAAGATCTGATATCAAAGCCCTTAAACATGAAGATGACAACAACTCTGGAACCAAGGTCTAGAGTCTTCTATACTACTGTTCTAAATATTGGTTACGGCACAAGAACTAACAACCACAACACCCTTTTCTAGCTTGATAGAACTTTGATGAACTATGGTCTTCCTTCAAACAAATCTACCACCAATGAGATATACCCTAACCTCCCTAACCTCCTTCTAAGATACCAAGAACGCACCATACAGATAGCTGATCAAACATACTAGACAGCAGCCTCACTTATATAGATACTTGGCCTCTAGAACATATATCTCAAGGCCTGCGCCTTGGCTAGAGGTGACCCAGATAAGTGTGGTCTGCTTCAAGGAGATATTAGCCCTAACGGTTATGGCCAAAACACTGTTAGATTAACCCTCATGCAAACCAACAATCTATGCTTTAGACTTGGACCTGAAATGAGTCCAGAACTATTCCCAATATTTCTCCATACAACTTCGTCTTCCCTTTCAAATACTGAACTCGGACTAGCAAGTAGATATTGCTTATACAAATCTGTCGAGACAGGTGAATATCCACCATGGAGAATCTCAACCCTAACCCAAACACATCATCAACCTCCATCAAGACCTCGGATGCCTAAAACACATATCCAAGTAAGTTGATGTGTGTAAATGAGATGAGGAGATATCCTTTATATACAAATTTATATATGATGATTTGGTGAAACCAACCTTAACTTTTGGAGGCAAATTCAAAATTCAAATTTTCTTGCCAAAACCAAATCATGACTTATAATATTTATTTTGAATAATTAAATATTTTCCTTATTCAAATTGGAAAATTTATATATCAATTTTTCTCCTCTCGAAAAGAGGGATTCAATGGAATTATTATCTCCATGAACTGAACAAAGTAGAGTGCAATTTTTCCCTAGTTGCCAAATTTAACAACTACAATGTTCATGATCATGTCCAAATACATCACTCAGATCGGGGCAGGGAATTGAACTGGTGACTTCACATCAAGGAGTGCCTTAACAATGCACCTGATCAAAGTTAAGGCCAAGCTAGTCAAACTTAACATGTAGGCTCAATTAACCCTCTTGGGGTGTGTGCCCTTGTTATGCAAGTCCATAACCCCTATGAGGATGCCTCACTTGAGTTGCATAAAAATGCACAACTCAATCTAAAAATTGGAACATATCATCTTGTGATCTTGTGACCTAAAACTCCTCAATTCTAGCTTAGATATATGTTGTGTATACCTCCGCATTCTTCTCCTAAATCATACATTGAAAGCCTTCAATCCCATTCCATATATCTGTAAGCCTATCTCATATATGAGAAGTCAATGTGTGAGAATATGATGAACAATGTTCCTTATATACAATTTAAAATATGAATCTGACCTTTACTTTTGGAGGAAAAATAAAAATTCACATCAAGGAGTGCCTTAACAATGCACCTGATCATGGTTAAGGCCAAGCTAGTCAAAATTAACATGTAGGCTCATTTAACCCTCTTGGGGTGTGTGCCCTTGTTATGAGAGTCCATAACCCCTATGAGGATGCCTCACTTGATTTGTGTAAAAATGCACAACTCAAGCTAAAAATTGTAACATCTCGTCTTCTGATCTCGTGAACTTCTTGATCTAAAATGCACAACTCAAGCTAAAAATTGTAACATATCATATTGTGATCTTGTGACCTGAAACTCCTCAACGCTAGCTTAGATATATGTTGTGTAGACCTCCACATTATTCTCCTACATCCTATGCTGGAAGCCTTCAAGCCCTTGCCATAGATCCGCAACCCTATCTCAGATATGAGAAGTGGATGTGTGAGAACAGGATGAAGAGTGTTCCTTATATACAATTTAGAATATGAATCTAACCTTTACTTTAGCTAGGAAAAAATCAAAATTCACATCAAGGAGTTCCTTAACAATGCACCTGACCATGGTTAAGGCCAAGCTATTCAAACTTAACTTGTAGGCTCAGTTAACCCTCTTGGGGTGTGTGCCCTTGTTATATGAGTCCATAACCCCTATGAGGATGACTCACTTGAGTTGTGTAAAAATGCACAACTCAAGCTAAAAATTGTAACATCTCATACTGTGATCTTGTGACCTTCTTGATCTAAAATGCACAAATCAAGCTAAAAATTGTAACTTCTCATATTCTAATCTTGTGACCCAAAACTCCTCAATGCTAGCTTAGATATATGTTGTCTAGACCTTTTCATTCTTCTCCTACATCCTACGCTGGAAGTCTTCAAGACCTTGCCATAGATCCACAACCCTATCTCAGATATGAGAATTTGATGTGTGATAATGGGATGAAGAGTGTTCCTTATATACAATTTAGAATATGAATCTGAACTTTAATATAGCTAGGAAAAAATAAAAATTCACGTCAAGGAGTGCCTTAACAACGCACCTGATCACGGTTAAGGCCAAGCTAGTCAAATTTAACATGTAGGCTGAGCTAACCCTCTTGGGGTGTGTGCCCTTGTTATGTGAGTACATAACCTCTATGAGGATGCGTCACTTGAGTTGTGTAAAAATGCACAAATCAATATAAAAATTGTAACATCTCATCTTGTGATCTCATGACCTTCTTGATCTAAAATGAAAAACTCAAGCTAAAAATTGTAATATCTCATCTTGTGATCTTATGACATGAAAATCCTCAACACTAGCTTAGATATATATTGTATAGACCTCTGCATTCTTCTCCTACATCCTTCAATGGAATCCTTCAAGCCCTTTCCATAGATCTACAACCCTATCTCAGATATGATAATTCGATGTGTGAGAATGGGATGAAGAGTGTTCCTTATATACAATTTAGAATATGAATCCAAACTTTACTTTAGCTAGGCAAAAATCAAAATTCACATCAAGGAGTGCCTTAACAATGCACCCGATCACGGTTAAGGCCAAGCAAGTCAAACTTAACATGTAGGCTTAGTTAACCCTCTTGGGGTGTGTTCCCTTGTTCTGCGAGTCCATAACCCCTATGAGGATGCCTCACTTGAGATGTGTAAAAATTCACAACTCAAGCTAAAAATTGTAACATCTCATATTGTGATCTCGTGACCTTCTTGGTCTAAGATGCACAACTCAAGTTAAAATTGTAACATCTCATCTTGTGATCTTGTGACATGAAACTCCTCAATTCTAGTTTAGATATATGTTGTCTAGACCTCTGCATTCTTCTCCTACATCCTACACTGGAAGCCTTCAAGCCCTTTCCATAGATCCACAGCCCTATCTTAGATATGAGAAGTCAATGTGTGAGAATGGGATGAAGAGTGATCCTTATATACAATTTAGAATATGAATCCGACCTTTACTTTAGCTAGGAAAAAATCAAAATTTGCATCAAGGAGTGCCTTAACAATGCACCCGAATAGAGTTAAGGCTAAGCTAGTCACACTTAATAGTAGGCTCAGTGAACCCTCTTGGGTTGTGTGCCCTTGTTATGTGAGTCCATAACCCCTATGAGGATGCCTCACTTGAGTTATCTAAAAATGCACAACTCAAGCTAAAAATTTTAACATCTCATCTTGTGATCTCGTGACCTTCTTGATATGAAATGGACAACTCTAGCTAAAAATTGTAGCATCTCATATTTTGATCTTGTGACCTAAAAATCCTCAACTCTAGCTTAGATATATGTTATGTATACATCTTCATTTTTCTCCTACATCCTACGCTGGAAGACTTCAAGCCCTTGCCATAGATCTGAAACCTTGTGTCGGATAGGAGAAGATGATGTGTGAGAATGGGATGAAGAGTTTTCCTTATATAAAATTGTTGGCGAGAAGTCAGGTCTCGCGGACAAGACCCAGGTTCAGGAGTTGTGGCCAACAAATGGGTCCGATGTAGTCTAGGATCACACCGGCATTTTCACCCTACTCCGGAGAGCAGTGAGTCTCACCCGAGGCGTGCCGCAACCACATGCAGAAGGGGATGAGATCAATGGCAAGGAACAAAGTCGCAACTCATGATGGACAATGCATCGATTATATAGACAGAGTCATGTACGCAAGAGCACTTAAGAAGCATTCAGACATTAGAAAATAAAATTTTAAACCAGCATAAACACATTACATGCATGTAAACCTCTTATTGAGACAACAACCTTTCATTATATTAATCTCTTGGCCAAGCCCATGACTACATAGCATCTTCAACGATAGCTTACAACCCTGATACAGATGTACAAATGTCTTACGGAACAGAAATAGAGAAGATTAGGAATCGCAGAGATGTCCTACATGATTTCCTGCAGTCGCTCTGTGCTTCTTCTCCTGTCACAAGCCTCGCAACCTCTGCAGCATCCTCCTTCTTTCAGCCGGGTGACTGTTATTTATTCACCCGCTATCGCGACTATCAGTTCCTCCCTGTGTCTTTTCTTCAGCTACTTGCAGCTTCTCTCCTGTTATCTGTGTGTTCCGCTTTCTGTCTTCTGTTGTGTGTTTTCTTCATCTGTACTTGTGCGTGTTCTTTCTTCAGCTATCTCATGCTTCCGCGCCACCTTGATAGCTCCACGACTCCTGGTAGTTGCGACACGGTCGCGATTGCCATGTGTCTTCATGCCGCAACTCAAAAGGTCAAAATTCAAAATGTTCTAACCAAGATTTCAAAAACAAGGGCCCCAACAGGTCCCGACCACAGTTCCTTGACTCGTCCCCGAGTCAATCACAAATAACAGTTTCCACCTCCATTGCCCCGCTGGATCCCGTGCCCTGTTCGGCCTGTGTGCCTTCGTCTCGTGCCCTTTCCTGTTGTGCTCCTCCAAGCGGCTGTTAAAACAAGGGCCCCAACTCCGGGACCCTGCGGAGCGCTATATCTTTGAGCCAGGTGAAGTCCGACACAGCTTGCTGCCAGCCCTGCATTAGCGAGTCTGCTTCCTCAGTGATCCTGGTGGCAGCGGCCTCCTCTATATTCGTCGGGACAGCCCCGAACATCGTGGTAAGTTGGGTCTCGGCCTTTGCAACTCGCTGTTGTATTGATTTGGCACTGGCTTGAATGGGCGGACGGAGTTCCCGAATTATCTGCCTAGCCATTGCTGAGTTGGCCTCGGTCTGGTGCATTTGAACCTCAAGCTCGTCCGCCTGGACATATAGTTGATCTGACCGCTCGAGATCTGCGGTCTCCTGAATTTCCCTGGAAATCTGTTGCAGCTGGGCAGAGATGGGCTGCGTTTTGACCGTGAGGGCGAGTGAACACTCCTGCAGACTTCGCAGGAGGTCGTAAGCCTCGCGCGCTGCGGAGTGAAGGGTCGCCTGCATGTGAGCTGCCTGGGTCTGCTTGGCTGCCACTTGTTCAGAGTATACAATCTGCGGGTCAGGGAGTGCGGGCCATGCGGCTAACGCCACTTGAAGTTCCTGATTCTCCCTGCGTAGACCCGTGAAGGCAGACCAAATGTGGTAAGCCTGGACTGCTACATTGCTCTCCGCTATATCGTCAGGAAGTGGGGCATGGTGAGCCCTTACAGCGGGCCAGAGGTCTGAGAACGCCTGAGTGACAATGGTGACCTGCTCCTGCAGGTAGGCCTTCTCCTTGGTCAGCTGGTCGCGCTGTTCAGTAAGCACTATGATCTGGTGGTGCTGCTCATCGCACCGCTGCTGCAGCTTCGCATGAAGCTGTTCGGCCTGCAGGGCCACCCTCTGAATGAATAGGTACAACTGGGCTGTACCCCATGTTTCTACGTTGGGGTTGCCGGAAGCGCCCTGCTCCGGCATTCGCTCCTGCAAAGGTTGCCCACTGGCCATTGATCTGTTGGAATTCTCAGGAGGGGACACCGGTGTCTGTTGCTGCATTGAGGTGCCCATGTCGGAATCTGGCCGTTCTTGCTGAGTGGTCTGGCCTGTGGGGGGATGGTCAGCATGCTCAGGCAGAGCCTCGACCGAGTCAGCCCCAACGTTGGCCATCCGGGTAAATATAGTAGAGAAAGAACCCTGGGGTGTGGCCGCGGGGTCGACTGGTGGTACTACGGCCGCAGTACTGGAGGTGACTTCAGCCCTGTGGTCTCCTCCAAAGAGTTCCTGGATAAGAGGGTCGGATACAGTGGCAGATGAGTTTGATGGAGCGGATGAAGTGGCAGGTGGATGGACGGTGGAGGGAGCGGTGGACAGTGTGGTGGAGGTATGGGGGAGGCGAATATTGATGAATTTTGATGGGTCGATAAGGGGTTCCTCTGGAACTAATGTCCCTGTGACTGGAGTGGGTGGCAGATCGTCATCAGTAAGGTCCACCACCGGATCAGTGACGGTGGTGCGGGCCCGCTTGGATGGAGGGGGGTCTAATTGATCAGGTCCCGGGCCCGTTTCGCCCATTGGGGTGATGATGGGGCTGGTAGAAGTGAATAAGTTGGTAGGGATGGGAGAAGTGAGAGGGGCAGTATGGGACAGAGAAAGAGAACGACTGAGCTGGAATTCAGAAAATAAAGGAAACAAAGGGGCACCGCTTGAAATAACTTGGGTCGCCACGTTGAGACTTCGTACCTGAGTATTGAAGTGGCGGACGACGGGGACCAGTGATTCGGGTAGTTCCTGTGAGGTCCCGGCTGCATCTTGAGAAGGTCCCGCCGCGGCCTGTGAGGGCCCTGCCTCGCCCGTCTCGGCAAGCCGTTGTGTCGGCAGCATCCGCTCAAAGTTGTATCTGGGGATCCCATCGCGGATGTGCTTTGTGACCCCCGGCCACGAACAGACCTCGCGGTGAAAGGTAGCATCGTCCAGCTGGAATTTGAGCGGCGCCATGTGGAAGGTGGCTTCCGGCACGCAAGTGGGGCGGAGGTAAGTGTGCCTGTGGCTTACCCCGAACCATACCTGCTCACTATAGTCGTCCAACAGGTTCCTGGGCACCCGTTGCTGGTTAGCCACCACATCTATCATTAGCTCGTACCAAGACCGAAACGCTTCCGCATTCACCTGTTTCGTGCTGGGGTCAGAGGACACCTGCCACGGGGTGAATTTCATCGCGAGGGGCTGGATCGCGGTAGTTTTTGCCGGCATCCAGACAGGAGGAATGTGCCATTTCCACATGGCAAAAGCTACAATCAGGTAACCATAGATGAAACTAGTGGTGCGCTTATAATTCTCTTCGCATGTCGCGAACAGTTCTTTGAGCACGAAAGAACACCAATTCAGCCTGGTGCCTTGGACACAGTGCTCCGCAATGGAGATGGTATCCAAGGTGCACTCTCCTTTGGTATAATTCCGCATCGTCTTGCTAGCAATGAGATAGCAAGCGAACCGAATCTCCGGCTTGTTAATCAGATCAATTTTGGCGCCCTTTCCCCCCCCTGGCGAGTGCCATATTTGGCATAGAGGTCTGTATCACCCGTCTTTCGTGCGCGCTTGGAAGATGTCTGACTGGAAGCGAAGACGTCTGCGCCATTCTGGGATAGCCCTGTGAGGCGATGAATGTCTTCAGCGTGAATGGGGATCTCCTCGTTTAGCCACAAGGACCAATTCTGAATTCGGTTGAGGAGGAACCAGGTGCATTGCAGGGCCGGTCCGGTAGTCCCAAAGACAGGAAGAGTTCTTAAATTCATCAGGGACGATTGCTGGAGGCCCCTGTACTCTAGTCGCATTCGGTTGGCTGAGCTACCGCCTGGTGTGTAGTGATGCTCCATATATGTCTGCCAATGGAGGGAGGGGAATTCGACCGAGTCGGACAGGTTGGCGTCTATCAACGCTGCACGTATTTTCCAACCAGCGACTCTGTCCTATGGATCTGACTATCCAGCGCTGGTTCAACAACGGATAGGAGAGCCTTTGGCATTTTGGCACGGCGCTGGTAAACCTGGAGAATTCTCCTGGAGCTTCTATCTTGGTGCGGTGCGTTTTGAGACTTCAACCACTCTGGTGTTGCTGCAATTGCCAAGTTGAACTGGTCCGGCATTCTCGTGCTGTTGGTCTCCATGCAAGTTATGTCATCACCTGGCACGAGCGGAGTTGATGAGACCCCATAACGATAATTAATTCCTGCTGGCCTTCTTGCCTGCGATAATCGTGTGATCGATCGCATGCCTGTGTGTAATCTGACAGTTGTTGACGGCGGCATGGGGAAATGGGTGGACGCGACGGCTGAGGGAACTACGAATGATGGAAAATGATTATGGTATGGTTACTACCTACTTATGGTAATTTATGATGCAAATCTGAGCGATCCTACAGACTGACAAAAAGGACTGACGAAAATGACCTGGACTGACCCTGGCACGTGGATGGATCCTACAAGGATGACACGCTGGACGGGCGCCGCCCCGACCACAGTCGGTTGCGGTGCGGCCCCCGCAACTGAGTGGTTATTGACAGACCACCTATGAATCAGAAAATACTCCCTACGCTCATCCCGGTTGCGGGAGAGTTATTCGACTAAGCTACGCTACGGGTGCTCTCGGGTGCGAGAGTTATTGATGAGAAGTGAAAGGTACCTACTCCTGGTAGGGTTTTAGGCGTGCGCCATTCACCCACCCAGGGAGAACTGTACCGTCAAGCTGTGCCAACCGAACGGCTCCTGAGTCGCGAATCTCAATGACAAAGTAGGGTCCCAACCAGTGCATCTGGAGCTTGCCTGGAAACTTCTAGAACCGGCTATCATATAAGAGAACTTTGACGCCAATTTGGAAGGCTTTTTTCTTGAGGTGGCGGTCATGCCACGCTTTCTGCCTGGCCTTCTGAAACTTCTGGTGGAATTCTGCTAGGAATCGGACCTCATCCAGCTCCTGTAGCTCCTGGAGGCGTTCTCGAAGTGACTCCTCTTCTGAGAACTGAAGAGACGTAGCGATTAAAAGACTGGGTACAGTGAACTCGGCGGGAATCACAGCTTCCCGGCCATACACCAACTGGAATGGCGTCTGATTGGTCAAGCGTTTCACCGTGGTCCGGTAGGCCCACAATGCCGCTGGGAGATGCTCATCCCAATCGTCGCGCTGAGCATTGCAAATCTTAGTCAAGCCTTTTTCAAGAATTTTGTTGAATGCTTCCACAGTACCATTGGCCTGCGGGTGATACGGGCTAATTTTGTGATGTTGAATCATAAATGTGTCCAGTAGTGACTTGACCGTGGCATTAATGAAATGCATACCTTGATCGCTGGTTAAGCTTCATGGGCAGCCAAACCGGCTGATGGTGTGTTCAAAAATGAACCGGGCAGCGGTCTCCGCCGAGCAGTCGCGTACCGCCGCTGCCTCAGCCCACCGGGTGAGGTAATCTGTGGCGATAATGATGTACCGGGCCTTGGAGTGTCTGGCGACCAGGGCGATGGGACCTACAAAATCGACAGCCCACTTTTCAAATGGCCGCAACACATGCACTGGGTGTAGTGGAAGCTCGTCCCAGTGAGAGGGCCTTCCCATCCGCTGGCAAACATCGCAGCGCTTCACGTAGGCCTTACAGTCAGCATGTACTGTCGGTCACCACAGGCCAGTTTGGAGCACCTTTCGTGCGGTGGGTTTTGCACCCACATGCCCTCCCACAACACCACTGTGACATTCCCACATTACCGTTTCCCGTTCGTGGTCAAGGACGCATCTGCGCAACACCTCATCGAGGCCCAGTTTGTATAGCTGCCCCGCGATCAATTGGTAGTCGGCCGCCTGGACAACCAGGTGGCATTTCTGGAGTGGGGTGTAATCCTGAGGGCATTCTCCCGTGGTCAGATAAGTGGCAATGTCGGCCAAGTAATCCGGTACTGCTTCGACTCGGAAGAGGTCGGCATCCGGCAGCTGATCGTCCAACGAGCCTTCGTTCTCTCCTGTCTCCAACCTGGATAAATGATCGGGACCGACATTCAACCTATCGGGCTTGACAATCACCTTGAACGTGAATTCCTGGAAAAGTAGAAGCCAACGACAAATCTGTCCTTCCAAAACAGGCTTATTCACCAGATACTTCAATAAAGAGTGGTCCGTAAAGAATTTGAATTTTCCACCCAGAAGATAGTGGCGGAACTTCTGGAGGGAGTACACCATCGCCAATGCCTCCCGCTCGGTCGTGGTGTAATTCTTCTCCGCATTCGATAACCTGCGGCTGGCGAAGTAGACAGGGTGGTCAATTGTCGTCTCCGCGGGTTGCGCCAAGACAGCCCCAAGTGCAATACCGGACGCATCGATATGCACATGGAACTGCTTATCCCAGTCGGGATGAACAAGTATGGGCGCCATCGCCAACTTCTCCTTCAAGGTGTCAAGGGCCTTCCTACACTCCTCCGTCCACTAGAATACTTCTGACTTCCGTAACAGTTTCTCCAAAGGGGCCGTAATATTTGCGTAGTTGCGGATAAATCGCCTGTAATATCCTGTGTGCCCGAGCAGTGCCCGCAACTACTTCACGGTTTCGGGGGCTTCCATGTGAACTATAACCGTGACCTTGGCGGGATCGACGCAGACCCCCTACTTGCACACCACATGGCCCAAGAGTGTGCCGAATGGAACTGCAAAAATACATTTCTTCAAGTTCAAGGAAATCTACAGCTGACGACACCAGTCAAACATAATATGCAAAAGGGTGGGGTGTTTCTTCAACAGGCTGTAGACAGTCCAGTCATTCATGTAGACCTCCAGGAACTTGTGAATGTACTCCCGGAAAGCAGCAATTACAATCCGGGAAAACACAGCCGGTGCGTTTTTCAGACCAAACGGCATAACGTGGTATGCGAATGATCCCCACTCAGTGGTGAATGTCGTCTTTGCTTTGTCTTCTTCGGAAATGCGCACCTGATGGTAGCCCGAAAACCCATCAGTGAAGGAATAGGCTTCGTTTCCTGCAACATGATCTAGAAATTCATCGCTGAAAGGAGTGGGAAACGGATCATCCTTCTTATTCTGAATGACAATGGGACTCACCCACTCTGCTTCTTCTACTAGAAAGATAAGACCCGCAGCCAACATCTTGTCGATCTCCATCTTGACCTTTTCTTTGATACGTGGGTTCAGCCGGTAGGGTCGGTGCTTCACCGGCCTAGCCCCCAGTTTCAGCACGATGCGCATTTCGCCAAGGTCCCCCTTGATCCCCTTCAGGTCTGCAACCGAGGACAGGAACAAGTCTTCGTATTCCCTGAGGAGGCTGAAAATTTCTTTTGTCGTTTCCTCGTCCCAGTAATCTCCCACCGTTTCCAACTTGGGTTTCTCGTCTGTGCCAATGTTCAGCTTCTTCGTCTTTAGTGGCTGTAAATGGACTCCTTCAGTCGTCGGCTCTTCACTGATGTTCCGCTCGCCTTCCTTTTCGTCAAAATAGAGATGCCTGAGGTCCTCCAGACTATCATCATCCGGATCGTCGTCAATCCGTTGGCAAACCAGCTCGCACCTGGCCTTAGGTCGTGACACAACCGGGCCCCCGTCGGGCTCGGGATGGCGAAAAAACAAGACCTCCTTGATTGCCTGTAGGGCCCGAGACTCCTGCACCATCTCCCCTTCAAACAAGAAGCACCGAACGAACTTGTCCGTGACTTCCTGCCAAGAGCGGGTTCCCCATTTCTGCTCTTCCTCCAGGTACCAGGCCTGAGGGATTATATCCAGGGAGTGGATAAACCTGTGGACCCACAGCTCCTCAGGGTACCTGGTGCTGCGCCACTGCTCCTCACAGGCCCGTAAATGGTGTCGCGGGTCGGAATCTTCGTGATACTTAAGTATACTGCGAGGTCCTTCATCCTCTTTAAAGCGTGCCCGTAGAGCATCCGCCACGCAATCCCATCGCAACAGAGTGTCACGGTGATTTTTCCACCACCGGGCCGACATGGATTGCAAGGCCACATCCAGAAGTGGCATCCGGCTTTCATCTGGGACCATGTCTTCCACCTTGGTAATAAAATTATTGACAGCTTGCATGTTTGACAAGGTGGGATATCCGCGGATCTCACTCCCCACCCACTGGACTTGGGCAATGGTAGCACATCTCCGTGTGGTGGTCTCATACCCCCCTTGCTGCCAGTCTTCCCACGCGAGTTCGGATCCGAGTTTCGAGCTCTGCACACTCCGCCAACTGACAGAGCCAGTCACGGTCGGGTTAATATAGTCATCCCGCTTTCCTGCAGTCATCTGATAAAGGTGGTCCATCATCTGAGCATCCTCCCGATTGTCCACTGTTTCCATATATCGCGGGCCCTGATACGGGTCAAGGGGCTGGGTGACCCATACCTCCCCATCCTCAAAGATCATCAGCTCCTTTTTAAGGTTGATGATGGCGTAATTCTCCAAAGCCCAGTCAATGCCGAGTAATGCAGGATAAGGATCCTTGTCGCCCATGATATCAATAACCTCAAAATCGGTGTATGTCTTCACCCCCGCAATGTCGACCTCGACACCCTCAAGCCGGCCGATTGGTAGAATGCAGTACTGGTTCGCCATCCTGAGTTGGATTGGCAAGTAGGCCAGTCGTGGCCTTCCAAGGGCCTCCCACGTCTTTCGTGGTAGGATGTTGATGTCGGACCCCAAGTCCAGCATGGTATCGCTGATTTGGAATCCCGCAACCTGCATGTTAAGCTGGAATTCTTTGCCTGTTCATTGCTTGTTCATCTTGATGCGCTGCACATATTGAGGGCCAGCGTTCGCCGGATCCCTAACTCCTGTACGCCCCTGTAATGCTCCTTCCAACACATGCTTAAGTTGCTGCCGCAGCGCAGCATTGTCAACAATCCTGAGGAATAGTTGGAGCCAGTCCTCGATCACAGTACCTGTAATGCTCTGCGCCCCAGATTATGGCAGCACGGGCTCCTCCAGACCTCTCGCGTCCCGCAGCTGAGCGAACGCCTCAACTGCTTCCCAGAAATACTTCTTCTGGTCTTCGAGCCTGACTAACATCTTCGAGGATGCCAGCCGAACCACTCGTGCTGGCTCCTTCCCATGGGTGTCCTCCCCAGTTTTCTTCCCGCCCCTCGTCATGATCGCGACATTCTGCATGTCTGGGGTCGCGGTCCCTCGCGGCTCTGAATTTATCAGATTCGCTCCCCTCTGCCTCGCCCGTTCTTCCCACTTCTTGATGAGCTTCGGACAGTCCTCTGTGGCGTGGGCGTTCACCCGACACTGGGAACACCAGGGTCGTCGCGGAAGGGGACACTCGCGAGCCACGTGACCCTCCTGGTCACAGTTGTAACATTTCACCAGACCGCGTTTGCCTGTGCGGCCTCCCCGCATGTCGCTGCCTCTTCCCCTTGGGGCCTCGTTCACCCTATAGGAGGGACGATCCAATCGATCCGCAAGTGCGTCGAGCGCCCTGCACTGCTCAGTGTTGTGAGTCGTGGAAAAAAAAAATTCACATTACACATTGTTTGGGACCATGGAGTACTTCTGTAGTATCGGGCACATCCGAGGAGGATGCCCCAGCGTCCGGCAAATCTCGCAGTACTCTGTGGTGGAGGAACTCGGTTGAGATGGGAACCCCGCGTAAGGCTGTTGCGGCTGGTAGACCCCCTGCGGATTCATCGCCGCGCCACCACCAGGTGGTGGACCCCCCTAGATTGCCACGACCGAGGGTCCCGCCCCTGCGCCGCGCAACCGGGGACACTCGATTGCGACGTGGCCCTCGACCAGGCAATGAGTGCACCAAACATTCGGTCGCGCTGGTCTCACCGGCTGGAGCTCCTTGAGCTTCTCAGTCAAGCTGGCGATCTGGTGTTGCAACCCTATCAAAGAAGGATCTTGCGGGGCCAGCCCCCCCCCGGTATTCCTGGGGGTAGCCCGCCATGGCTTCAATCTTCATGGCCTGCTCCAAGGCGTCCTGCAGATTATCAATCTTCTGCTGAGTGAGAGGGGTTCGTGTCAAGGGAAGCAGAGCCTTGATGAACCAGTCCCTCTGGTGGTTTGGATCGATCAGGTAGCTGAGTTTCCTGATCGCGTCCTTGAATCACCGCATCAACTCCCACGTGGTCTCACCTTCCTTCTGCTTAATTTCCCACAGCTCTGACAGGCCCTGCTGGTCTGTCTAGGGAAGCTTGAATTCATGGACAAAATCCCGCTTTACGTCCGCAATTACGGGGTTAGGATGAGCCTCGGACCACTTGATAAACCATCATAGAGCCCTCTCTCTGAGCGTGGTTTGGAACTCTATTAACTTCCCTGCATCTGGCGTCTGCCGAGCCCTCCAGATGGCTTCGCACAGATACCAGTGTTGCTCTACATCATCATTGCCCCGGCCAGAGAACTCTGGATACCGGGTGAAAGACCCAGCCATGTGTACTTGCGGAGTATTGACCAAGATAAATCCTCCAGGTCCTGGTTGCGTAACGGTTCCACTAGGGAATACAACACTACTAGTAATGTTGCTATTACCGGACGTTACTGACGCTGATGAACTACTGTATGACTGACTCAATGCTTGTAACTGAATGAAAATATTACTTAAAGGTTGATACAGTACCAGGGGAAGGTAGGGATCCTGGCCATGCAGAATGTGGGAAGTAGGGCTGCCTGGAGGGGTGAGTTTCGTCTCCTCTTGAAACATCCGCTGCATCACGCCGTGCCATTCGTCATCGGAACTCTCTTCGGGCTGCATCTTTTCATCATCTTCACTAGTCACCATCTCTCTTGCTCGCGTCGCTAGGCTCCCATGCACCCATTGCACTCCCGCAGCGGTCCCTTCTCGTCCCTGGGTACCCGCATCCATAATCCTTATCCTCTAAGGCGCCTCCTTCTAATTTTTCCTCTCGATCTCCCGTCTCTTCAAATCTCGCGTCACCCTTCTTCGCCACCTATCGGCGATCTGTGCCCACCGATGCGCACGTCGCTCCTTCAACATCCTTGCGGCCTCAACATCCATTCCCCGCTTCCCACTTTCACATTCTACGTAGCATCTGTCCCTTCTCCCTTCCCCCAGCACGGGTGGTTTACGCTTCCATACTCGTTTTGTTGAATTCGATCAACCCTTCATCCACCATCAGAGCTTTAATCCACAGTGGAATCTCCTTAAGCAGCTTCCCTCTTAGCCCTGAGTGGAAGACAGCCTCGGCCTTCGAGAAGGATTGATAGCACTCAGCAGAAAAATCCACAATGTATCCTTCCAACGTGGTCCTTACCCAAAAATCCACCGCGCGGGTTAGTTCAGTGTTCACCCGATGCAGCGCCACCAGATCTTCGTGTGCCCACCTGCAGTTTATCTTCTGCAATCCCTCTCGAGGCACCATCGCTCGTAATCTCCGCAACCAATTGTAAAGGTCGATAGGGAACCTTCCCCAGAAAATTTCGTACGTCTCACTGGCTGAGTCAGAGAAAAGGACGAGCTCCTTGATCGCCGCCTCCTTTTTCTTGGTTAGCTCTGCTTGCTAAGCAATGAACTGGTCGAGATGATTATCCCACCATCGCCGTATCTCTCCTTCAAAAATCCTCGATACCATGATCTAGGTCCCCTCAGAACATGCAGGTCCCGGCAACGGAACCATTTGTTGGCGAGAAGTCAGGTCTCGCGGACAAGACCCAGGTTCAGGAGTTGTGGCCAACAAATGGGTCCGATGTAGTCTAGGATCACACCGGCATTTTCACCCTACTCCGGAGAGCAGTGAGTCTCACCCGAGGCGTGCCGCAACCACATGCAGAAGGGGATGAGATCAATGGCAAGGAACAAAGTCGCAACTCATGATGGACAATGCATCGATTATATAGACAGAGTCATGTACGCAAGAGCACCTAAGAAGCATTCAGACATTAGCAAATAAAATTTTAAACCAGCATAAACACATTACATGCATGTAAAACCTCTTATTGAGACAGCAACCTTTCATTATATTAATCTCTTGGCCAAGCACATGATTACATAGCATTTTCAGCGATAGCTTACAACTCTGATACAGATGTCTTACGGAACAGAAAGGGAGAATAGAGAAGGTTAGGAACCATAGAAGTGTCATGCATGATTTCCCGCAGTCGCTCTGTGCTTCTTCTCCTGTCACGAGCCTCACAACCTCTGCAGCATTCTTCCTCTTTCAGCCGGGTGACTGTTATTTATTCACCCGCTATCGCGACTATCAGTTCCTTTATGTCTTTTCTTCTGCTGCTTCCAGCTTCTCTCCTGTTATCTGTGTGTTCCTCTTTTTGTCTTCTGCTGTGTGTTTTCTTCATCTGTACTTGTGTGTGTTCTTTCTTCAGCTATCTCAAGATTCCACGCCACCTTGATAGCTCCGCGACTCCTGGTAGTTGCGATGCGGTCGTGATTGCCATGTGTCTTCATGCCGCAACTCAAAAGGTCAAAATTCAAAATTTTCTAACCAAGATTTCAAAAACAAGGGCCCCAACAAAAATTTAGAATATGAATCCGAACTTTACTTGTGGAGGAAAAAATAAAAATTCACATCAAGGAGTGCCTTAACAACGTATCCCATTACGGTTAAGGCCAAGCTAGTCAAACTTAACATGTAGCCTTATTTAACCCTCTTGGAGTGTGTGCCCTTGTTATGCAAGTCCATATACCCTATGAGGATGCCTCACTTGAGTTGTGTAAAAATTCACAATTCAAGCTAAAAATTGTAACATCTCATCTTGTGATCTTGTGACCTTCTTTATATAGCACATTGCAATAATGTGGTTTGTCCTTGTGAGGTTGTAAGGTTATAAACTATCATATTTAAGAAGAAAGAGTTTCATCCTGTTTTGTTTTCCTGATCTCTTTTTTTCTTGTCTATCTGTGTTGTCTTCTAATATTTAGCACTAACATAAATTCACATCTTTACTCTGATTTATGATCATTTATTTGAATTCACTGTTATGCTTATGTCTTTGATACACTATTGTTGTTTTATAGGTTTTGATTTTGAAATCCCCCAACTGAGCATCGGCACAACACTGAAAATAGTAACATTGGGCATGATTTGTACAGAACTTGCTGTGTTTTATGTTGATATGATCTTAATGTTTATGATTTACTGTTTATCCTCTTTAAAATCGAATGTCATTTGATGGTAAATTTGTACTCTTTAGTGCTCAAATTTTATGTACTAGAAAGGTAAATTTTGAAATTATTTCAGTTTTCATTTTGTGTTTTCAAGTTAGATATTGTTTTCAAGTTTTCACATTTCTAATTTTATTGCAATGTGGCAGACTGATCGTGGCACAAGAACAACCTTAGGATAGGTAAACAAATAAATTTTTCGGTTTCAGATTAGTTTCTTTATCTTTAACAACAAATTTTTATATATTTCATCATTCTTATTATTTTATAATGTGGGAGGATGATCGCAGAAAGGGGCCAACCAAAGAACATGTAAAGTGCCAACCTTTCTCTATCTTTAGGTATTTCAATTGTTTCCATAATTGTAATAATACTAATTTTTTTCAAATATGCAGAAGCCTAGCCATGGTGCACGTCATTATTCCCTCAACGAGGAAGATTTGTATTCATCCCCATGTCCATTTGTTTTGCTGCGAAAAAAAAATTCTAAACACAAAAAAGGAACTTGAGCGTTTGGTAGACATTGTGGCTCAAACACCTAAATTAGAAGAAAGGATATTACAAGTTATGGCCCAGCTACAGACATATAAGGTAATAACAAAAAATCAAAATGATGTTTTTATTGTTATGCATAAGATCAATTGTGATAGGTTGATTTATAACTTTTACATTAACTAAAATAACAAAACAAATCTTTGGTATGTAGCAATTTCTACAACTTGTTGTCCCCGGTGTTGGTGATAGTGGGACACAAAGGTAAGAGATTCTGGAGGACCCCTCTCATACACCTCGTATGCCTTTAGGTAGCAACCAAGAAACGCACCCCCACGGAGACAAACAGCCAACCGCTGAATGTGGTGGAAGTGATGAGGGTGATATGGCCAACTTTATGATTGCATTTCCTAGAGCTACACATGTCACCTCCACAAGAACCATTCCAGGCATGTTTTTGGTGAACAATGAAGGTTTTCCTATAAAACAGTACAACTCCTAGGTAAGTTTTAATATATTAACTGTTTCATGTATTCTATCTAAAACATATTTGATCATGAATATTATTTTTAAATTAATGATAATATCATTTTATGTGTAGGAAACAATTATTTCTATAGGGCCTTGGAGCGCAAGGCATTGGTAATTTTTGGCTCAACCATACGCACAAGTTGGAATTCCTAGAATTCCAACCTGAAAAAGGAACTTCTAGGTTATTTAAAAGGCCTTTTTGGGGCGGGCACATTTGATATAACAACGGTCGCCTGGGCAGTTCGAAAATATTTAAAATATATGTGAAATACCTATAGGACGCACTTGAAAATTAACTCTAGATACAAGCATCCTCTCATAATTCTAGAGAGGGAGTGGAGGGAACTCATCGATGACGGAAAAGAGAAAAATACCAAGAAATAAGGAAAAATTCTAACTAGACCTGCAAGGTAAATTAAAACTTTAATTCAATAGCTTTAATTTTCTCTATGTCTAAAATAACAGTGTTCTACATAACTGACTTCAAGCTTTTGATGATAGGTTGCCTGACACCTCAAAAGAAACTAAAGTTAGGATTGACAAAAAAGGCCAACACAAGCTAGGCTAGGGCGACTACTTGAAATTAGACACAAGAATTCTAAATAGATAAACATCTTATAATTAATTGTATCACGTTCCAACATTTTTGTAATCCCATCAAATAACATTAAAAATACACAATCATATGAAATGTACGGTGACGAATTAGGAACAGAAACCACAAAGGAAGACAGAGAGATCGCTTTTTGTTTCGGTTATCAAGCTGTAGTTGAACATCGTAAAATCTTGGGACAGGTGCAAAGATCCAGAATTCCTGATAAGGTAAAATGTTAACCTTCCAATATGATTTTTTTTATCCATAAATTTAATGTCTAACAACTTTGTTTAAATCAAGGGAGCAACACTTTCAACCAGCCAAATAAGCCAATTGTAGAGCAGTGCGTTCAGAGTGAAATATTTCCAGAACATGGTCCTCACGTGCAACTTGGTCATTCCAGTGGGGACCAGGTCGGTAATGTTGCTATCAATGAGGCCCACGACGGCAATTAATTTATACTTATATTTTTTTCTAATTATACATTTAGGGTTGTTTCCTTTTACCGTTTTTTGTTTAAATGATAGAGAATGTTGTACTTGAGCATCCTACCACCAGAGAGGAACATGGTGCAATGATTCCAATGGTGACAATTGGTGCATTAGGTAAATAATGTCATTGATTTTTTTTTTTATTAATATTACCGAACTACTTCAATGATATTTAAAAACTAGAAATTTAAATTTAATATTATTTGTTTTTGTAGGCAATGCCCTGTCACTGCATGAGACCTGACATTTTGATTACCGAACAAGGTTAGCTATGCAGTAAAGGCACGAAACAGAAGTATAGAACAATAGATTTGATGATGTAGTTAGGAGCTTTATAAATAGGAAGGAGAAAAATAAAATTTGATAATGTAAAATATTGCATTATTATAAGACAGATGATGAATGACATACCATACTTGGAACCTTTTTTGCGTTATATAAAAACTCATTTATCATACTATTTTTATGCCATAAAATTTCATGGTTTTCTTGCATAATTTTTGTTTCATTTCTTTTTAATTAGTTATTAAATAATTTTTTTTTTCTCATGAAAGTAAAAAATGAAATATAGATTGGGTTTTGTGGAATTGAGAGTGATGTGAGGGGGGGGGGGGGGAGGCGCCATAATACCTTCCACCTGCATGTGGTTGGGCCTGTTTCGTAGCGAATAATTCATTGAAGTGATTTAATCTTAGAGAAAACCTCCCTTGATCCAAAGTAGTAGCAAAAAAGTCATTGTTGACTTAGTTTCTACTCTTTCAGATCGTGGGAGGCTTGTTCCAAGTTCAGGCGACTCCAACAAATTGTTCTTGAAATGAAGAGGAGCTTATTCAGGTATGTTTTGAAATTTTTAACATATGTTCTAACATTATCATAAGAATGCATCTTAGAGTAAAAAATACTATAAATATTACTTATATTTATTGTATAGATAATTATGGATTTTGAATGACTTGGCAGCGCAAGTACAAATCCTCTTGCATCATGAGCAATATAACTTGTCAACCAAGGTCATGTCCAGGATCATTTTTCTTGTGCACTTGACCAGGTTCATAGTGTCGCATTTTTTAAGTTCCTTTATAGTTCATAATTCAAGATGAAGCTTGTTCATGATTATTATCTGGTTTTATGTATGTGTTTTTTCCTCTATTTGATTGTAAGTTTGAACATACTTTAAACATTGAAACCTTTTCTGTTTTTATACTATTAATATATTGAAATATGCCACAGTCCATGAACTGAAGTTCCATGTGAATAAATAACATGTTGTTAAAATCATAGTTCAATATTTTAGAGCATGTAAGGTTTTAGCACCATCTTGGTGGTTTACATCATATTTTGACTTGGAAGCATGCATTCTTCCTATTTCAAATATGTGCAGGAAGAATGATGCTGGAATCATGTTCCCATCAAATGTTAGTTTTGGATTGAGAAAATAATCTGGTGACATCATGGCATCAGGGTATGGTGTCCCTATAATAGCAGACCGAGTTGGTGACATGCCAAAGTCTAGACCTTCCATATAGTTTGTGTTACACCATTTTTTGGTCATCTAACCTATTATCATTAGATGGACCCAAGTACACCATGTAAGACCAATTTTACCCTACGTAAAATTGCTTTCACTATGTAAAATAACTTAATAAAATACATTTATTAGGTTTTTTATGGTCTAAACAGGAAACCCCAAAAGGAAATATTAAACGAACCTATATTTGTTTGATTTTCCTCATGGAATAATTAATTAAACAATAATTTAATTATTATTCCTGGTCATGTTTAACCCAAAACAAGGAAATTAATTAGATAAACCTTTATTTATCTTATTATTTTCTAGGAATAACTATTTAAATATTATTTAAATAATATTCCTTGTTAAATATGACTAAATCACCCATAAATAATTAAATAAATCATTATTTATTTGATTATCATTCAACCACTTCCTTAAAATGATAAATAAATCATTTATTTATTTATTATTTACAAATAAAGGGATTTGACCCAAGTCAAATACTTTTTCCCTCCAACAAATATAATAAAATATTCCATAAAAGGTGGTTCTAGAATTTGATTAATAATATTTTATTCATGCACCAAGTTCTAGACCGCCCTAATATTTTGTTATAAATAGAAGGGTTTTCCCATTCATTGGTCACCTTCCATCTTGCATTAGATCACTCTGGATCTATACTCTTGGTCTGACTTTGAGCCATTATCATTGTCACATTCTCTATTATTTGCTTTGTGAGCTCCATTTGAGTTCTATGTTTGTCTGGGTTTTCTACACCAACAAGAGAGAGAAATTTTAGATCTGAAATGTTGAGGACTTTCAAGAACCCATCCCATTGAGGAGAATTGAAAACACCTTTCTTGTTTTCCTCTCAGGTGCCCCTTTAATATAAAAAATTCTTTCAAAAATATTATTCTTGTCTGCCTATTGGATGTATGGAGCAAAACCCTTATTTTTTACCGTTTAATGTCTTTTTATGCATAGATCTCGGTTTTTTTGCAAAGATTTGTTCGATCAACAATCGCGTATCCGAAGATATTAAAGGAATACATTTGATGTTAGGGCTATAAGTTATGCGTAGCTAAAGTGGTTCTTTTTCGTACGCTTCGACGAAGAATTCATACTAACAAATGGCGACTCCACACGGGTTTTAAATTACGACCGCCGTCGTTTTTCATATTCCTGCATATCCAGCTACTTCAGGCCCTAGGGCTTCTTTTTTAGCTGCTTAGTTTTTCTCTTTTCATGTCATTTTTCTCACATAAAACCCTAAAAACCTAAAATTTCTAACTTCCGTGTGTTTCTGGCCCTATTGCGCAGGTAAGCGACACCAGCCGCAACCGAGACGACAACTTTTTCGAAATCGCCGCTCAGACTCGGAGCTTCAGGGTCGCACTCTCAGCTTCCGTAAACCGCGACCTCGCTTCCAAGTCGCACTTTTCACCCACACTAGACTCGCATAAAAACAGGTCATACCTCGCGACCTCGCCGCCTTTTCTCGCTATTTTTTCACGCAATTTTTCCGGTTTTTCTCAAGCTTCTATCGTGGTTTTCCACCGTGTTAGCCCGTTTCTAGACCCGTTTTCCGGACCGTTTTTCTCATCTAAGAACATAGCCCCCTAGGGCTTCAGTACCCTCCACTTTTTGTGGAAGAGTTTTTGTCTGTTTCAGGTCTGTTTTTTCAGAGTTTCAGCCTACCTTTTTCCAGATCTAATACCTCCTTTTCAGACCTCTTTTAATCAACTCTTCTCCCTTTCAAATCACCTCTTGAAGATTTGTTTGGATCTACTTTTAGGGCCTCCTCCTTTTAGGGCCTCCTCCTCGTCCCTTCGATTTTCGTCGATTTCTCCTTTTTGCAACTACCTGGGGAGAATATATAAAATCCACCTCTTCGTATTTCTCCTTTATATCCCTGTCCCTCCCAACCTTAGATCTATTGGCCTCTTTTTAGTGTGTTTTGACTAGATTTTTTTTCCCTCTTTTCGACTAGTTTTGAGAGACCCGTCTTTTTTAAGCATCGATGTATCAAGTAGCGTTTAATTTTCTTCCGTTATTTCAAAGATTATATACCTGCTCGATAGATTATTTTCGAAGCATAAAACACTTTTTATTTTTCTCTCAAAACGTCTGGGTTTAAAAATTAACATTAATGCACGCCACACACTCACCCTAAGCGAAGAAGAGCCTGGTTAACACTGCCAGGCAAAGACTTTAAAACATTGTAACATCAATTGGCACTGCACCTTTCTGCCCTTGTTATGACATTGTAATCACTTGATTCTGCACCTCCCTGCCTTTGTTGGTCGTTCTTCTTCCCCTTGTGCCGTGTTTGTGTGGTCACCATTGCGCCCCCAAGGCGCACATCCTGGACACTTCTTGGCCTTCACCCTCAGTTTCTGGTCGGTCGACCTACTCCTTCCCACCGTCGTCGAGTTAGTCCTCCTCCGATTCCGCACTCCGACTCCTCTTCTGATTCATTGGGTTCTCCTTTTACTTCTGGTTCTCCCCCTGTCACCTTCACTATGTCTGGTCCAGGGCCTAACGCTAGCGGTAATCCCGGCCTTAATGTCAGGACTACTACTAGCGGAACTGCCACAGGAACTACCTCGGTTGCACCTTTGCTCCCTTACATGGCAGGCCTCAGCCTCCCCGATCTTAATCAGTTGACCAATGACCCTATTCGCCATGATGTTGGTTGGCCTGTTATGCCAACCAAGCTCCCCTCTGACATCCCTAAGTTCGAAGGCCTTGCTGGAAAAGATCCAACCAACCATGTCCGATGTTTCCACATGTGGTGTTCCTCCAATTCCATTACCGATGATTACATCCGTCTTCGGTTGTTCCAACGCACGCTTACGGGCGAAGCTTCTAAATGGTATGTTGACCAGGCCACCTCTTCCCATACCACCTTTACGACCATTGCCCAAGCCTTTTTATCTTATTTCCAGCTCCCTCTCCGATACAACACTGGTACAGAGCTTTTGACTTCTTTCCGTCAAACCTCTTCAACCCGCCTTTCCACTAATGTCCAGGAATGGCGGAGAAGAAGGAGATTATGTCGAGCTCCCACCTTCGAGGATCGGGTTTATATGGACTGGTTCCTTCACACTCTCTTACCTCCCATTGGCAAAGATGTCACCTCCCATTTCCCTCAAACCGAAGAAGTCGCCCTCCAAATAGCCTTGAAATATGATCTGATCTATGCTCAGTCTAGTTATGTTTATACCGTCCTTCCTGACCTCCCCAGGCCTAGTGGCACTAACGCCTCAGGGGCATCTCATTCCGTCGACGGTATCGTTGGAGCCCTTTCTCATTCGTATGCTCAACCTCCTATGGGCTATGGTCTCCCTCCGGGAGGGGCCAGCACCTCTAGCACTTTTCCCCCTCCAAATAACATGTATCCAGGATACGGCATGCCTCATTCTTTTGCCCAACCTCCTACTTACCTCAATGTTTCCCAACCTAACCATTATCCTTATCCATAGCCTGGTGCTTCAGCTCCTCCAACATATGCACTTCCACCTCCCTTACCTACTAAACCCCAGCAAAAGCACCTACAGCCCCCTCCAGGGCAAGTATTTGCACAGCAGGGTGCGACTAATCCCCCTTCCTCTCAAAGAAGGTGGAAAGGCAATCAAAATCAATCTGCCCCTGGTACTCATGGACCCAATCCTCAAGGTACTGACCCTAACACTGCTAACCAGCAACAGGGTACTCAGTCCAAGCCGGACAGGCCTATTCGCACAAATAAGCCTTGTTCGTGTTGCAGTGTTTACGGTCATTACACTCACGATTGTCCCCTTCTACCACAAATGCGGAATATGTGGGAGTCTCAAGCCACTTTGCGAGGACAACATGCCTCCCCTCATGCTCCCCCTAATGTGGCCTCTACTCAACTGGCTGTGTTTACCGATCCTTTCCCCCAGCAAGGATTCGTGGCTGCCCAACCACCTGACAGACAGGTCGCCACTCGACCTTTCCCTTCTGGTTCCTCCGATTACCAGATCCTCATGATAAACTCTGATCCAGCTCCAACTGTCAACCTTACCCTTCAAACTCGGTCTTGCCAGTACCCCAAGCCTTCTGCTCAGTCTGCCCCCGAGTCCCCTTCTTCAGGTTCTACAGAGCCTCTTTCGACATCCAATGGTCCCTTACATATCCCTCAACCCAAAGTTGAGGTTCATACCAAGATTCCTAAGGGACCATTACGCTGAAATGCTACTTCTGGTCGAGCTGCTCATTCGTATAGCATAGTAGATTATTTGCCGCAGTCTCCTGCTACCATTTCCACATTGGAACTCCTCCAGTCATGCCCTTCCCAAAAGAAGGCTCTGCTATCTGCCATGGGCGCTGTAGATCCTGCTGATGACCAAATGATTGTTTTCGACGCCCATCAATCAGAACATCCTCCTCTTCTTGCTTCCGTAGCCTTCCAAATCCCAGTCAAAATCCGGAATGCTAATGTTTCTCACTGTATAATTGATGAGGGGGCATCCACCTGTGTGATGTTCGCTTCAGTTTGGAAGCAAATCGGATCTCCTGAGTTGGCCCCTTCCACGATCACCCTTCGAGCATGGGATGGCCACGCCTCCCAGCCCATTGGCCTCTTTGTAATTGTCCTATCACTCTTACGGGCAAGACTGTTTGCGTTGACGTCGAAGTCATTGACGCCCCTCTAGATTACAACATTCTCTTGGGGCGAAGCTACACCTATGCCATGTCTGCTGTCCCATCCGTGGTTTTTCGCAAGATGTCTTTTCCTCACAATGGAAAGATAGTCACCATCGACCAGTTGACATATCATGAGCCAAAGTCTCAGACCTCCCCTGAGACGACCATCTCCTCTGTAGCCAATAAAAAAACCATCGATTCCTTGACCAATGTCTCTCCCGGTGTCTAAAAAGACTCCTCTTTGCTTGGAACTTTCCCTGGTCTCCCTCCTCCTCATGTCTCCGACCCCAGCTCATCAAATGTTTGCATGATGCCATCATCTCGGGCTGCTCCCAAGCGACCTGCTTCGGCTAGTCAACAACCGCGCTCTCCGCAACCTGCTCCTAGCCCTTCACCTGCAGCTGGTATTCATGAGCCTCTTTTCCCTCCTGGAACGGTTCCTCCAAGCCTTAGCCATTTAGGAGCCGTCCCACTTGGCCATTACCCCTCTAGTCAGATACCGTTCCTAGCTCCCCCACCAGGAGTGTACACGGTACCTGTCTTGGCCACCCTCTCTCTTCCTAACCTAACCCTTGGGATTCCCTTCTGGTACCATGATCCTCCAGTCACAACCCTACCTGGTCAACCCAAACCTTATATTTCTTTGACCCTGGTTCAACCAGTCCCCATGTCTTCTCTTGCTGCAACAGTGCCTCAGTCACCTCAACAGGAACCACCTCCTGTTGTGACCGCTTCAGGTAAGAAGGGAAAAGCTCGCAAGGGGGCATCAAAGGACAAGGCTGCCCCGACAAACCCTGCCCCTCCTTGGCCTCCAAAGCATACCATCCAGTGTGCTTTGTGTGATATTTTCGGTCACACCACCCATACCTATCCTGAATTTCTTCATCTCAAGCCCATGGTTAATGTCGCGTTCCGTGAGTCCACGGTCCTGGAAGCCTCTGTTCCTTTCGCGACCGCGGCCAAGAACCCCAAGACTATTCACACCAACCACCCCTATGCTTTTTGTGATCTCCATGGCCATTACACCCACCTTTGTCCCCTCCTCGAGGACTTCCGCACCTCTCTAGCCACGGTCTGCCAATTCGAGGCCAAGCGCAATGAGTCCACCTCTCCCATATTTGCGCATTTTGCTTTGGCAAAACTACCAGACATGGATGCTCCCATTGACATTCCCCCTCCTGATGTCGAGATGACGGAGCCTTCGTCCAACATTTTCTACCTATCATCATCCATGAGACCCTCGGGGAACATTCCCTCTGAATCCTCCCCTGTTGTTTTTCTTGACCTTCCTTCAGCGATCACCTTGGGCTCAACATCGGTAGATCCTTTATCTACTTACTCTTCTGTCACCCCTTGTGACGATGCACATGTGAACCTCTCTTCTCATGATGATGAGTCAGGTATATTCGCCGTGTCAGGTGGTCTTTCTTCCACCAGTCACCCCATCTTCTATCATGATGACGACATTATGGAAGAAATCCCCACCCCTGACTTTATCTATTCCCCCTTACATCGAACCCATGCGTTCACACCACATACACCTTGTGGCCATTACATTGAAACCCAATGTTTGGGTAAGGGGGCACCCACATTTGAGAGACCAAGAGAAGCAATTCTCCACAACTCTCCTAGTGTATCTGGTCATGTTGACTTTAGTACCATTATTCTTCCACATTTAGAAGAACCTCTAGAGTCCCATATCACTTCAGATCACTCTAGGGATGATACCCCTTATCGTTCCTTCATATTACATCAGCAACTCCGTCTCTTAGACATTGTTGTTGACCAACCTATAGCTTTTCTACTAGAGCATTAGTTCATTATCTCCAAATCCTCTCTTTGGGATAGTGACACTAGGTATGCCAACCCAGAAACTTAAAGTCCATTTGATTCCTATATGCAGTACCAAAAGAGATTGGTAATCATCCATTCCCTTTCTCACACTGCATAACCATAACGAAAACAAACGGTGCACCACATCATTAAAATGTGTTTAGATTCCCCTTTTTCTAAATACATTTTGGCATGACCACACCATGTTTGGGGGCACCTATGCCCCTCAACCCTAACCCTCCTCAAAATCAAATTTCTTCACTTGCAACACTCATACTAGGGGCACCATTTGGCCTCCATACTTATCCATGCTCGTGGTGATGTTCGTTGTGAGTTACCATCTTGTACTCATGTTTTCATGGTCCCCCATTGGACCTTTACTATGTGGCAGCACCATCAAGTCACCCTTGTTTAGAGCATCCAAGTTGAGTCATCATCGCATTCATGGAGTCTATCCCGAGTCCCTTTGTACCCCGCTATAGTCCTCCATCCTTCATTGCTTGGTCCCTCTCTTGTGTCGCACATTATGTCCTTCAGTCCCACTGTCCCCTATCCCTGATGATATTGTGTCAGTCGATGCCATGTCATTCATGCCCTTTATGCTCTAGCAAGGGAAGTCATCCATTCGCTACTCAGTCCCCTCCATTCCACCATCATCATTGGTATTAGTCTGTCCATCGCTCTACTATTTTCTCTCGTGCCTTAGTTTAGGATCTCTCATTGCCTCACCTATGGCAGACCTCCTTCTGTCGACATCAGCTCCTTCATTCCAAAAGACAGGTCTAGAGGGTGGTGTACCTTGGTTCCAGCTTCCACTCTTGTTCGGTACCTCGGATCAGGTAAAGGGATCTCTCTTTTCCCTTTGACTTGATTGTTTCTCCACTCCAGCTCCTTTCAGCATGATCGAGATCCATATGCTTGATGGTTCAGTGATGCAGAAGTAGCTTTTGGTGATTCCTGGGTGTGTGTGAGATGTCTCAGCCCTCATGAGGGGGTGGCCCTGCAGGTAGCCCCTCACATGCCCGGATGACCTCTTCATTGCAACCTTTGATGCAGCTCCATATATTTGATGATGTCGGCCTTATCCACTTGCAGCGCCTCTTTGATTTGCATGTATCAGTCAGATTTTGCGAGCCCTTCCCCATTCCCAGGGGGCATGTGGGTTGTATTTGTATCTCATGTACTCAGATATTATTGTATAAGTCCTGGCTGTTATCCCAGGCACAACATGTATGTGGGATCCCTCATTGTACTTTTATCTGGCTCATGTTCATGCCGGCTGTACTTTATGGTTCGGTCCCTTTTTTACTGGACACACTATTATTTTGTACTTTGTCTCGGCGGGCATAGGTATGCCTCCCCCGCCGCCTTTTAGCACAGGTACCCTCTCATAAAAAGAGACTTGTTGCACCTGTAAGTCTCGTCTCCTCAGGGTCTAGTTCTTCAGCACATTAGACTACCTTCCATTTCTCTCTCTGACTTCCCTTTTGATGTCTGATGATTGAGTTCTTACAACGTACTTCGGTCATACGATTTTCTCCTAACACTCGCACGCTGGGGGGAAATCTGTTACACCATTTTTTGGTCATCTAACCTATTATCATTAGATGGACCCAAGTACACCATGTAAGACCAATTTTACCCTACGTAAAATTGCTTTCACTATGTAAAATAACTTAATAAAACACATTTATTAGGTTGTTTATGGTCTAAATAGGAAACCCCAAAAGGAAATATTAAACAAACCTATATTTGTTTGATTTTCCTCAAGGAATAATTAATTAAACAATAATTCAATTATTATTCATGGTCATGTTTAACCCAAAACAAAGAAATTAATTAGATAAATCTTTATTTATCTTATTATTTTCTAGGAATAATTATTTAAATCTTATTTAAATAATATTCCTTGTTAAATATGACTAAATCACCCATAAATAATTAAATAAATCATTATTTATTTGATTATCTTTCAACCACTTCCTTAAAATGATAAATAAATAAATAATTTATTTATTATTCACAAATAAAGGGATTTGACCCAAGTCAAATACTTTTTCCCTCCAAAAAATATAATAAAATATTCCATAAAAGGTGGATCTAGATTTGGTTAATGTTATTTTAATCATGCACCAAGATCTAGAATGACCCAATATTTTGTTATAAATAGGAGGGTTTTCTCCTACCATTCTTCACCTTTTGTTGCCTATTAGATCACTCTGGATCTATACTCTTGGTCTGACTTTGAGCCATTATCATTGTCATATTTTCCATTATTTGTTGTGTAAGCTCCCTTTGAGTTCTATCTTTGTCTGGGTTTTCTACACCAACAGGAGAGAGAAATGCTAGATCTGAAGTGCTGAGGACTTCCAAGAACCCATCCCATTTAGGAGAATTGGAAACACCTTCTTGTTTTCCTCCCAGGTGCCCTTAATACAAAAAAAAATTCTTTCAAAAAATATTGTTCTTGTCTTGTCTATTGGATGTATGGAGCAAAACCTTATTTTTACTGCTTAATGTCTCTTTATGCATAGATCTGGTTTTTTGCAGCACTTGTCTTGATCAACTAACTGCAGATCTGAAGATATTGGCAGTCATATTTGATGTTAGGGCTATATGTTATGCGTAGCTAAAGTGGTATTTTTTCGTACACTTTGACAAAAGATTCATACTAACAGTTTGGTAGACAGAGTGAAATTTCCTATTGTAGCATCTTGTCATTCAAATACAAGGTAGAATTACCAATACCAATAGGTGCCAATTGGCCAAGCATGATGTTTTATGTAACACTGCTAAGAGGGTCTTCTTCAGCAAATGGAGAAGCATCCAAAAGGATACCCATAGTCTCCTCAAATGAACATCTCATCATTGGTCCTCTTTCATTATGATTGATACCATGTCAAGTAATATCCATCAAATGACCTCGATATGACATTGTGTCAAATAGAATGGCTAGATGCCTGTAGTTCACATATGACCCATCAAAATATATCACAACTCGAATCTCATCCAGAAGATCCTTCCTCACAGCCTCAATTCCAATCACTTCAACAATGTCAATCAAGTGATTACTAGTTGTCCTAGTAGCATCCACATCTTCATGGCACATCACAACTAACATATTGACATCTTCTGTGTCTAGCATTCATTCTTTCTCAGTTCGGAATCCATCATTCTCATCAAACTTGTTGATTTTTTTAGACTTGATAAACACTTTATTCATATCTGGAATTCCCCTTAGAACCATTTTTGTAAACATGTTACCTTCAATTTTTTTTCAAAAACACATCATCTTCAAAAAAATTCATTTTGTACCTCTCCTTTAGGACCTTCTTCATTCATAATACGTAAACGTAGAATAAGTTTTTTTGCATTATCGTTAATAAAAATGCATCTAAAATCATCATCAAACTCAAGGTTAATATTTTCCGCAATGTCTGCCATACTCAGCTTTTTATAAACCATCATCTCTCTATTCAATTCTATATGGAGCAGCCATGGAGATATTTTTCTGGTGCAATATCCTCATTCTGCATTTCATGACAGGATTTGACAAATTCAACATCCTCCTGAATGATATTACTCATTGGATCTGGATCATACCACACTTCAGTAGCCTCTGTAGCCCTAAGAAGATGAATACATTGAACTCTTTAAAGTGTTGCACCACTTTGAAGTCTTGGGCATTTTCCAAGCATCATTCGCATTTGAAAATTGGGCCAATTCAAATAATTGAACACGTACATAAACCAAGGCCATTGATATATTTAAAATTAATAGCGATTTCCTCGTTTGAATGAGGGTTTATGGAATCCCAAAGTTTATGCAAGGTTGCATGTGTAACCGTTTATTAGTTGAAAATTTCAGACTAAAGAATAAAGTGGAATTGTTTCCTCATAGTTGTTGTCTTTGAAAATATTGTTGTTTCGTGGATGAAGGTTCTGTGTATATTTTCCTATTTTTCTTATTTCGTTGAATCCATAAAGAGGAAAGGAATATAGGCTAGGATGATCACACTAGGCATATTATTGGTTTTAATTGAAATCCAATTTGAGTGTAGTCTGGAGTTTTTGACTCACCCATTAGATTAGGAATCTGTGATATTCCCAAATCTTCACTTGATATTTGTAATATTGGAGTTCTTAATTTTATTAATGAATTAAGTAAATAAAAAGGTGGAGGGACCCACAATCCTCAATGTGGATAATTATCCACTTTTTGTGTGTGAATGTGGATTGATTAAGCCTAGATCTACATAATGAGGTAGTTAAGAAACTACTAATGTGAATGGAATTGGGGATTGTGTCTCATTAATTGAGATAGATCATGGAGGTTGATACAGTCAACTAAGATCTTGAAGATGTCAAACAGAAGATCAAGGAACCTTCATGATAAATTGGTGGAGGATGTTGTGCAATTAAAGCACACATGATGGAGAGGGTGTACATTGCACCTAGACATGATGGTTGATTTGGTCAAACAACACAGTCAAACTTGGAGGACCTTGTCCACATGCACAACACAGTCTAGATGAGGGCCAAGGCATGGGAAGGCTCAAACATTATATAAATAATATGAAGACAAGGATTGAGTTATGTTGGTTATTTTTTATGTAAGGTTCTTTTCAAATCTGGAATTGTCATGTGACATTCCATTGATTTCTCGGGTTGTTTAGTAGAGATTGCAAGTGTTGTTTAGCACAAGGTGTTCCTGGTCGAGAATCCCACTTATTTCTTAGATTAGCTCTAGAAAGAGTATTGCAATTCATTCTACATTAGGCATTGGTGACACATCTCTTTTCCTAATTTCTGCAGAAAATTCATATTCAGAAATTGTAGATTTCTGAAGATCAGTTTGGAAGGTGGAAGTTGTCTTTAGCACTTTATTTGGAGAACTGGTGAGGGTTTATTCCTACCACCTTGGGCTTATAGATCAGAATTCCCAGAGCTTCATTTCAGATGTAGCATCAGGCCAAAATTTATTGACCTCCTAGCAGCAGTATTTCCTTCAGGAATTACGCTGTCCAATTTGTAGATCTAAAAGGTGGAAGGAAGTTACTAGCATTTCAGCTAGTAATCCTGTGAGGGATCATTCCTTCACATTGCAATCAGTCTTTCCATCAGCTTGGAGTTTATTGCAGCATTTTTTAGCAGGCATGAGGCCTCTCTTTCCCTCACAGCATAGTTTCTATTGGCAGTTGTGTTGCAGCAGTTGCAATCATTATTGGAGGATTGAGAAGCTATATATAGAGCTTCTAAATTACATATCTGAAGAAGGGATCAACCCTTCAAGCTTAGATCTGATCTTGCAACATATTTTAGCCATATATTTGATAGATCTAGCTTCAAATCTGTATTTCCCAGCAGATCAGGGATAAAATCCTAAGAAGGTGATTTTCGAAAGTTGTAGATCTGGTAAATCCCTTCTGGGTTATCTTGGGAATCCATCACATTGGCCAGATCTTAAATCTTGGCATCATCTGAGCTCCAGATTTGAGTATATCTAAATTTTCCTTTTCATCCAGCAATCATATCTTCATATTCTGTTGAGGGTACAACGTAGTATTTGCTTCAGTGGCTCTCCAGTTACGTTGTACCTATTGTAGCATGTTTTCTGGGTGATTCTAGACCATCTTTCTGGCTAGATCTACCCATATTTTGTACATGGTGTAACTGAATCTTCTCCAATATAATAAAATGGCTCAACTTCTCTGTAAATTCTGACATTGTCTTAAGATTTATTGTTTATTCTTTTGCAGTTCTTATATTGTGTTTAAGTATTACTGTTGTTATCACCAAAATAGGACCCTGACAGGATGTTGATCAGACTACCTCACTGTAGCTATTTCAAACCAATATTTTGGCTGCGCTTAGCCTCCTCAGCCTGAGAGGGCTCTCTCAAGGGTTATTGATTTTGTATAAAGATAGATGGCTAACTCTATGGTTTGTGGTTTTGTATGTTTGCATGTTGAAATATGAAGACAAGTTACCATTGGGCTATGGAGTCAGTGATATGGATAATATAACAAAATAGTTCTTCTTATAAAACTGAGGCTTGTATATACTTCAATGAAAAAGGTAGTACATTCAGAAAGGTCTCAATAAATTAAGGGTCAAAGGAAGTCAGAGCATGTGTTCATGAATTCTGAGTAATGATACCTCAAGGTACTGAAAAGAAAGTAATTATAAGAGATTCATCAAAGATTAACACCTAAAGGAAGTCATAGCATGAATAACATGAATTATGAGTAATAAGTCTTTAAACATTGAATAAAAACATCCAAAGATAAGACCAAAGAGCTAAATTCACCATAAATCAACACTTAAAGGAAGTCAGAGCATGTTCCCATGAATTTTGAGTATTAAGCATCAAAACTATGGAAGTAAAACATATGAGAGAAGAAATAAAGCTCACTGAATTATAATAATAATCTCAGCTTCAGAAAAATTCACTCTATTTCTGTATATATCAATCTGCTCAAAGCATTTACAAAAGTAGTTGTTCTTATTACATTTTCCAACCCTTGGTACCTCGAAATATACATTATTTATAGGCCTTTTAGCCTTTACAACTACCTTGCCAAGTGGCCAAACCATTTACTTTAACTGACACTTAAAACTAACTGTTGAATAACTTCTAGATACTAAGACTGACATCTATTCAAAACAAGAGTAAGAGTCCTACTAGGACTATAACTCTTAATTATTACAATCAAAACAAACTAATCCAAGTCATCCTCGAGAGGAATCCTAACTTTATACCATGATGCCCATTAACAAAACATTTATATCATGACAACCTTCGTGGAATAACTTTGCCCATCATTTTGGAAAAGTTAGTTTGATGACATGGCACATGTTGGACTATTGTCTTCAAACTCTTCTTTTGACTAAAGTATCCACTTGGAAAAAACTGATATTGTTTGACATCTAATGATGAGTAACCTTACACGTGCTTGATCCTTTTCATGCCTTATCATTATTTTTCATAAAAATATCTTCTCTGCTAAAACTCTATTTTTGAGCTACAAAAACAACCTGTTTTCATAGCGCATCCAAAAAGTTGATATATAATATTCTTCTGCTGATTTTAACCCTTGGAAGATGTTATATGACCAAAAAAAAATAAGCATGACCTTTAAAACTGCTTACTTCCATCAATTTTTTGCTTCTCAAAACCCAAAAGATACTTTCAGAAATTCTGCAGCAAAAACTGGCCTTCAAGGCTGCCACTTGCTGCAGAATTGCCTAATACTTCGGTAATTCAATAAAACTTGCATTTGAGCTTCAAAAAGTATATGAACATGACTGTAGGTAGTTTTTTGACAATATAAGACAAAAATATGCTGATCTAATTGTTACCTTATTGTATTTCATTTTCAAGAAGCTTTGTTTACATCTCCTATTTCCAAGTCTCTTTTCTCCAATTCTGTTCTCATCAATTCCATTTCCTCTTTTAATTCTTTCACTTGTCTTTGTAGGTTTCTCTAAAATTGGCCACAAAATCTCGTGAAACTTGTGGATGATGCCCTTGCAATTTCTGAATGAATTCTATGCATCCTACCTTTGTAAACAACTCTTTGAAATATTCATTTTCTAAAACCAAGTCTGGAGTTGTAGGTTCATAGCGGAATGGTATACCTCCTTTGTAAGCTTTCTTGGGTGTAGCTGTAGCCATTCCCAGTGTGATGAAATGGCTTACCTTACCTCTTTACACCTGTTCGGGATAGAACGCTTGATAACAGAAAGCGACTAAAATGGGATGAGACTGATACAATTGACAAGGGTTTTTATAGGGTAGCTTCTTGACAGAGAGATGATTTAGCAGCGAATGATGAGTGTGGAAAGATAAAACAGAAATTATGAGAGTAGAATGAGAGGATGTATAAACAAATGATGACTGACATGGAAAGATTTTAAAATGATGGTTTAAATCTGGCAGTAGGTCCTTGAAACACTAAATCATTCATCATTATTCTTCAAACCATTAAATATTGGCAGAGATTTCGTAGCATGTTTCATTTGACAAGTGTCAGATTTGCTACGAAACTGTTACATGTTTCTGTAGAAAATCCTGTTAATTTCTTGCTATATTCGCTACAAACTTAGACAGTTTGGTAACAGATGGAAAAATTTCGAACTTGTGGTCATTTCCAAGTGTCAAATCAAAACATACTCCTCTGATGTGACTTGGACTCATTTCTAAGACCTTAACCTAAGTTTTAAAAAAAAAAAAATACACCATAAAATTCATCATTTTATGATATTTTGCAAACTAAGAAATTTGAAGGAGTATTATGGTTGATTTTCAAGCATCAGATTTTGAAAATTTGTGGAGTGATAACAGTGGCTCCATTAGGGATAGCATACCCCTATGGTATGCTAAGAACTCATAGATTCAGTGCTGCAATCATCCTTTTATAAATAAAAACTCTGAATTTCTGCCCAAACTTCTCCTTCAAACTGTCCTTACTGAAAATGCTCAGTCAACCTTGAGCTTATTTGCACATACCTACCTACCTAAGCAGCTGCAAACTCAATTTGTAGCTCAAGGAACATGAAACGTCCAATGAATCCAGTCATTGATCTGTTCTGACACTTGAATCTCTTGACTGTGCTTGAAGCAAAAATAAACATGATACTGAAATAACCGAGGCAACATGAGATGTAACTGATCTTTAAGATGAAAATATAACTGGAAATCTGAACAGTAAATCTTTTTCATGTAGTCAGTTATAGAACCATAGAAGACATAATCTGTTTGAAGCTTCTCATGACATTTTGCAACTGTGGACCACACATACATGCTTTGATCAACCAGATAAGACATCAGTTTTGTGTTCTCAAACTGCATTTAAAACTGATTTTCAAAAATAGTGCATTCTTCCTCAATCTCAAAGGAGAAAGGTAGAAACACTCTCTCTTTGTGTTCTTCCATATACAGCTTTTGAAAAGAATAATCATGATGATGAAAATTATATGATTGAATCTAACCTTGTAAGCCTTCAATGTCTTTCTCAATGTCCTTAGCAACTTCATCCAAAAATTTCATCTTATCTTTTGTATTACACTCAAATGATTTTAGATAAGAATACAAGGAAAAAGAAAAATTTCCATCTATTTCTTCATTAATATGATCATCATTCCATTGTTTGAAACCTTGAACTGAAGGAGAGTTTGCCACCAAATTTTCTCTATCTATCCATTCCTCCAAAAACATAAGTGAAAAGTATGCAAATGACTTAATAGATCTGACTGGAAAACTTTCAATCCACTTTTTTACATTTCCCTTGAAATGAATCATAGAACAACATAATGCAAACATCTTCATGTTTGACTCTAAGAAGCTCGGTAAAATCATAGAAATCTGATATATGCTTCAAAGTCAAACTCAAATCATCTCCATTGAATTTTGGACCATTCCTTAAAAAATATGTATCCCTGGGAAAATGATTTGGGAAACCATGAATCCCTGAAAAATTTATGCATGCATACCTTTAAATAAGAATGGTAGCATATGAGTTCTTCATAACTCTAGTGGAATCACCATGAATCTATGAATTTTGAATTCTTCAACAATGGAGTCGCCAAGGTAGTTCTGCAGCCTCGAACAGATTCTAAGCTCCTACTACCTTCAAGAGTTCAGCTTCATGATTTTTGGGAGATGTATTTCTTCAAACTTCCAGAAGACGCACCAAAAATGTTATCACCAAAATAGGACCATGACAGGCTGCTGATCAGACTACCTCAATGTAGCTATTTCAAACCAATATTTTGGCTGAGGCTTAGCCTCCTCAGCCTGAGAGGGCTCTCTCAAGGGTTATTGATTTTGTATAAAGATATATGGCTAACTCTATGGTTTGTGGTTTTGTATGTTTGTAGGTTGAAAGATGAAGATAAGTTACCATTGGGCTATGGAGTCAGTGATAGGGACAAGATAACAAAATAGCTCTTCTTATAAAACTGAGGCTTGTATATACTTCAATGAAAAAGGTAGTACATTCAGAAAGGTCTCAATAACTTAAGGTTCAAAGGAAGTCATAGCATGTGTGCATGAATTCTGAGTAATGATACCTCAAGGTACTGAAAAGAAAGTAATTATAAGAGATTCATCAAATCTTAACACCTAAAGGAAGTCAGAGCATGAATAACATGAATTCAGAGTAATAAGTCTTTAAACATTGAAGAAAAACATCCAAAGATAAGACCAAAGAGCTCAATTCACTATAAGTCAACACTTAAAGGAAGTTAGAGCATGTTCCCATAAATTCTGATTATTAAGCATCAAAACTATGGAAGTAAAACATATGAGAGAAGAAATAAAGCTCACTGAAGTATAATAAGAATCTTAGCTTCAGAAAAAGTCACTTTGTTTCTGTATATATTAATTTTCTCAAAGCATTTACAAAAGTAGCTATTCTAATTACATTTTACAACCCTTGGTACCTCGAAATACACATTATTTATAGGCCTTTTAGCCTTTACAACTACCCATTAGAGGAATTTTGAGGTCTAAAATGGGCATCCTAAGGAAAATGTACCAAAAAAAATCACTTTATGAGAACCAATCACATTTTAAGGGATGACATCATCCCTAATGGTTGAGGTGGCATTTCTTGAGTTAAAGGTAGTTACTTGTCACTTCTCAATGGTGGATAAAAACTCATGGTTAACCATGGTAGTGCCCTAAGTACTTTTAAAGTCAAAGTAAAGTACTCATAATAAATGTCATTTCACACTTTTTGAATAAAAATATATTATTGTCATTTCATATTTCTTGAAAGAAACAATGCATATCCTTATACATTTATTATATATATTATATTATTTTTATGTAGTATATTAATTACAAGTTATTATACAATTTAAATAAAATAAATTTTAATTAATAGAATACAATATAATTAAGAATTTATAAATTTTTATTTTTATTTTATTTTAAGTTATTAAAGTACAAAGGACAAATGCATTAGTTGTTCAATGATAATGGTTTTTTCTTGAAAAACTCATTCTTATTTATAGTCACATCAATACAATTTTTTTATTAATTTTATTTTGGTACAACTTTTGAATTTAATTTAACTATGGTTACATGGATTGTAGTGCAAAAAGTGAATTGAAAATTCATAAATATTATTTTATTGGTTTAGCTATTATTTTATTATTTCCTTAGGAGGCCCATTTTAGACCTCAAATTTCCCATAATGCTTTCCAAGTGGCCAAACCATTTACTTTAACTGACACTTAAAACTAACTGTTGACTAACTTCTAGAGACTAAGACTCACATCTATTCGAAACAAGAGTAAGAGTCCTACCAGGACTAGAACTCTTAATTATTACAATCAAAACAAACTAATCCAAGTCATCCTCGAGAGGAATCCTAACTTTATACCATGCCGCCCATTAACAAAAAATTTATATCATGACACCCTTTGTGGAATAACTTTTCCCAACATTTTGGAAAAGTTAGTTTGATGACATGGCACATGTTGGACTATTGTCTTCAAACTCTTCTTTTGACTAAAGTCTCCACTTGGCAAAAACTAATACTCTTTGACATCTGATACTTTTTGACATCTGATGATGAGTAACCTTACACGTGCTTGATCCTTTTCATGCCTTATCATTATTTTTCATAAAACTATATTCTCTGCTAAAACTCTGTTTTTGAGCTACAAAAACAACCTATTTTCGTAGCGCATCCCAAAAGTTGATATATAATATTCTTATGATGATTTTAACCCTTGAAAGATGTTATATGACCAAAAAAAAATAAGCATGACCTTTAAAACTGCTTACTTCCATCAATTTTTTTCTTCTCAAAACCCAAAAGATACTTTCAGAAATTCTACAGCAAAAACTGGCCTTCAAGCCTACCACTTGTTGCCTAATACTTAGGTAATTCAATAAAACTTGCATCTGAGCTTCAAAAAGTATATGAACATGACTGTAGGTATTTTTTTGACAGTATAAGACAAAAAGATGTTTATCTAATTGTTACCTTATTGTATGTTAGTGATTTCAAGCAACTTTCTTTACATCTCCTCTTTCCAAGTCTCTTTTCTCCAATTCTATTCTCATCAGTTCCATTTCCTCTTTTAATTCTTTCACTTGTCTTTGTAGGTTTCTCTAAAATTGGCCACAAAATCTCGTGACACCTGTGGATGATGCCTTTGCAATTTTTGAATGAATTCGATACATCCTGCCTTTGTAAACAACTCTTTGAAATATTCATTTTCTAAAACCAAGTCTGGAGCTGTAGGTTCATAGCAGAATGGTATACCTCCTTTGTAAGCTTTCTTGGGTGTAGCTGTAGCCATTCCCAGTGTGATGAAACAATGGCTTACCTTACCTCTTTACACCTGTTCAGGATAGAACGCTTGATAACAGAGAGCGACTAAAATGGGATGAGACTGATACAATTGACAAGGGTTTTTATGGCGTAGCTTCCTGACAGAGAGATGATTTAGTGGCGAATTATGAGTGCGGAAAGATAAAATAGAAAGTATGAGAGTAGAATGAGAGGATGTATAAACAAATGATGACTGACATGGAAATATTTTAAAATGATGGTTTAAATCTGGCAGTAGGTCCTTGCAACACTAAATCATTCATCATTATTCTTCAAACTGTTAAATATTGGCAGAGATTTCGTAGCACGTTTCATTTGACAGGTGTCAGATTTGCTACAAAACTTTTAGGTGTTTCCGTAGCAAATCCTGTTAATTTCCTGCTATATTCGCTGCGGACTTAGATAGTTTGGTAACAGATGGAAAAATTTTGGACTTGTGGTCATTTCCAAGTGTCAGCTCAAAACATACTCCTTTGATGTGACTTGGACTCATTTCTAAGACCTTAACCTAAGTTTAAAAAAAAATTAAATACACCATAAAATTCATCATTTTATGATATTTTGCAAACTAAGAAATTTGAAGGAGTATTATGGTTGATTTTCAAGCATCAGATTTTGAAAATTTGTGGAGTGATAACAACTGCATTCTCCCTTTTGGGATATTACAGAATCATATCATGTCTGTTATTTGTTTCACATGTCCCAAATGAAAATTTCAGTTATGTTGTCTGCTTATTTTTAATTGTATCAGTGTGATTTAAAGCTACAAGTAATTCTCATGCTTGGCCTATCTGCCTTGCCCATGCGACATTGATGTGTTGCTTTCCAACATTCATGTACTACATTCCTTGCTAAATTTCAACTTCTCAAAATACATTTAATCACATATCTATCAAGTCAGCACAAAAATAAACGTTGACTACTGATTTGTGATCGTTGTGTATAGGAATGCATCAATATCACTCACCCATCTATTACCTTGTGTATGTTATGTTTCTCTCAAGTTTTCTTTAAACCTAAACTTTGAAAAATATAAATATCCCTCATAACATTGTTATGTTTTGACAAATTATCATTATGGAATTTGCCCCAATAATTGTTAAGTTGTTGTATGTCTGAGTATCTCTCCATCTTCTTTTCATGGCTCTCCCAACTAGCTTTTCCCACATGCACTCTTTTATGCATATGTGTGCCCTCATTGTCAACGACTAAGCCTTCCACAAATAGATATATTTTTTCCCTTTCTTGATGTGTGAACACTCTTAAAGTGTCCTGACTTCTTCCCGTGCTGCTCCATGCGTTCTCAACACCCTCCAAACCCAACCTTGAAAGAAACGCCTCCAATTCCATATTAGAAATGCAACAAATGAATGGTGTATAGAGACCTTAAAAAGGAATTGTTGTTGGTTGCTACTATTTTATTACATGTTATATCTTATATCTCATTATTAATGTGATGTGACACTTATTTACCAAACACCAACACTTTTTGTCTTGACATTTTGTTACCAATGTACAAACATCCATAACCTGTAGTACCTACAAGAAAATAAAGACTAATGATATGGCCATTAGATTACTTTTATCAAGTCTTGCTTCCTAGTCTTTGACCAATCTGCTATGGTCAAATAGAAATATGATTTGTAACATGTGATGGGTCAACAAGACTATTCCTTATTATTGTGTGGATGCTCTTGATGGAGCAGATAGGTGCACCTAAAAATTGTAGAGATGCATTTGAGCCATGAGCCTTACTAGTAGAAAAGAGGCTATCATACTATCATACCTTTTAAACCCAAATTTTTCTACACAAAACTACGTCTTTTTCAGAGGAAGATGATAGAGCATTTGAATACACATTGGAAATATAGGCTTGTAGTTTGAATTTGAGGAAAATCAAATAATTTTCTACTTTTGGGTAAATTCTATTTTAGAAGTTTTCTATTTTAGTTTTTTTTTTTTTTTTTAAAAGACTTCTATTTTTAGAAAGTGGTATGAATTGGAAGATAAGTATATATGTGGAGATTGGTCCATGCTTCTAAGTGTAGTTGATTACATATTTGTTTTTACATATCTTTATGTACTTAACAAAGTTTGAAGGCATTATTTGGTCTTCTAGGTTCATATTTCATTTTTAGGCTACATAAGGATTCCCCTATGATAGCGATAGCCCAAAGTGTCGAAGGATTATATAGGGTGACATGGGCACTCTCCCTAGTTACCTTTTAACACCTCCAGTGTTGAGCATTAACTCTCTCTAATGCTTCAAATTTCAAACACCTTTCTTTGATGGTATTGTTTCGTTCTTTCACTTGGCAACCCTCTATTTTGTTCATGATTTTTCTTCCTAGGAGCCTAGTGTGGAAGAAAAAATTTGATTTAGTTTTGTGTTGGTGTGCCCCTTTCTTCCTTCTGAAGTGGGTTATTGAGGTTTTCCCATAGGAAATGTGATTTATTAGTATTTCTATAAGATTTGAAGAAATTTTCGTCTAGGAAAATGGTTGTTAGAGCACAGAGCAACTTCCATAAGCATCACGTTGTGAAGTACCATAAGCTTTTGTAGATTGCAAAGCTGAGTGAATCATTTTAAACTAATATATATCATATTTCATGTTGCATTACTGAATTAAATAGCTTACCATGATTTTTTGCATTATCCATGGGGCTCTTAGCATATAGTTTATTTGAGATATAAGAAATCCTTGAAAATTGGCTTTAATTCGTCTCTAAATTGTTTGGAATTTATTCCAGGAGGTTGATTGCTACTAAGGAATACAAGCTGATTTAAGTGACTAATATTTTTCCATCCACACTATTTGAAAAAATATTTTATAGGACATGGGCATAGTTATTATTTGATCCATTCACTCATCTTACCAAGAAAACTATTCCAGAATCTTGCACCAAAAGACAGTGTTGAAATCTTAAAAGGAAATCATCCTTTGGGGTTAATTAGTTTCTTTTTAAAAAGGCCAAAATCTAGGATTCATAATCATCCTGTGCACGCTTGAAATTTCATAAGATTGGAACCTCTGATAGATATAACGTAGATAGGTTTTCTTCCCTCTAATTTGGGTTGAATTCACCAATGTCCATAAGCTAAAATTCTCTGATATTCTTTCTCTTCCAACAGTAAGTCGAATTTCATTGTGTGTTGGAGCAGACTCGGCTTAATTAATGCATTGCTAGATATTTTCTTTGCATCTCAGCCTTTCCCTCAAGTAATTTGAGTGCTAGTGCTGCCTATTTTAAACCTCAGGAGGCCAGATATATCTAGCAGGGCAAGTACTGGAATTTGCATACAACATTTCATGGTGTTGAGAGCGAATTATGAGATTAGTTGCTAAGTCATTCATCATATTTCCTTCACATATATCAAGAGACACAATTGTTTAAATTCTGGGCAAGTTTTATTTGTTGAGCTAATATTCATTCGTGAGGGGGCAAGCTTAATATTACAAGGCTAAGTTCATTGTAGCACCTTCAAAATTGAGTATTTCTTGCGAATTATTACCTATTTGGTCTGATTTCTTGAGAAGGCATATCACTAATCATTTTTTAGTGTAGAAGCTTTTCCAGGTGCCAAAACAAGATTCACATGGGCTAAGTGCATCCCTGAAGCCCGCCATATTCATATCTAAGGGCCTGTCTACCGAAAAATAAATTGGAGGTAAATTATATTTACGGTAGAGGACCAAGGAATTCCATTTTTATTGAAGCCAAGCTATTAATGCTCACATTTGGAGACTAAATTGCTATCAATTTGCCATCTTATTGAAGAAAATTTATAATTCCCAGATATTGAACATTGCCTTGTAAATTGCCAAATTCAAAAGGATATTTTGCATAACATCCTCAAATTTCATTGTCTATAGAAAAATAAACTTGTTTTCTTATTTGTTTTTCCAGTTTCTCTTTCTTTTTTCCTTTCATGTTCAATTTATTTGATTCTTGTACATCAATATATCCTATTTTGAAAATTATGTCCTTACAATTTCTCTAACAAAAATTTTCTTCACCAAACTACTTTTCAAGCACAACATAGGTTAGACCATGAATTTTTATATGACATATGGAAATAATTCATAATAACCATAGTCACACATCCTATCTATGGATAATTACAATCGCTACCACATGGGTAACACTTTGATAATAGTGAAAATGTTGAGTGAACTCTATTCCAATTACCAACCTGGTTGAGAGGCCTCAAGCATCCTGCAATATCTTAACTATGGAATTATTCGGACATTAAGGCTTGATTTTGAGAAGTGATATCAAGGATACATGTATATTAAAAGAAAATAAATATTCAAATTTTCTAGAAGGAATCATTCCAACTATTTCATAGGATTTCTCATCTACCTTGTGGCCAATTGAGACCAAAAAAAAAAAAGATACAACTAAATAATTGTCAATCCATAGAAAGGTAAAGGCTTGAGAATGGTTTCCTTACTAGTTGTGACATGCAGGTATCCTCTTTAGGGTTTTGAACACTCATTAGGACAAAATAAATTGTTGTGATTTCAAGGTGACTCTGTCATGGCTATGGACACTCACTAGTAGTGGGGAAACAATAGTAACTCATCTTTAATGCTTGATATTTAACTCTCATGAAAGATATATATCCTAGCAACATCATATTATAAAGTCGATAGGTAATCCTTTTTTACAATCTATGCCCTTTAGTTCCTTCCTTAAGTTTCAACCAAGATCAGTAAAGGGGATTTCATGTAGTTCAACATTCCACAATTCTAAGTAGTGGTACCCTTGTGGTAGAAAGAATATACCATGAAGGAACAATAATCACAAATTATTTGGTAGATATTCATGGGAAACACTAATATATTTATAGGTCCTACCATTGCATCTCTAATTTTTGTATTAGCCACTACAATCCCCTTTTATTCCACCTAGTATCTTGTTTCCATAGGGTGCCACCTAACAAAAAGTATCTTAATTCACCCTGCAAAACTTGATTGGCCTTTCTCAAGATGAAACCAAGTTTCTATGTCCCTTGAGACCCCTTAAGGTATATTCTAAGCACGATGGAGCATTTTTCCTCTACCTAGAGATACGAGTATCATTGTTTCTCAATCCAGCAACACATTATTTCTCAAGCCAATGACACAGGGGAGGATTTCCCATTCTAATAAAGGTATTCTTATGCTTCCAAACCATATTTTGAAAGAATAAATTTTTAGTGGTTTTTAGTCTCCTTTAGGACCTTAAACATTGATGTATTTTAAGAGCGAGTTGGATTGTGTGCTTCTTATGTTGGTTTAGATTTTTATTCCTTGAATGTTGTGATGGAATCACCACTTCAAGATACTGAGTCTATCATCATATAACTTTAATTTCCATGGATATGCCACTATTATGTTAACCCTTCTTCACAGGATTGTCATGTCTTCCTGTTGAATCTTATACTTATGTAAAAGTGTTGAAAATGAATGTTGAACCATATAAAAATTTAGCTTATCTCATGGGTGTCAAGATATTCATCACATGAATCTGAGTTTTGTCCTTCAAACGCATTCTAATACTACCATTATAATACATTTTGAGAGAAGGTAAATATATTGTCCCAAGAGTTTCATTCACTATAGTCTCAAAGACACCACACTCATTCCATCATGAATATATTATTGGTGTGCCAAGATTTTTATTGAGAGACCAAACAGGTTTGTCACCTCTAAGTGACAAAATATATGCTTAGACAGTCATTATACACTAAGAGATAAAATGAATGTTTAATATATTTCCACATTCATCCTAAATAACATATGTTTGTTGAGAATGTCTTGTAATACGAATTCTATAATATTTTTGAGGTTGTTTGTAACCTCGAAGAGATATTGTCATCATTGTATTATTATTTTCTTCATTCATTTTTCCTACAATATGTCAAGAAATAGATGTCTAGTTCCATTCATACTTTTCCATAGTTAAGATATATATATATATATATATATATATATATATATATATATATATATATATATCAGATCTGTCTCCAAAAAATCATTGAGATAATCACCATAGGAACCTGAATTTTGTTTACTTGAATGCTGGAAACTAAGGCATCTAAATCCACAAACTTAATCTTTTATTTGAATTTCATATACATGAACTCATATTTACAAAATATAGGACAATATTAATTTTTTTTTAGCATAGGATCTGTATCTAGAAGTAATGAAGTAGAAAAGTATGTAGGCAGTTACAAGATACTACAACACATTGCTTAAAATGATACTTAAAGGCTCCATTGGATTATATCAAATTCATTTGTTGGTGTAAGGATTTGATTTACATAGGTCACAATGATAAAAAAAATTACCAGATCTACCCATTCAACATAAATGATAAAGACACTCAACTACAAGTTAAAAAGCAGGGAAGAATTCATAAATTTTGCCAAATTTTAATGGACTATTTGCGGCCCATTCAAAATTCACCATCATACTCACAATAATTATGAGCATCGTAAATTCCACAATTATTACTTAATATTCCATATTTTTTCACTACTAGGTTGCATAATCCAGGTGTTGCAAATTACAGCCTATGTAAAATTCAGAACTGGTATATAGCATTTTACATTGAATCAGAAGTGATGTTTTCTTGAGAGTTTGATACAATTGAGAATATTCCATGATTACTTATCCTTGTAGTCCATTGACCTTGTCATACACATTATCCTCATTATATGCAAGACCATATATTGCAAAGGCAACATTGTGCTGAAGGGATCCATCTCTTGAGTCAAGAAGCTCTAGCAATGGTGGAAGTCCTCCATCATGAACTATGCCAACTTGGCTGTGTGTGTTCTATGCTAGTCTGCCAAGAGAAAAAGAAGCCATAGAACTGATCTGAGCATCTAGGGCATGAAGCATTTTAATTAAAGGAAGTACTGCACCTCATTGCAAATATGTGAACCTTACATTTTGGATCAGTTGTGGCAAATTGACCCAACAACAGCGCAACCTCTTTTTGGCTTTATGGACAACTTGAACTTGTAGTCTTCTGATAGTTCCTCATAATAGGAGTTTGGGGCCTGTAGAGTAGCAACGGGTGCCCATTTCATATGGTTTGATGTTTTAAAGGTCAAACATGACGGTTTGGAATCCATTGAGGAAAATTCATGAGGTACTACTGAATCAAATGCATTCAAAACCAGAGAAAACTCTGAATTTATTTTCCTTTATTGTCTTGAAATCACCCATTGTATATCCCTTATAGAAATATTTTTGAAATTAGTAATGAGAGTTTTTACATCATTGTCTTCTATAAGATTATCACTCAAGTCCAGATTTTGCAGCTGAGAGGGATGAAAATCCATGTGCTAACAGGGTGGAGAAGAAAATATTATTGTACCTGTGCAGGGACCTGCCTGCAATTCCTCAGGCCATTTAGTTGGTTGGCATACTTTTAATTCCATTCCATATGCTAAGAAACATGCTAGATTTATTTGTGATGGGGCCACTTTATTTCCAAGGAGACTTAAGTTGGAAGGTTTTTCACTTAATGCAAGATTAGTTTGGAAGGATAGCGATAAACCAACTTGGCTTTGAGATTGAGATAACTAGACTACAGATGACCAGGTGGTGGAGAGCCCATTTCTATGTTGGAAGATGATTCCTTTATGGAGCCACTTGGCAGATGTGGTCGTAATGTATTGTTGTTGTGGCTTCGTATGGAGGTTCGTGCAGATAGTAAATTCCCTCATGGGTTAGTTCACTTATCTCTTCTTATTTCCCACTTATTTTATTTTCTTCATAAAGCTTCTAAATTGATTTTAATTTGTGGCATCAAATAACATATGAACCCATGACATGGTCACAACCATGTGTCTAAAAGAGATCATGGGAACAGATCCACGGTATGGTCACAACCATCCGTATAGACATGATCATATGTACAATCATGAATACTCAATAACTCCATGCAACCTGGATAATGACAAAGGTGATCTGGGGTCTTTGTCACAATCTCAATCTACCCAACTTACAAATCTAACCATGTGAATATATGATCTCGTGTCAAACATCGTAGAAATCACCTGATTACCAATCAATGATGAAAACCATTAACATGAACGAGATAAACCACCAATAATGATGATGACACTAAGGGTACAAAAACACAATATACAAGTGCGAATAAAGGTGTTGAATTCTAACACTTGCATAATCATTCAATCGAAGGCCAGTGATGTGAACCTATCACTGAACATGAAGAAATTTCCATTGAGGCATGTAATCTCCAAGGTACTAAAAAGGATTTTCTAAATCATCTTCCCAGATAATGAGCCGAGGTCGATAGGAAGTGATCCATCGAAGGAGGGCCATAATGATTCCCACATCATCAACATGAAACCATGGATATCTCAAGATGATAGGAGTGATTTAGGACTATAACAAAGAATTTCAGACAAGCAGAGGATGTTTGAATTTGATAAAAAAATGGACTTATCTTGAACATATCAGTGACACAACTCCAAAGTGTGGCAGAATTTGACTCAAATGGGATCAGAGGTCATGATGATGAAAAATGGTGATATAATAGGAGGGAAATTGATTTCCCAAAACCAAGAAGGAAAAATTACAAATGAAGGATATCCCCAACTCAACACGAACTGTAGACAAGTTTCATGTTAAAGAGAGACAAATTGCCCAAAATACACATAGTATGTTCACTTTCAATTTTTCCCCCGTTATTGCTAATGAGTACCTCTTTATTTTTTATAGCCAGTGTGAAGAGGATAACATATGCTGAGTGTATAAGTTTATTCTTCGAATGAATCCATCCTAGTAATTTTAACAAGCCCTAGGAAGGAGAAACTCAGTCTCGTCATGGTGATAAGTATTTCTTCGTTTAGTTTTTAACAAGTGCAACGAAAGGATAACTTGGTGTCTTTTTCATGTTTAAGGAGTTCGAAAAAGGAAAGGAAAATAAAACTCCATCATTTCCCTTTTCGTAAATCATCCCTTGAATCCGAAAGGTAGAAAACAATATCCGAGAGAACCTCTTGACCATGTTCGATTAAGGTATTCCTTTTTCGTAAATAGTGAATCTCAACCCGAAAAAGGGGTAAACATATACTGAGATCACGTCAATTCATCTACTTTAACGAGTTCGAAATGACAAGCACTCGACCATATTTAATTTTTCAAGAGTCAGAAAAGAGTTGAAATATGACTCCTCTTGGAGGAACAAGTGGTGTAAAAGGTAGAAACTGGTTCTGGCAGTGATGGAACTACTCAAAAACAAGTAAAGGTTAAGAGGTTGGCTAATAAAACCATCGATCGCAGTAGTTCCATAGGAAAGGGTAAAAACAATCAAATGAGAGTGTATGATCAGCCAAGAAGATGGTGACGATGGAATGAAAAAATAGAGGCTCATCGAGAAATAACAGACTGATAAAATGGAAATAATGAGAGGTAAAATGGGGATCGTTTCATTTTTTTATACAAGATTGAAACATGGGAAACTATGCTTGAAATACGTTTGCATGGCCCAAACATAATGACTCAATTCAAGGTACATGCCCCATAAGCATCATCTCATTCACATAAGTAGACTTTTGGTACTAACAGGTGGATGGAATGAAGGTTCATTTATGAGATCAAGTGAAATACTTGACTGGGAATTTATGAGATCTAATAAAATACTCGAATTGAAAGGGGATTTGTTTCATTATTTAATGAAGTTGACATAGTAAAATAACTATCCTCATTACACTTTGTTTCATTTTTTAACGATATTGACACAAGACAAGGAACTTTTCTCTGAAGATATTGATTCATTTCTGAAGGAGCTTGACACAAGAAAAGGAACTCTGCTCCATACACCTTGTTTCATTTTTTAAGGAGCTCGACACAAGATCAAGAAATTTTCTTTGAAGAGCTTGTTTCATTTTTTTAAGGAGCTTGACCCAAGAAAAGGAACTCTGCTCCATAAACCTTATCATGGCCTATAAGAGGTCATGGATTCCAAGAGGTTCTCATCAGATGGGAGAACAACACTCTGGAAATCAGGGTCCAATGCCCCCAATACATGGTGCACTATATCAATGAATGGATCATCAATATACATGGGCATGGAACATGTTGTGTAATATTCCCAATTTTTCATAAGATAATTGGAATATTAGAGTTCTTAATTTTATTAATTAAGTAAGTAAATAAGAGGGTGGAGGGACCCATAAACCACATAGATGAATAAAATCCACTTTTGATGTGTGAAAGTGGATAATTTAGATCTAGATCTACATTATGAAGTAGTGGAGCAGCTCCTTAATGAAGGAAGAGTGGAGATCATGGATCATTAATGTAAAATCATGAGGATCTTGGAGGAGGTCAACTAATATCAAGGTGCATTAAAAGTAAGATCATAAAGCACTTATGATGAGATAGTGGAGGAAGTGGTGAATCTAATGCACAGATGATGGAGAGAGTGGGAATTAAATGCAGACATGATGGAGATCATGTAGAGATAGCACAGTCTTCATGGAGGCTAGTGGCCACATGTACAACACAGTTATGAGGTGGGCTAGGGCTATGGAAGGCTCACAATCTATATAAGGAAGATGAAGGCACAATAGAAGGTGGGATTGTATTATTATTCTTTGATCTGTTTAGATTTAGATTTTTCATGTGACATTTTTATGCATGCTTGTGTTCTTTAGCTAATTCTGTAGTGTTTTTTAGCACACGGGTGTTTCCAAGCGGAAATCCCACCCTTACCCATGGGGGAATTTGAGTGCCTACTCTGGGAAGGTTTTTATTGATCTTTATTCATCATCGAGAATTGGTGCCACATTCAGCCACACTCATATGCACTTCCAGCTACAATAATAACACAATTCCTGCTCAAGAGTTTGAGAGGTGGTGGTTTTTTCTTTCATTTCAGCTAGGAAACTGGTGGAGGACTCATCCTTTCACCTTGTGCTTCAAGATCATCCTTCCAGGAGATGTAAATTCATATCTGGCATTCATGCCAACATTTCATACCTCCATGCAGTAGCAGTCCCCTCAAGGATTTCACAGTCTAGTCTTGTAGATCCATTGGAGGAGGGAAGTTTCCAATATTTCATCTTGAAATGCTGTGAGGGACCATTCCTTCACCTTGGGCATACTATTTCCATCATTCTTGAGCTATATTGTAAAATCCAACATTAGGCTATAGAGCCTCCATCCTTGACAGTGTAGTTTTTTGTAGCATTTGTGTAGCAGTAGTTGCATTCCGTGGAGAAGGAAGGAGAAGCTAGATCTTGAGCTTCTAGCTTGAGAATCTAGTGAAGGGATCAACCCTTCAAGCATAGATCTGATTGTATGTCATATTACAGCCATCTATTATTCAGATCTTGCTTTAGATCTGCATACCCAACAGTTATATGTTTAGGTCCTAAGGGGTGATTATCATATATTGATAGATCTGGAAAATCCTTTCTAGGTTATCTTGGGTATCCATCATAGAGTCCGGATCTCAATTTTCAGCACCATCGGAGCTCCAGGACTGCCATATATACATTGCCATATTTTCTAGGAGTTGCCTCCCTGACATTTCCAGCAGAGACAACGCAGTATTTTCCTCCAGCAGTCAGCAGTTATGCAGTCCCTCTTGTGGGAGGACTTCAGGGTCATTCTAGGGCATCTCTTTGGCTTGAGTGTCTCATATTTTGAGGATAGTTGTACTTGCATTCCACCTCCTATATAATAAAATGGCTCAACTATTCTGTACATTATTATGGTCTATTTAGATTACTTGTTTACTTTTTTGTATTACAGCTATTGTGTTTTTGTATTAGTGCATTATCCTTTTTTGGATATTACAGTGGTATCAGAGCATGATCCTTGGCTCATCTTGTGGGAACTTCATCTTTAACATCAATGAAAAAATAGATAGTAGAGATGTAAAATGTCAGAGTGTTTGAGTTTTGCCTCTCTTCTCTATAGATCCATGTAAGATCTCTCCAAGGAGGTCAAACAAATGAAGAGGGAAAGTCAAAGGAAGGATCTAAGAAGATTTGATCAGGAAGGTCCAAGCACTTCCTATCAGTAGTAGAAGAAACCGACAATGCATATATCTCCACAACATTCTACTAGGTATTAATATGAAGGAGACTTGGGGCATGAGACCCTAAGTAAATATTTTTCCAAGTACAAATCCTAGCCTAGAGCTCTTAAGGATAATCTAAATCTCCAACAGTTCTTGCAACTCAAATAAGAGAGGAGATCCCAAAGCAATAATAGAAGAAAGAGGCATAGATTATTCTTGCCTACATTTGATGGATATTCAAAAAGCACATTGAGGGCTTGGAGGGAAGATTTAGCTACATTATTTCTGCAATATCATGTAGCAGAAAGAGAGGTTGTAGAGATTGCAGTGTTGCACCTAGAGGGTGAAGCCAAAGATTGGTGGTTCAGTCATTTGTCTCATATGAAAGTGTCTCCTTAAGCAAGTTGTATTCAAATATTGAAGAAGATATTTGGTAGAAATAAACCAGATACATCTTCCATCATTGGGGAGATAGTACATGAAGATCCAAAAGAAGATATCATCATTATCACTCAAGAGGAGCCTCTAACACCACCATCAACTGCAACAGTACTTGCATCAAGAGGAAGAACACTTTCATCTTTGAAAGATGGTCTTAAACTCTTAACATTTGGAGCCCCATGCATGACTCATGAGATGCGTGAGGAGGAGGAGGCAGATACCAACGTTGGCACAGTAGAAGAGAATCCATCATCAATACCAGTAATTGGATATAAAATTGCACCAATGGAAGGAACTCTTGTACATGTGCAATATGTTCCCGAGATTTAGCTTATCCAAGGTTTTCATACACTTTCATCTCATATTATTTCAGTACCTCATATTGAGATTTGTGAGAACATGCCATCAGTGCAGTTGCATAACCAAGGATTAGAGCACCTTGCTGATTTGGAGCGACAAATTATCACTACACAGAGGACCCTTGATCAAGGAGAAGATGGAGTGATATCCAAGTTTGTCATGGTTTAGCTACACCCAACATTTTCTGTTGAAGTGTGGAGTTTCAGAAGATGAGAGGAGAACAATCATACTCAATACAGTGCCAAACTATGAGTTTAGCATTGTATGTGGCCATGAGGCAACACATGTATCACCATGCAGATCTACAACGATATCACTTAGCAGTAGTGATGATGAGAGGGCCCCATTATTCTTGGAGCATTCTGAAGGTAGCTTCACTCATGAAGCACTGGTGGGAAAGATGATTGAGGGTAGAAATCTTATGATGGAGAACACTCCGCATTGTCAGGATGAATTTTTCTTGATGATCCCCTCATATCTCAAAGAGAAATATATACCTACAGCATGTATAGAGCCTTATGGGTTCTATTGGGCCATTGATGAGAGGATCGGATGGAGAGACCTCAAAGGAGGTGCGCTTAAACATTTCATGGAGTGAAAAAATATTCAATTGGAGGAGTTTTGTATTATACCTTGGATGGATACCAAGCTTGATCATAACATGCTTTATCATCTACAGTGGGATGGATGGATCCGGATGAGGAGCAATAGGTTGCCAAACTTCTTGCAGATCTATGATATCAGGAAACAAGAAGCATGGTTGCGATGGTTGTTGTTAGGTGAGTATGGTTACTACCCAACATCTCACATATGTGTGATCCATGCCAAGTACATCACTGATGATATGCAGCAATAGGAGGTATGGCTATGTTGGTTATTGATGAGAGAGTTTGGACATCTCATGATGTATCTTATGTCCATGTATTTTCTTTTGTTTGGGATATGTCTCATGTCTTTAAATTTACTTTTTTTTGGGAAGTATCTCATGTTCATGTATGTACTTGGGTTTGGGACAAAGAATAACTCTCACATGATGTGGAACCATGGAGCTATTTTGTATTTTTATGATGAGACATTCCACATGTCCATTAGCATGTTGTTGCTCCATGACCTGCATCATGATGATGTAAGGTGGTAGCAAGAATCCTTGTTGCTTTGGGTACTTTTGGGAGAGTATGGGCTGATTTCTCCCCATAATTTGCATGATGATGATAGAGGATGGAAACAAGAGGCCTTACTGCGTTGGATTTTGTTGGGAGATTATGGTCATTATACTTGGTATGATGATGATGTGATGTGGCAGCAAGAGGCATTGCTGCGGTGGCTTCTATTGAGAGAGTATGGCTTTCATATTATTATTGATGTTGATTTGGCATGGTAGCAAGAATATGTGTTGCGGTGGCTTCTATTGAGAGAGTATGGCTCTCTTACTTGTTTTCATGATGGTCTAGCATGGCAGCAGAAGGCTTTGTTGCAGTGGTTGTTATTGGGAGAATATGGTTTGACATTGTACATGTTCATCCATATGTATCTACTTATTTCAAACTATGTTGATGTGATGCCTGGATCCCACAAGGCCAACAGGGCTAATGATGAGACCATTGAAAGATGCAATCTACTCTATGAAGCATGGGTTGGAGAGATAGTTCATGAGTTGGGACTTTCCACTTTGGGAAAAGACCTGTTGGAACAGGGTCTCCTATAAGAGCTGCAAAGCTGGTCCATTTTTTATATTTTTTATTATATTTAGTCTAACACAGGGGTTTTGGGGTGGTTCAAAGCCCCTAATGCATTTTAAGTGGGTCAAGGGTAGACCAAGAGTCTGCAAACCACGGTTTGCGGACCATTGGATGCATAGGCTAAAATAGTATAAGCAGTTGAACCTTTTTTATTTGTAACAAAGACTTGGACTAAGATTGGTGAGAATTACAAGTTAGTAGATCTGTTTGGGTTTTTGGGAAAGGACTCCTACTGGCTATGTGCGCAGAGACCCTCAGTCCTGCTATGTGCGGACCCTGCTGCTGTGTGCGCAAGTTGGGTTTTGGGTATTGTAAAAGGATTGGAAGGATTAATGAATGCGGAAGGCTGTTGAAATATTTGAATTTATTTCCTTTGTGATATCTACTTATGTGTGCTCTGTGTCATTGATTTAAGCTGCGAAAATACTTGTGTTACTCGTTTATACTGAGATCTAGATCTGTTATGGTATGCATGATTCTATATTGATCTTCACAAGTAACTGTGCTAAGTGCTTATGCTACGTCGACCATTGATCTGAATTTTTTATTAGAATTGATGCTATAATAGTTGCGATTGTTGCCTTATTTCCCTATATCTATTATTCATTGCGATTATACATGATATTGTGCACGTGGCTGTGGAGGAACTGATAGATCTAGGTTTTGTGATATGTGATCTGATACTTGTGAAGTCGAATGCAACTCTCCCTGACTTACCTACCCTCTCCCAAGGTGCGGAAACATGGTTCTATCACCCTCCCATACTAGATCAGGTGAGAATTTGGTCTGCACAAGCAGGGCTAGTATTATAAGGGTTTTTTGGCAAACCTTAAGCTTCGAACCTGGGTAAAGACCCCCCCGAGCCAACAAATGGTTTCATTGCCGGGACCTGAAGCATTTTGAGAGAGGGATCGGGTAATGCCAAGGCCGTACTAGAAACCTTAAAGAAAAGAAATTGATGAATGGTTCGAACAGCAAGTTCAAGAATTCGCAGTGAAAGAAAATTTCACTAAGAGGTTGACCATTAAAGAGTGGAAAAATAGTGATATTTTCTCAGAGATCTATGAGATCCATTTTGTAACCATTGTGATCGATCTCTAGGAGTGGCTCGCAAGGTTGGTCGAATTTTAGAAGTGTTGGAAGGATGAGCGGGTCACACAGTGGACCACATAATTGATCCAGCGGTTAGAAAAGGCTGATAACACCATCACACGCACCATAGACCACTGGGTGGACAGCATGCTAGGAGGATTCGTGATGGAATTTTCCATCAGAATTTTCCATCGATCAATTCATCTCCTACTCCAAAGCAGAGCAAAGATTCTTCAAAGGATTTAGGGGTAATTTTCTGAAGACTTTACCATTGCTGATTAAGATATTACTCTGCAAAAAAAGTACTTTGTGTAGCCACATCGAGTGAATGACCACTAATCTGGATGGGAATACAACGTGAAGCGGAAAATACTAGAAGGAGGTAGATCTGTCGACAACCCAGTAAGAGAAGCAGTTGCACAGAGTCCTCCAGCCACACCACTTTCAAACCAGCATAGGGGTAAGAATTCACCTACACCTCCACTACCAGAAGACGACATGGTTGCACAAATGAAATTTCCTACCTTTAAGGGTGTGGGAGATGAGGACATGGAGTAGTTCTGGTTTGTCGTAGAATCAGTATGGACTACGCAGAACGTAGCTAGTGACGCGATGAAGAGGGCACAGCTGTCCCTTGCTTTTGAAGGAAGATCTTTGGATTAGTACATGGGATACATCGGACAGCATACAAAGTCAACCATCGAAGAGATCAAGAATGCCTTAAAACAATAGTTCAAGAAGCCTAAGTCCTATTTTCAAATAGTGTTCAATCTAAAGGATTTCAAGCAAGGGCCTTCTGAATCGGTATGGTAGGTCGATTAATGGCTGAAGAAGGTGATCAAGGAAGGAGGATTTCAGTAGGATGACAGACAACACATGGAGTGGTTCATTGCTATGTTGCTGCCTCACCTACGCGTACCTATGGGTCACCAAAATTTCAAATCTCCGGAAAAATCCCCAGAGGTCGTTATGAAGTTAGAAGCTACACCCAAAGACGATACCCAGCTAGGTGTCCAGCAAATCCAAGGAAAATTGGAGGTGATGCAGGTGGAGATCCAAAACCTGCAAAAGGAGCGAGACGCAGAGGCTAGCCCAGAAAGATGGTGCATACGTTGCAGGATGAATTGTCACACCAAGGATAACTTCCACTGTTAACGGACTACATGCAGGCTGGGGGACCTAGTCCGCTGTGCCCTAGGGAAGTGGCAGGACCAAGTGGACCGACACTATGGTGTGATGATTGCCACATTGCAGGGTTTCATGACATAAACCAATGTCCCCGCCTTGCCGCGTACCTCCCAGAAGTAAAAAAACAATGGTGTAGGTTCTGCAGGTCGGTAGGACATGATGAATAGAACCGTCGAATGTATGATTTGATGATCGATCGGGGGAATCTCTATAGGGTGTAGTCGGATCCATCCTCACCCAGATCCCTTTCAAGCACAAGGGGTTCCCCAGCAAGGGGCAAGGGAGGCGGAAGAGGTGGAAGCACAAGTCGGGGACGAGGGAAACTCATCTGTTATAACTGTGGAGAGGTAGGGCATTTTTCCAGGGACTATCCAAACCCTACAAGACAGACTTTCCAGTATTATAGGCAGCTGGACCATGCAATTGAAGACTGTCTATTCTTGATAACGAAGATGCAGGAAACACAGCCGACACCTATGCAAAATGTGCAGAGGATTAAGTATGAACTATGAGACAAAGATCCAAGCGTGAATGTCGTAACACGCAGTGGGATGGCCACCAGGGAGCTTGGGGAGAAAAATGAAACCGAGCCTCTGATCTGGCCAGTAGCTAGCAAACGGGAAGGGGTGGATGTAAAAAAGGAGAAATAAACATTTGTCGCAGCTCGCAAGGACTTTGTCGAGGCAGAGGCATCTAGTTCATAGCCACCTGAGGACCTCAAGGTAGATGAGGAGGTCAAACCATTTTTACAAGAATGTATGAAGCTATTGCACAACTCGAGGGCTGTGGAAAATCTTCAGGCATTGATAGATAGCTACGCAACACACCTATCCTCCCTCTGGAAGTCAAGGATGTACATAAACTCTATAGGTATAAGAAACACACCAACAGGGAGATGCGGTTGACTGTGAAGATTGGTGATTATGAGATGGATCAGGTTATTTTGGACCTAGGGTCGAATGTGAATGTATTACCTAAACAAACTTGGCAATGAATGGGGGAACCTAAGTTGGAATGGTCCACTATCCAGCTGCGTATGGCCAATCAACAGAAGATCATTCCATTGGGAAGACTATCGAAGATTGTGGTGGACATCGCAGGGGTTATGGTTCGGGCTGACTTTGAAGTAATTCAGATTGTTGAAGATGCATACACCTACCTTGTGCTCCTAGGCTTGGATTGGGTTATCGATATGGGAGGCATCATTAACATAAATAAGCAAAGCATGGTATTCGAGAATAACGATACAAGGGTAATAGTACCATTAGATCTGGAAGAGAATGAATGATACACAGAACTAGCACATGACGAAGAGGATGTGGATCACATCTATAAGTTGATTGTGCGGGATGAAGATTGGATCAACCCCACAATGAAGGGGGTTATCTGCTGGGAAAAGGATAGTGACTATTGCTCTGACTCTGATGGGGGGATGGAGAATTGGAAAAACCAGTTACATGATGTCTCTGCACTGCGATGTCTTAAAATCACAAAGAACTTCCATTGAATCTCCTCAAAGGTAAGAGATCTACCTTATTTCTATGGTTATGGTAATGTTAGGGACTTTTTAAGGGAATTCAAAGCCGAGGTTCCCCAAGGACGATGGCTATGGGCCTGTAGGCTGGCCATGCATGGATCACCTACGCAATGGTGGGTAACGCATGAGGAGGCATTCCAGGATTGGGAAGAGTGTTAGAATATGATGATCCTACGATTTGAGGCCCCAGCCAACGTACAAATCAAAACGTTCCTTGGATTCGAAGATCCACGAGAATATCCATTCGCATGGATAAAAAAATGGTGCGATAGAACTACCCACGAGTGGGTTCATCTGCTTATTCATGCCCTCAGATCACTTCCCACCACATGGTACTTAGATGTGCAGCTCCATCGGCGCACCCGCCATTGGGAGGCTTTGAGGGATGAATTTCTGGGAACATTTGGGATAATAGGCGGGATAGAGGCACTTGACGCAGCTCTGCAGGACATTGACACTGTAGCATGGAGTGAATCGCACCTATGTGTCACACCTGAAATACCCAATTTAGAGCCGTGGACACCAAGAATGATTAAATATTACAGCCTAGCCCCAAAAGAAGGTAAGAATGATCCACGAGAGGGTCATGGCTTAGAATTGAATAGGGTGTGCACGGGTACTAGACCACTCGGGCAACAAATGGATAGCATTGAGACGCACCCCACATTGGAAAAATTTGGGGATACGAATATTATATATCCACCATCTCCCAGAACAAAAGGGTGGCTGTGCTTACTTCTTGGCCACATAATTTATTATAGAAATTATGTTCGAAAATACGCAGTAATCATAGCACCTCTGAAAGAATTTCTCATGAAGGCGGCCCGGTTTTGTTACGATGACACAAACCAAGAAAACATATCTTTGGGTTTGAAGTACTCAAGGCTTAAGCCTGTGTTGGGGGAAGATGCGTAGGGGGCACAGGTGTTTGAACCAGGCATAGCAGGAATGCCAAGAGCACAAGAGATGCGAAAAATAGCCATTGGCACAGTAACATCTGGTAAAAAGAAAAAGTTACCATTAAAAGGAGCGGGCTGCTGGCATTTAATGGGGAATATTTTGAGGATTTTGTACCGTTTACCTGATGGTAAGTTCCAAATCAATTTTACCCTACCGTTGGATGCCTGCAGGCGCTATAAAAAGGGTCGGATAGCTCAAACAAGGGTTTCGTCTCACTTGCATAACTTGCACCTGTCCTCTTTATCTCACGCAACCCTGAGCTGTAAGATTTTTCGGGTCTACACTATCCCTTACATTTCGGGTCAACCTGCCCCTATTGATAGTAGCCACCCAGAATTGGGATTCTTTTTTTGCGCTAGGATGACAGCCACCAACCCAGTTGAGCCCTCAAGTAATGGAGGTCGGGTTTGAGGATGAAGAAGTACCCTCAATGTCGGTCACGAGGAAGGGAAAAGAGTAGGCACAAGACTTAGGGAAGCCCCCCAAAAGCTGCGAAGTAGGCTTCAGGGAAGCCTAGGACCTCCCCGAGGCATGCCAAGTCCCTGCGAGCAACACCTAAGGCTCAGGCTATGCAGGAGGAAGCTTTTCTTTCCAATCCGATCAACTGGTTACCTTCCTTCATCCGCCCGCGCAGGCCCTTAACGCGCACACCAAAGAACCTTGATGGCCTAGTTACCTACCTATAGGCACCGCTAACCCTAGGAGAAGTCCTTGTCCTGAGAGACCCCTGCGAGAAGCTCCATGAAGTTAAATTCGACGATCACGACTTGGAAAATTACGAAACCTTCCCTAAGCTGACCCCGCACTGTACTTCGACACAATTTACGCAGACGATGGGGTCACAGTCGTCCCTCAGTGCTAGGTAAGAATATTGGCTAAATCCAAGCTCTTGAACCTGCTGTGTATGCCTCACTTTGGCCATTACAATGTCACGGATCAACTAGCCCGACAGCTGCTCGCTCTAGTACAAAATGGCTGCCTGTGGATTTGGGATAGGGTCCCCATAGATGCTGCCTTGGTTCATAGAATCACGGGACTTCCCATGAATTGGCCACACCCTCTGGAGTGTGTAGGAAATAAATATGAAGGGAACACCTCTAGGTATGTGCGTAAGACCTACCATGTGCAAAGGAATATGCGGGGCTTCGTCATAAAATCCATCAGTGACCTGGCTATGCAGATGGGTACCATATTACTAGCTTGCAAGCTAATGAGAAAGTACCAGGTTGCAACCATCCCTGCCTATGTCATTCGACTAGCAGGTCAATGTGTGAAGGGGGTCTGCCTCAATTGGGCCCAATGCTTATGCGACGAGTTCTTAGCCAATGTCCGAGAATCACAGGAGTAGGGTAAAGCCTTCTGCTATGCCTGGCTACTATTTATTATAGCCTTGGTTGCTTGGGAAACCCCTACAGAGTTAGTCCTCCCCAATCTCCCTCCAGATATGTTCGAAGGGGCTCAGTATGCCCATCTATGGGATTCCAGGGACGTGTAGCGCATAGAAGATAACCATGTCTTATGGATCCTCTTTCAGAGTAGCATGGCCGCAGCCATCAATTCTCGACCTCCATTGTCCCCCACATTATATGACAAGTACAAGAGTATCGCATCATTTGATGTTACCACGAACAACATTCAGATCCGCAGCCACAAGGATAAAACCTAGACATCACTTCCTTATATGGTAGCAGACGAGGAAATCGACAATGTGATTGCGCTATGGCCTCCCTCCTGGAAGATAGGCTTCAAAACCAGCGCAAGGGGCACTGCTGGTACTAGCACAGCACAGGTACGCCCATCTGTTACCACCAAGGAGACTGAAAGCATAGGGAAGAATTCTGACACAGCCACGAAAAAGGACACACAGCCACCACAGGCCACGACGAAGAACACCGGAGCCGAGACCCAAGTTGAGTCGCAGCTAGGCACAGAGGAAGTGAACGTCAGAGGTACGAAATGCACAGGCGAGCCTATTAAGGGACCTAGAAAGAATTAATGTTCCTAGTGGAAGGAATGGGATGAGACGGTTACATTGACAGATGGAGATCTCGAACAAATCGCAGATGCTGTTACACTGGCCAGAGAAGAAAAATGCATCACATTAGAGGAGCACCAAAAGGTTGCGATCAGTGCTATCCAAGAAGAGCTTCGAACCTTGCAACTAAAGACAGACACCATTTAGACTAGTATGGTTCAGGGATGAATTCCCTTGGCATCTAGCAATACAGCGCTAGCCATGAAAGAAAGCTGCCTCTGTCCCTTACCCAGCGCCGCCCTTGTGGTCAGTACACTGGACCAAGAGATCCAACTTCAAGCAGGTGCAGGGGTGCAGCTGAATCTTTCCAGGCTACCCCACGCAACATCACAAGGTATCCACACCTTAGTGTTTTAGGAGATTCACCACTGGGACCAAAAAGTACACCACCAACTTGGTATGGCCAAATAGACCATCGCACAGCAGAATGTAGAGGTATTGTTTGTTGTCGCGCAACAAGTAGAGCTTGAAACTTTGATCCACCAGCTCTGCACAGAGGTTATGGAAGAAATCTCGGCTGCAACCACTCCCCGGGCTAAAGTGGAAGGATTGGTCGCAGCATTGAAGGCTTCCAGGACGGAAATGCAGGTCGTTAAGACTCAGTTGGAGTAGCAAATCTCTGACTTACAAGCCAAATTGTAGCTCGAAACACCCCCGGAGGTACGAGCCCAGCCGTTGCGCTAATGATCGAGGCTACCAACACCATTATAGGAAATATTTCTTAGGTTTCCTGGTTACTTGAGGACACCATGTAGCTTTGGACCAAGATCCAATGCGATCCGGCCCTCCAGAAAATCAATCAGGACTTGCGACAGAAGGAGTAAGCTTTCGAGAAGATCGAGGCTACATTACCTACCTTGGTCCCTGCACAATGTTTGGTGTGATTGCGGACCAGCGAAACCCTCCAAGATGAGATCAAGGGACTCCGCCATAAGAAGAATTTTATAGGAGAAATCTTGAAGCCTTGGACTACGGCGACCTTCCAGCTCTCACAGGATGTTGATGGTGTTTTCAAGCGACTAAACTAGACACTGGAGAGTGTCACGACTGCGACAGAGGGACCAACCTCACAGAAGCTTGTAGATATTGTGCAGAGCGCTGCTGCTCAGAGTCAAGAAGTTTTGCCCCCATTGGTTGCAGTTGTCAATGCACTGCGTGTGCAAGTGGAGACCCCACCACCACAGTGACTCAGGATGAGTCACAAGATTGTGTTAGGGGACTGTTGGAATAGGGTCTCCTACAAGAGATGTGAAACTAGTCCAATTTGTATATGTTTTCTTATATTTAGTCTAATGTAGGGGTTTTGGGGTGGGTCAAAGCCCCTAATGCATTGTAAGTGGGTCAAGGGTAGACCAAGGGTCTGCAAACCACGGTTTTCAGACCATTGGATGCGTAGGCTAAAATAGTATAAGTAGTTGAATATTTTTTAGTTTTAAGACAGACTTGGACTAAGATTAGTGTGAATTGCGAATCAGCATATCTGTTTGGGTTTTTGGGAAAGAACTCATGTTGGCTGTGTGCGTGGAGATCCTCAGTCCTGCTGTGTGCGGACCCTTGCTACTGTGTGCGCAGGTTGGGTTTTGGGTATTGTAAAAGGATTGGAGGAATTAATGAATGCGGAAGGCTGTTGAAATCTCTGAATCTATTGGCTCTATGGTATCTACTTATGTGTGCTCTGTGTCATTGATTTAAGCTGCGAAAATACTTGTGTTACTCATTTATACTGAGATTTAGATCTATTATGGTATGCATGATTCTATATTTAGCTTTGCAAGTAACTGTGCTAAGTTCTTATGTTGCATCGACCATTGATCTGAATCTGTTTAATAGACTTGATGCTAGAATAGCTGCAATTGTTGCCTTATTTACCTATATTTGTTATTCATTGTGATTACACATTATATTGCACACGTGGATGTGGAGGAACCGATAGATCTGGGTTTTGTGATATGTGATCTGATACTTGTGAAGTCGAACGCAACTCTCCCTGACTTACCTACCCTCTCATAGGGTGTGGAAACCTGGTTCTACACCCTCCCATACCACTTTAGGTGAGACTTTGGCCTGTGCAAGAAGGCCACTGCCAAAAGGGCCAGTAGTATAGGGGTTTGTTGGCAAACCTTAACCTTCGAACCTAGGTCAGGACCCCCCTGAGCCAACAAGACCACTTTACTTTATGTATCTCATGCATTAAGTAGGACATTGGACATCATATGGTTGCCACTTGGACATTAATTGACGATGAGAGGCATCTAACTTTTCAGTTGGAGGCCATTCCAGAAATTATAGAGAGGAAAATTTGGAGCTGGGCATGCATTACACATTATGGTATATGGGGAGGCCTTCCATATGAGGATTCCATTTGGAGGGAGGATTTTTTTTGTAGTATCCACTTTTGCATTTTCTTGAGGAAAAGTAACATTTTGGCGGGGAGGACTATAATATTCCCAATTTTTCGTAAGATAATTGGATTATTGGAGTTCTTAATTTTCTTAATTAATTAAGTAAATATGAGGGTGGAGGGACCCATAAACCCCATAGATGAATAAAATCCATTTTTATGTGTGAATGTGGATAATTTAGATCTAGATCTACATTATGGAGTAGTTGAGTAGCTCCTTAAATGAAGGAAGAGTGCATATCATGGATCATTAATGTAAAATCATGAGGATATTGGAGGAGGTCAACTAAGACCATGGTGCATTAAAATTAATATCATAAAGCTCTTATGATGAGATAGTGGAGGAAGTGGTGCATATAATGCACACATGATGGAGAGAGTGGGAATTAAATGTAGACATGATGGAGATCATGGAGAGACAGTGTAGTCTTCATGGAGGCTAGTGGCCACATGTACAACACAGTTATGAGGTGGGCCAGGGCTATGTAAGGCTCACAATATATATAAGGAAGATGAAGGCACAATAGAAGGCAAGATTTGTATTATTATTCTTTGATCTGTTTAGATCTAAATTTTTCATGTGACATTTCTATGAATGCTTATGTTGTTTAGCTAAGTCTGTAGTTTTGTTTAGCACACGGGTGTTTCTGAGCAGAAATCCCACCCTTACCCATGGGGGACTTCGAGTCCCTAGTCTAGGAATTTTTCTATTGAGAATTATTCATCATTAGGCATTGGTGTCATATTCAGCCACACTCATATGCACTTCCAGCTACAGGAATAATGCAATTCCTGCTCAAGGGTTTGAGAGGTGGTGGTGGTTTCTAGCATTTCAGCTAGGAAACTGTTGGACGATTCATCCTTTCACCTTGTGCTTCAAGATCAGACTTTTAGGAGCTATATATTCATAACTAGCATTCAGGTCAACATTTCATACCTCCATGCATCAACAATCACCTCAAGAATTGTGAAGTCCAGTCTTGTAGATCCATTAGAGGAGGGAAATTTCTAGTATTTCAGCTAGAAATCCTATGAGGGACCATTCCTTCACCTTGGGCATACTATTTCCATAATTCTTGAGCTACATTGCAGCATCCAACAACGTAGTATTTGGCAGCAGTTTCATTCAGTGGAGAAGGAAGGAGAAGCTATTTCTTGAGCTTCTAGCTTGAGGATCTAGTGAAAGGATCAACCCTTCTAACATAGATATGATTGTATGTCATATTGCAGCCATCTATTCTTTAGATCTTGCTTCAAATCTGCATACCCAATAGTTACATGTGCAAGCCCTAAGAGGGTGATTTTCATATATTGATAGATCTAGAAAATCCTTTCTGGGTTATCTTAGGTATCCATCATAGAGCCAGGATCTCAATTTTCAGCACCATCAGAGCTCCAGAACTACTATATATACATTGCCATATTTTCCAGCGGTTACTGCCCCAACATTTCCAGCAGGAAAAACATAGTATTTTCCTCTAGGAGTCAACAGTTACGCAGTCCCTCTTGTGGGAGGACTTCAGGGTCATTCTAGGCCATCTCTTTGGCTTTAGTGTCTCATATTTTGAGCACTGTTGTACTTTCATTCCACCTCCTATATAATAAAATGTCTCAACTATTCTATACATTGTTATAGTGTCTTTAGATTGCTTATTTACTTTGTTGTAGTACATCTATTGTGTTTTTGTATTACTTCATTCTCCCTTTTGGGATATTACAGGTTTCCACATAATTAACCTGTGGCTGGGAAAATGCCACTGGAATGTAAGGACCATTAAGGGATGTTGGTTTATTGGGAGGCAGATTAGGACCAATGAATGATAATTGATAAATATTCACAATTTTTCCTTCATGTGGTTAACATATCACACGAAAGAGATAAGACACAAGAGCTCCCATGACACTTTATTCATGCGAAAGCAGTAAGTTAAAGTACAAAGGGCCTTAGACAACCATCACGTCTGTACAAAAAATATTTCCTCCTAAAGTAAAAGGAAACTTAGGAAGGATCCCTTGTTGATTAGCGGTTGTCATTGATGTCAACCCAAGCAGCACCAGGGGCTAACCCAATATTTCATGGGAATTTTTACCTACCAAATTAATATATTCTAGGTCAATAATTATTTTCATGGTTTCTTCTTGTCGAGATGTTTCCATTTATATATGGCATGCCATGTAATTCTTCACGGTTTGAGAAATATTTATGTTTGAAGTTTGTACCCCCAATTAGTGGGCTAAAACCCTATGGGGTTGTGGCATGGGTCATTGAAAAGTCATAGTTAATATTTTTTAAGCTCCTAAAATCCCTCCCACGTTCACTTGTTGAAGCCCCTCTCAACCTAAGAATTTATATAAATTGTGATCCTCATATACTCCTCATGCAAGGGATTTCGCCATCTGAAACAGGTCATCGTGGAATTTTCGCTCTAAATTTTTTTATATGAATGTTCAGAAGTTGAAATTTTTATGAGGTGAAGGAGAAATCCTGAGGAAGCTACTGTGAAAATTTCAAATCAAGGTGTGCAATATTTTCGGATATATGATCTGTGGAAGTCAGTGTTTTTGCAGGCTCCTGAAATTCATCTCAAAGAAGTGACCTTGGGAAAATCGTCATAACTATCTCTCTGAGTATCAGATTGGAGTTCTGTAAAAATTTGTAGATAGTGCATAGACTTTAGTTTTCTCTCTATCAATTTTAGAGCTGAATGAAGAAACAGTGACACGTGGCACGTCGTACAAGTTAGCTCTGCTGAATATTTCCATAATTAGGGCATTGTGAAATATTGGGTATAACTCTATCTTGAAGAATCCAAATTGGGTTAGACCTGTGTAATTGGAAAGATGACTCAGAGGACTACAGGACCAAAAATCAGATACTGGGGATCTAAAATAACAGAGATACACCCGATTCAATATCGAGCTCCTAGAAGGCAAAGAAAAATCTAGATCATGTGTTGTCAAGGGTTGCAAAGGACCAGACTTTCTAGCGAAGAAAAGCAAAGCAAGGTGCATCAGAGGGTAGCATGACCTGAGCAGCAACAAAGGTGCATAATATCAGCAAGAAGTTCATCACATGAAGTCTTCAAGTGGGCAGCACTGCATACAATCATTGTAAACGTATCATTGTACTAAGTCATTGTAAATACATTATTGTACAGATTGTACTAGTGTCTATCTACCAAGAGATCAAGAGGCAGTGTCGGGTGGTATTGGATCATCATTAGGTGGTTGTGTCAAAGTTGGGTTTATGTTCTAGTGTGTCTTCTTCTTCTACATCATTCTATATCATTGTAAAGTGGACCATTTTCCATGGTACGGGAGTCCATTCTTCTTTTATTCTTCTACAAGGTGGTAGGGTGGTTCTAGGGTGATTTGTAGCTCATTGGGTGTTGGGGCATCCGTTCAGTTGACTACTGAAGAATCTCAGGCGTTGGAGCATCCATCCAGTGGGAGCTAGAGAAGAATGCTTTTCTAGATTCTAGAAAGTTGGAGCTTTATTTTCAATTGGAGTTGAATATTAAAGAATTATTAGAAAATCATTAGGTGGTTTTTGTCCCGGAGTGGATTTCCACCTTAAAAAATGTGTGCATTTCTGTTCCTCTTATTTACTGCTATCATTGTACAAACACTGATAATAATTGAAGATTAACTAATGCTCTAATTGAAAGGAATACTGATTCACCCCCCTCTCAGTATTTCCAACAATTGGAACCAGAGCTTGGTTCCTTCAATAGCAGTTTAACAACTGGAAGGAGGTCATGGAGCATACCAAGAATGGTGTACCTCTATTCAATGAAAATAATTATGCACTCTGGAAAGCAAGAATGGAGGTCTATCTCTTGGCGCAAGGTTATGAAGTATGGGATACTGTTCAAAATGGATTTACATCAACCGTAGATGAACAAGGTAAGAAGAATTTGGTAAATGATGCAAAAGCAAAGAATATTATTATCAGTGGACTTATTGAATCTACTTATCATAAGGTGTTGGGTTGTAAAACCGCCAGAAATGTATGGGACAAGCTTGAGAATATATATGCAGGTGACTCAAATGTCAAAGAAGCAAAGCTTCAAATCTATAGAGCAAAATTTAAGCAACTCAGAATGAAAGAAGATTGTAACATTGTTGCATACTTCCAATACGTTGATGAAATAACCAATACTTTGGAAGGATTGGGCGAGCCAGTTGACGAGAAGACTATTATACAGAAGATTCTTAGAACGTTACTAGGGAGATTCAACCCAAAGGTATTGGTCTTAGAATATAGTGCAAATCTGGAAAAACTCGGCAAATATGAATTACATGGAGTTCTCATAGCATATGAAATGAGACATGATGAAGAAGAGGGTACTTCAAATCTAGAAACTGCGTTCGTTGCATCTAAGAAAACCAATAAGGACAAACAACCTTCAATTGAAATGACATGCACCTACAAGTGTGAAGAAAAGGGAGTTGATGGAGAAGGTCTTTCAGATGAAGAATATGCTTACTTTACGAGAAAACTAAAAATTGGTAAGGGAAAATTCAAAGGTAAACTTCCATTGATATGTTTCGGTTGTGGTGAGGTTGGGCATTTCACAGAAACAAAAGTGATGGAAACTCAAAAGGAAAGAAAGGCTTTAATAAATTCAACAAGCAAGGAAAAAAGAAAGGATCCAAAAGGAAATTTCTCTCTAAAGAAGATAGCTCATCATCCAATGAAGAAAGTGACAGAAAAGAAGAAGCCAATGAGAAAGTATTGTTTATGGCCAAGCACAATAAACAAGAGGTATCAAACAATGAAGAAGAAGGGTTGACTATAGAATAATTTTATGAGGAGGTAGTCAAGCTTATAAAAGAGCTCAATGTTGAGAAGATCCATTCTAATACTCTTGAAGAACAAGTTCAAGTTCTCAAAATTGAAGTTGAAGAACAAAAATTTATTGAAGAGTCACTTCAAAAGAAGTTGGAAGAAAGCAACCAAGAAAGGGAAGCATTAGAAGCCGAAGTAGTCTCGCTGTGTAAGGAAGTGAAGAAGGGAAAAAATATCCAAACTATTCCAACAGCACAAGGGCATTGGAAGAACTCATCAACAATCAACGATCTTGCAATGACAAAACTGGCCTCGGTTATAAAGAAGAAGAAGCAGGACCTTCTAGAACAAAATACAATGAACCTATGAGATATGGCATACAAGTAGACTTCATTGGACAAGATTCTCAAGCACATCCTTGGAAGACGATTCCTCAATGAAGATTTCCATCCAGGTACCAACATATTTTTCATGGCTATTATTATTCATGTGGAAAATTTGGTCATAAAGCTATCAAATGTCGCACGTACCCTAGTAACCAATACACTCCAGGAGATCCTTCAAATATGAACCTCCCAGGGCTCAACGAAACATCAATAGATTTGAAAATTTAAGAAATAATATGGAATGTTACAAATGTCAGAACTTTGGACACATAGCCAGAGACTACAGACTTGAAAATCCTCCAGAAGAATCTTCAAAGCCACAGAATGAACGAACATGGAAGAAGAAGAAGACTGATAATTGTGCTCTCACTCTCAAGGCTCAAAACAACAAATATGTGTGGTATGTTGACAGCGATTGATCAACGCATATGACTAAAGATAGAAGGAAATTTGTATCTCTGAAAGAGAAGAAGGATGGAACCATATCCTTTGGAAATGATGGATCTTCAAATGTTATAGGATCAAGTACCATCATTCTTGGAAGCAAATATGTTATAGCCAAGAATGTTCTATTGGTTGAAAACATGAATCACAATCTTCTCAGTGTTGGACAAATGTGTGATCAAGGACACACAATGCTATTCAAATCCACAAAATGTGAAATCAGGAAAGGTAGGCATGGTAAAATTGTGGCTACAACAAGTCAAGCTCCAAACGACATATATGTTCTGGATGAAGCAACTAAAGCATGTCTACTAGCTAAAGAAGATGAAAGCTGGTTATGGCACAAATGAATGGGTCACATAAACTTTGAAAATCTTGTCAAGATAAGAAAAAAGGAAGCAGTACGAGAAATTTCAAAAATCTAAAAACCTTCCAACACACTATGTGAGGCCTGTTGGCATGGAAAGCAGATAAAAGTCCAATTTAAAACAAAAGAACACTTTGCATCACATCCATTGGAATTGATACATACTGATCTATGTGGTCCTGTGAGAAAAAAAGGCTTATATGGAGAATTATATTTCATGTTAATGATAGATGACTATACTAGGATGACATCCGTCAGTTTCCTAAAGAAAAAATCTGAAGCATTTGAGTTCTTTAAGATCTACGAGGAGTTGGTTGAAAATGAAACTAATTTGAAAATAAAGTGTCTAAGATCAGATAATGGTGGAGAATTCACTTCTAAATTATTCCAGTAATACTATGATGAAAATGGAATAAAAATAAAAATTTCAACAGCACGAACACCTCAAAAAAATGGAGTTGCTAAAAGAAAGAATAGAATCGTACAGGAAATGGGTAGAACAATGTTGAAGGACTCAAAATTGGATGAAAAATTTCGGGTTCAAGCAATTGATATGAAATTCTTCATTATCAACCGAAGTCTTCTCAGAAATAATTGCAACAAGACCCCATATGAATTATGGAAAGCAAAACCAGCTAATGTAAAAAATTTCAAAATCTTCAGAAGCAAATATTATATCAAAAGAGAAGATCAAAATTTGGGTAAGTTTGAATCACGTGTTGATGAAGGTACCTTTTTTGGTTACTCATGCAAAAGAAAAGCCTATAAATGTTATAATCTAAGACAAAAACAGATAATGGAGAGAATAAATGTTACATTTGATGAAGATGGTGTTCTAGCAAATAATGATGAGGATCTAGAACCTTTGAAACTTGAGACAGAGGCTGAAAAAGACAAAGATAAAATTGTAGAACAAGAAGCAACTATCAACAAGGAAGAAGTAAATAATGGTCATCAATATATACCAGAACAACAACAATAATATCCTCCAAGGAGAACAAAATAATGGATTCAAAAGAACCATCCATCAAATCAAATCATTGCTGACATAAATGAAGGTCGATAGCTTCGTTCATCACAACAAGCTCACATTGCTTTTCTAGCAACCTTTGAGCCTAGTAGTTTTGAGGAATCCAACTAGAATGAACATTGGGTAGCAGCTATGAATGAAGAATTGGATCAAATCAAGAAGAATAACACCTAGAAATTAGTTCCATGACCAAAAGATAAAAATGTCATTGGGACTAAATGGGTGTTCAGGAGAAAATTGAATGAAGATGGGCAGGTTACCAGAAACAAAGCAAGATTGGTTTGCAAAGGCTATGCATAATTGGAAGGAATTGATTTCAACGAAACATTTGCACCAGTTTCTCGAATGGAAGCCATTCGAATGTTTCTCACCTCTGCATGTTCAAGAAAAATCAAAGTCTACAAAATGGATGTTAAGTCAGTATTTTTGAATGGAGAATTAGAAGAAGAAGTTTACATCGAACAACCTGAAGGTTTTCTACTATCAGAAAAATAAGACTATGTTTGTAGGTTAAAGAAGGATCTATATGATCTCAAGCAGGCTCCCAGAGCATGGTATGCTCATCTTGATGGATATCTACGTCAACAAGGGTTCAAGAAAGGTACTATTGGTAGCAATATTTATGTACAAATAGATAAAGATAATTTAACAATCGTTGAGGTATATGTGGATGATATAATATTTGGTAGCAATGATGATCGACTAAGTAAGAAATTTTCTACAAAGATGCAAAGTGACTTTGAGATGTCTTTACTTGGTGAGCGGACATACTTCTTAGGGCTTCAAATATCTTAGCAAGAGAAATGAATATTTATATGTCAAGCCAAGTACATCAAGGAAATGCTCAAGAAATTAAAAATGGAAGATTGCAAACCCGTCCTTACTCCGATGGAAATAGGTTGCAAATTGAGCATAGACAACTCATCTAAGGATGTGGATCAGAGGTTGTACATATCTATGATTGGTAGTCTTCTATATGTAACAACCTCTCATCCAGATGTTATGCAAGCAGTTGGACAAGTAGCAAGATTCCAAGCAGCACCAAAAGAATCACATATTATTTCCATCAAAAGAATTATTCGATATCTAAAAGGCACAAAATAATATGGCTTGTGGTATCCCAAGGGTAACAATCTCATTATTGAAGCCTTTACAAAAGCGGATTGGGCAGGAAGATTTGATGATCTGTAATATTCCAAAATTTGCACACAGCAATTTGGAATATTATATTTTTCTACTTTCACCTAGGAAAGGACTAAATGGGTAAGGAAGCCAATGAACAATAAAAATATGAATAAATTACACCTTAGTAGGGAAGGAGATCACCTTAGGAGCTGGTTTTACACTTCCAAGTGTTAACAAGGGAAAATTAGATGGAGACATAGTCAAGTTTGACTAAGTCAACATCCATTCTTGAGGAGGAAGAAATCACTCAAGTAAACTAGCTCAATGTGAACAAGGATCATCCTAGACACACATATGAGAACCGGATTGAAGATCCCTTAGTGTGAAAAGAGGCATTTCAAGTGGATCAGTTCCAGTTGACCAAGTCAACAGCGCTGCTACAAAGAGGAGGGAAGCTAGCTAGGGTAGTGCAGTTTTGAAAGAGGAAGCTTCACTAGGAAGTCACCTCAACATTGTGTGGGGTCAGGGGTGAGGAGGCTCACCAAAGATAAAACGTAGGGAATAGCATCAAATAAATCATTCAGTATTCAGCTATATTTGGTCTTGTGACTACTTTCATGCTTAATCTGCTTAGCCGGAGTTGCTGTACTACTTAGTGCAAAGAATTCCCGTGCGGGAATTCCATCCTCTCTTTGGATCAGCTTGCTTAAGGGATCAAGAGGGAAGGATTTGAGCTTCAATTCAGCATTTGGCTTGGGGCCATTCATCCATATTCATCTACAGCACATTTCCCTTCAGAAACTGCGTCTTTTATGCAGGGGCAGCAACAGCAGGGTTGCACCCTTTGATTTTGTGCTAGTCTTTGAGGAGGAGGTGCTTATTTCCCTCCAAGAGATCTAATAAGAAGGAAATTTGGCCATTTCCTATATTATTCAGCTATTTTATGTCATATTCAGTCATTTTTAATACATTTTTGCAGTAAAATGCATTATTTTCTGCAGTGCTACCTTTTGTGCATGTATATTGCCGGAAACCCTTGCCGGGTGTCTTTTCCTTTGTGTAAAAGAGGTTAAACCTCCATTTTTCTGATATTTGATCAATATGAGCTCTATATCAATATTATTTTATTATTTTCTGCATAAAACCTCATTAGGATAACACATTCCTTGCTTTAGTACTTTCGGCATAAGCTAGGCTATGGGGTTTGGGCTTATTTGAGGCATATTGACTTGGGGAGATCTGTTTATATGAGCTAGAGTGATTTGTTTCACCTCTAATTCTACATGTGAGTTTTATATCATTTCTTCTAAGTTATCCAAGTCCAATTTCTCACTTGTATAGCGTTATTTTATGAAGAAAACTGTTTTATGCTCTATATTGCTACATTTCCCCACCCGAGAAGGAGAATATAGATCATCTTGTTGCTGAGGTTCTTTCATATAATGGTATGATGTTATTTTACATCCAATTATCTGCTCTACATTTCCATGCTCATGATTTTCTGAAGCTCCACATTGGTAATAACTCAAATTATTCCCAATAGAGTAGTTGTTCCCGCCCATTTTGGAATATTGCAGTGGTATTAGAGCCGCCATCTTGGCTCAAACTGTGGATTTTAGATCCATTCAGAAGAGGAGAATAAAATTATGGAGAGGATGAGCTTACTCTCATCCATTTTCAGATCTAAGAAGAAAGAAGAAGAGAAATGCATTGAAACTCCAAGAGGGTTTCAAGGAGGAGAGAGTTGCAGTGAAACCTCTAGAAGGATTCAAGAAGTAGAAGAAGATGCATGCACTTCCTGTTCTCATAGAGGAAGTGGAGAGAAAGTATACCACTTAGAGCATGAAAACCTGAGTGGGTATTTGGCATAATACAAGTGCCAACCTAGGGCTTCCAAAGAGACCCTATATTTTCCTCAGTTTATTCAACTGAGAGAAGAAAGAAGACCCTGCAGCAAAAAAGAGATTAAAGACAATAGGTTCCTATTTTCTACATTTTATGGGTCAACTATAGCAAGATCTTTGGTAAGAAATCTTGAGGCATTCTTCCTACTTCATCCAGTGGCAGAGAGGGAGGCAGTAGAAGTTGTAGCGTTGCACCTGGAGGGTGAAGCCAATGCTTGGTGGTTCAGTCACTCAAGCCATACAAGAGTGACTTATTTTCTTGATTTTACTCAAGGGCTTATTAGAACCTTTGATGGAGACAGATTAGAGGAGAGAAGGCCCACACCACCATGGGAGGAGACAAGTACCAGCGCGGTCACAACCTTGGAAGAGCAGCCTTCTACATCAGCAGTTAGGGCAGCCATTACATTGGATGGAGGAGCCTTTGCAGCTCTAAAATATGTTCCTACATCTCACCAAGGTATGGGAATATTTCCACTTTTACTTATTGCAGCAAATATTTCTAAAAATGGTGGAAATATGTCCTTATATGGCCCACGATCAAACATTATTGCTAAGGAAGAGCAACAATATTACACTGCGTTGTGCAAACTTGAATGGTTCAAGGAAAAAAATGAACCATCATTCTCATGGGCCCTTGTTGAGTTGCACACAACCCTTGAGGGTGGAGTGTGAATGCTTGGAGGATGGCGTGAACTTTGCTCCAAACAAATTCATGCAGAGTCAAATGTTCATCCGGCAGTTGATACATGAGATAGCCAAAACACCCTGGAGGAGGGTTACATCGCTGTCAAGAGGTAGCAACAAGGAGGCTTTGCCTTCATCTCTCTTGGATCCTTATGGGTTCAAGATGATCATTGGTGAGAGATCTTGTCTAGGAGGTCTCCAAGGAGTTTCATTTCAGCATCCCATGGAATGCAAGGAAAAAAATTTGGTATGGGAGGATTGTAATCTTCTTTGGAGGAGTACCAAGGTGGAGAATGGTAGGAGGCATCCATCAGTGGATAAGTGGATGTGGATAGAGAGCAAGGAGCTGGAGAGATACTTGCAAATCTATGATACTGGGCAGCAAGAGGCAAAACTGCATTGGCTACTCTTGAGAGAGTTTGGCCATCATGAGACATATCCTTTTTCCAAGGGTATGTGGGAGGAGAGAACTTGGCAGGGCACTTGCATCATGGGGCAACAAGGAATGTGGATGCATTATGATGATGTAATCATTATGTTTTCACCACATGAGTTGTATGATGGAGGTGTGATGGGGCAGCAAAGACATTTGTTGCTTTGGAGGATTACGAGAGAGCAAGGGCAGAGTTGCTCTCACATTTTGCATCATGTTGCGATGGGAGGAGATGGCAACATTATGGGAGCAGTCTTTGACATCGGACATGTCAGAGAATGGATTTATGAGTTGGTAGGAGCCTATTTGCATAGGCCAACAACGTTGTCACTTTGGAGCATGAGCTTGTTGATGGAGTGTTCCCAGGATCACTTCATATTTGATGCACTTGGTGAGCATAGAGGAAGAGAGATTTGTAGAGTGGTGGATGGACTCATTGGTTATTGTGGTATGTTCTCCTTGACTTGGATTGCCAAGCATAAGGAGGATTTTCATGCAGCCTGTGATTCATTCCTCTTTAGATGGGTATGTCATACCACTATGGAGGATTCATCTATGGATTTTGTCACCCTCTTGCTTCCATCACATGGTAAGAATTATTTTTTTGCACTTATTGATTGTCCAACACAGTATTTTCATGCTCTTACCACTTTCTTGCAGTGCATTTCTCTACAAAGGGGCAAGTTTTTCTTTAGGCTCAATGGACCATTTTTGGCTAGCTATTATGATGGAGACATCCATCTACTATATGATCCGGGGCAAGTGTTTGGTCACTCCTTGATACATTCAGCCATCCACTATTTGCTAATATATGTGGTGACTTACACAACTAGCCATCTGTCAGGAAACAACTTGCCATGCTATTGTCTGAAGCTGCAGTGGGGAAGACTACGTTGTGACCACTTGGGAGACTGTTGGTACCTTCTAGAACCATATGAAACCTTTAGTCTTTCTTTCATTATGATGCTGAACATGATCCTATTTTCTGATGTTGTGCTTACCTTAATGGGGAGCATGTTTTGAGGAGGGACACATTAGTTGGATGTGTTCTTTGCGGAGGAGGATTCCCACACTTTCTGCATTACATGTTCTAAGGGGAGCACGGGAATGGACATGGCCTCTACAAAAAAATCTTTGTTTCTTTATGAGGAGGGCCATGAGATGGATGGGATTCCATATGGTGGTGAGTTCTTGTCCATAATGTATGAGATGGTTTGGGCCAGCTTGATTCACAGTGCTGGGAGAGGGACCTTTGGAGGTCTAGCTTCCTTCTTTCCATTTGAGGGTAACATGATGGTAGGCCCAAGATCATCAAATTCTCTACACTTATCTTAAGTGGAGAGGAAGACAGCATGGGGTAGGCTCTCTTTCCTACCATATTTATATTTTTAGCCCACCTATTATGTATGAGCTCAAGGTGGAAGAGATCCTTCATGAGTTTCCAACCTGGAAGGTGACTCATTTTGTTTGGTTGATAGCTTGGGGAGGGGATATTAAAAAGGGGATGATGAATCCCAATTTATATCAGCCCTCATGCCTCAAGAGGACCCTCAAACAACCCATTTTTTCCTCCATGGATGTTTCACTGTCACATAATGTCAGCTATTTGGGATGTTCCCAGGTAGATGGTTTGCACACTTGGGAGGGGAAACTTGGAGATATATTGATGATGCAGCACCTTAATCTTTGGAGGGTTTCATCTTATGAGGTTTCTAGAAGGGAGAAGAGGATGCTCTTTAGTCCTATCCTTGCAGTCGCTTGAGGACAAGCAACATTTGGGATGGGAGGACTGTAATATTCCAAAATTTACACACAGCAATTTGGAATATATGATTTTGCTACTTTCCCCTAGGAAAGGACTAAATGGGTAGAGAAGCCCATGAAAAATAAAAATATGAATAAATTCCACCTTAGTAAGGAAGGAGATCACCTTAGGATATGTTTTTACACTTCCAAGTGTGAACAAGGGAAAATTAGATGGGGACATAGTCAAGTTTGACTAAGCCAACATCCATTCTTGAGGAGGAAGAAATCACTCAAGTAAACTAGCTCAATGTGAACAAGGATCAGCCTAGACACACATATGAGAACTGGATTGAAGATCCCTTAGTGTGAAAAGAGGCATTGCTGGTGGATTAGTTCCAGTTGACCAAGTCAACAATGCTACTACAAAGAGGAGGGAAGCCAGCAAGGGCAACGCAGTTTTGAAAGGGGAAGCTTCACTAGGAAGTCACCTCAACATTGTTTGGGGTCAGGGGTGAGGAGGCTCACCAAAGATAAAAAGGAGGCCATAGCATCAAATAAATCATTCAGTATTCAGCTATCTTTGGTCTTGTGACTACTTGCATGCTTCAACTGTTTAGCCGGAGTTGTTGCACTTCTTAGTGCAAAGAATTCTCATGCGGGAATTCGATCCTCTCTTTGGATCGGCTTGATTAAGAGATCAAGAGGGAAGGATTTGAGCTTCAATTCAGCATTTGGATTGGATCCATTCATCCATATTCATCTACAGTGCAGTTCCCTTCAAAAACTGTGTCTTTTATGCAGGGGCAGCAGCAGTAGGGTTGCACCCTTTGATTTTGTGCTAGTCTTTGAGGAGAAGGTGCTTATTTCCCTCCGGGAGATCTAATAAGAAGGGAATTTCGAAATTTCCTATATTATTCAGCTATTGTATGTCATATTCTGTCATTTTTAATAAATTGTTGCAGTAAACTACATTATTTTCTACAGTGCTGCCTTTTGTGCATGTATATTGCCAGAAACCCTTGCCAGGTGTCTTTTCTTTTGTGTAAAAGAGGTTAAACCTCCATTTCTCTGCTATTTGATCAATATGAGCTCTATATCAGTCTTATTTCATTATTTTTTGCATAAAAACTCATTAGGATAACACATTCTTTTCTTCAGTACTTTCGGCATAAGCTAGGCTATGGGGTTTGGGCTTATTTGAGGCATATTGACTTGGGGAGATCTATTTATATGAGCTAGAGTGATTTTTTTCACCTCTAATTCTGCATGTGAGTTTCATATCATGTTTTCTAAGGGATCCAAGTCCCATTTCTCACTTGTATAGCGTTATTTTTTTAATACAACTATTTTATGCTCTATATTGCTGCATTTCCCCACCCAGGAAGGAGAATATAGATCATCTTGTTGCTGAGGTTCTTTCATATTATGGTATGATTTATTTTACATATAATGAGCTGCTCTACATTTCCATGCTCATGATTTTCTGAATCTCCACATTGGTAATAACTCAAATTATTCCCAATAGTGTAGCTATTACCATTTTGGAATATTATAGTGGTATCAGAGCTACCATCTTGGCTCAGCTTGTGGATTTCAGATCCATTTAGAAGATAAGAAGAAGAGGAGACAAAAATTATGGAGAGGATGAGCTTACTCTCATCCATTTTCAGATCTAAGAAGAAAGAAGAAGAGAAATGCATTGAAACTCCAAGAGGGTTTCAAGGAGGAGAGAGTTGCAGTGAGACCTCTAGAAGGTTTCAAGAAGCAGAAGAAGATGCATGCACTTCCTGTTCTCATAGAGGAAGTGGAGAGCAAGGATACCACTTAGAGCATGAAATCCTGAGTGGGTATTTGGTAGAATACAAGTGCCAACCTAGGGCTTCCAAAGAGACCCTAGATTTTCCTCAGTTTATTCAACTGAGAGAAGAAATAAGACCCTACAGCAAAGGAGAGATTAAAGGAAATAGGTTCCTATTGTCTACATTTTATGGGTCAACTATAGCAAGAGCTTGGGCAATAAATTTTGAGGCATTCTTCCTACTTCATCCAGTGGTAGAGAGGGAGGCAGTAGAAGTTGTAGTACTGCACCTGGAGGGTGAAGCCAATGCTTGGTGGTTCAGTCACTCAAGCCATACAAGAGTGACTTCTTTTCCTCAGTTTACTCAAGGGCTGATTATAACCTTTTATGGAGAAATATCAGAGGAAAGAAGGCCCACACCACCATGGGAGGAGACAAGTACCAACGCGATCACAGCCTTGGAAGAGCAGCCTTCTACATCAGTAGTTAGGGCAGCCATTACATTGGAGGGAGGAGCCTTTACAGCTCTACAAGAGGTTCCCACATCTCACCAAGGTATGGCAAGATTTCCAATTTTACTTATTGCAGCAAATATTTCTAAAAATGGTGGAAATATGTCCTTATATGGCCCACGATCAAACATTGTTGCTAAGGCAGAGCAGCAAGATTGCACTGCGCTGTGCAAACTTGAATGGTTCAAGGAAAAAATGAACCATAATTCTCATAGACCCTCGTTGAGTTGCACACAACCCTTGAGGGTGGAGTGTGAATGCTTGGATGATGGCGTGAACTTTGCTCCAAACAAATTCATGCAGAGTCAAATGTTCATCCGAGAGTTGATACATGAGATAGCCAAAACACCCTGGAGGAGGGTTACAGCGCTGTCAAGAGGTAGCAACAAGGAGGCTTTGCCTTGAGCTCCCTTGGATCCTTATGGGTTCAAGATGATCATCGGTGAGAGATCTTGTCTAGGAGGTCTCCAAGGAGTTTCATTTCAGCATCCCATGGAATGCAAGGAAGAAAATATGATATGGGAGGATTGTAATCTTCTTTGGAGGAGTACCAAGATGGAGAATGGTAGGAGGCATCCATCGGTGGATAAGTGGATGTGGATAGAGAGCAAGGAGCTGGAGAGCTACTTACAAATCTATGATACTGGGCAGCAAGAGGAAAAACTATGTTGGCTACTCTTGAGAGAGTTTGGCCATCATGAGACATATCCTTTTTCCAAGGGTATGTGGGAGGAGAGAACTTGGCAGGGCACTTGCATCATGGGGCAGCAAGGAATGTGGATGCATTATGATGATGTAATCATTATGTTTTCACCACATGAGTTGTATGATGGAGGTGTGATGGGGCAGCAAAGACATTTGTTGCTTTGGAGGATTATGAGAGATCAAGGGCAGAGTTGCTCTCACATTTTGCATCATGTTGCAATGGGAGGAGATGGCAACATTATGGGAGGAGTCTTTGACATCAGACATGTCAAAGAATGGATTTATGAGTTGGTAGGAGCCTATTTGCATTAGCCAACAGCGCTGTCACTTTAGAGCATGAGTTTTTTGATCGAGTGTTCCTAGGATCACTTCATATTTGATGCACTTGGTGAGCATAGAGGAAGAGATATTGGTAGAGTGGTGGATGGACTCATTGGTTATTGTGATATGTTCTCCTTGACTTGGATTTCCAAGCATAAGGAGGAGGATTTTCATGCAGCCTGTGATTCATTCCTCTTTAGATGGGTATTCCATACCACTATGGAGGATTAATCTATGGATTTTGTCACCCTCTTGCTTCCATCACATGGTAAGAATTATATTTTTTCACTTATTTATTGTTCAACACAATATTTGCATGCTGTTACCACTTTCTTGTAGTGCATTTCTCTACAAAGGGGCAAGTTTTTCTATAGGCTCAATGGACCATTTTTGACCAGCTATTATGATGGATATAGCCATCTACTATATGATCCAGGGCAAGTGTTTGGTCACTCCTTGATACATTTAGCCATCCACTAGTTGCTAATATATGTGGTGACTTACACAACTAGCCATCTGCCGGGAAACAACTTGCCATGCTATTGTTTGAAGCTGCAGTGGGGAAGACTGTGCTATGACCACTTGGGAGACTGTTGGTACCTTCTAGCACCATATGAAACCTTCAGTATTTATTTCATTATGATGCTGATCATGATCCTATTTGCTGATGTTGTGCTTATCTTAATGGGGAGCATGGTTTGAGGAGGGACTCCTTGGTTGGATGTGTTCTTTGGGGAGGAGGATCCCCACACTTTCTGCATTACATGTTCTAAGGGGAGCACGAGAAGGGACATGGCCTTTACAGCAAAATCTTTGTTTCTTTATGAGGATGTCCATGAGATGGATGGGATGCCATATGGTGGTGAGTTCTTGTCCATCATGTATGATATGGTTTGGGCCAGCTTGATTCACAGCGTTGGGAGAGGGACCTATGGAGGTCTAGCTTCCTTCTTTCCATTTGAGGGTAACATGACGGTAGGCCCATGATCAGAAAATTCTCTACACTTATCTTAAGTGGAGAGGAAGACATTGTGAGGTAGGCTCTCTTTCTTACCATATTCAGATTTTTAGCCCACCTATTTTGTATGAGCTCAAGGTGGAAGAGATCCTTCATGAGTTGCCAACCTGGAGGGTGACTCATTTTGTTTGGTTGATAGCTTGGGGAGGAGAGATTCAAAAGGGGATGATGAATCTCAATTTATATCAGCCCTCATGCATCAAGAGGACCCTCAAACAGACCATTGTTGCCTCCATGGATGTTTCACTGTCACATAATGTCAGCTATTTGGGATGTTCCCCAGTGATGGTTTGCACACTTGGGAGGGGAAACTTGGAGATATATTGATGATGCAACACCTTGATATTTGGAGGATTTCATCTTATGAGGTTGCTACAGGGGAGAAGAGGATGCTCTTCAGTCCTAACCTTGCAGTCGCTTGAGGACAAGCAACATTTGGGAGGGGAGGACTGTAATATTCCAAAATTTGCACACAACAATTTGGAATATTAGATTTTTCTACTTTCACCTAGAAAAGGACTAAATGGGTAAGGAAGCCCATGAAAAATAAAAATATGAATAAATTCCACCTTATTAAGGAAGGAGATCACCTTATGAGCTGCTTTTACACTTCCAAGTGTGAACAAGGGCAAATTAGATCGAGACATAGTCAAGTTTGACTAAGTCAACATCCATTCTTGAGGAGGAAGAAATCACTCAAGTAAACTAGCTCAATGTGAACAAGGATCAGCCTAGACGCACATATGAGAATTGGATTGAAGATCCCTTAGTGTGAAAAGAGGCATTGCAGGTGGATTAGTTCCAGTTGACCAAGTCAACAGCACTACTACAAAGAGGAAGGAAGCCAGCTAGGGCAGCGCAGTTTTGAAAGAGGAAGCTTCACTAGGACGTCACCTCAACATTGTGTGGGGTCAGGGGTGAGGAGGCTCACCAAAGATAAAAAGGAGGGCATAGCATCAAATAAATCATTCATTATTCAGCTATCTTTGGTCTTGTGACTACTTGCATGCTTCAACTGTTTAGTCGTAGTTGCTGCACTGCTTAGTGCAAATAATTCTCATGCGGGAATTCCATCCTCTCTTTGGATCGGCTTGCTTAAGGTATCAAGAGAGAAGGATTTGAGCTTCAATTCAGCATTTTTCTTGGGGCCATTCATCCATATTCATATACATCGCAGTTCCCTTCAAAAACTGCATCTTTTATGCAGGGGCAGCAGTAGTAGGGTTGCACCCTTTGATTTTGTGCTAGTCTTTGAGGAGGAGGTGCTTATTTCCCTCCGGGAGATCTAATAAGAAGGGCCTTTGGCCATTTCCTGTATTATTCAGCTATTGTATGTCATATTCAGTCATGTTTAATACAGTGTTACAGTAAACTGCGTTATTTTCTGCAGTGCTGCCTTTTGTGCATGTATATTGCCAGAAACCCTTGCCAAGTGTCTTTTCTTTTGTGTAAAAGAGGTTAAACCTCCATTTCTCTGCTATTTGATCAATATGAGCTCTATATCAGTCTTATTTCATTATTTTCTGCATAAACCCTCATTAGGATAACACAGTCCTTGCTTTAGTACTTTCGGCATAAGCTAGGCTATGGGGTTTGGGCTTATTTGAGGCATATTGACTTGGGGAGATTTTTTTATATGAGCTAGAGTGATTTTTTTCACCTCTAATTCTGCATCTGAGTTTTATATCATGTCTTATAAGGGATCCAAGCCCCATTTCTCACTTTTATAGTGTTATTTTTTGAAGACAGTTGTTTTATGCTCTATATTGCTGAGGTTCTTTCATCTGTTGGTATGATGTTATTTTACATCTAATGAGCTACTCTACATTTCCATGCTCATGATTTGCTGAAGCTCCACATTGGTAATAACTCAAATTATTCCCAATAGTGTAGTTGTTCCCATTTTGGAATATTACATGATCGTAATAGTACTAGTGGAGCAACATTATATCTAGGTGGTTGTCTCATATCATGGTTGAGAAAAAAGAAAACCCCAATATAGTTATCTATAGCAGAAGCAGAATACATTGTAGCAACATCATGTTGTACTCAAGTCCTTTGGATGAAACAAACTTTTCAATATCATCAAGTACAATTCAGTGAGCCTATTCCCATATTCTGTGACAACACTAGTGCCACCGGCATCTCCAAGAATTATGTCATGCATTTAAGAACAAAACACATTTCGATCAAATTTCATTTTGTTAGAGAACAAGTCGCTGAAAAGAATATAAAACTTGAGTATGTTTGTACAAAAGAACAAATTGTTGATATCTTCACTAAACCTTTACCTCATGAAGAATTTCAATATCTTCATTAGAAACTTGGGATTCTCCCAAGTTCTCATTAGATTACAGGTCTGCAAGACGATTGTGTGTCAGGGGGAGTGGAAGTGTGTACAGGTCCGCAGGATGGTTGTGTTTCAGGGGGAGTTACTCTTTTCCATTCATGTCAAAGGGGGAGAGAATGTTGTAGGAAGAGGTGTCATGATCGCAGGGGGAGTACTTCTGTTGCCATCAATGCCAAAGGGGGAGATTATTGATCAACGATTGTCATTGATGTCAACCCAAGCAGCACCAGGGGCTAACCCAATATTGCATGGGAATTTTGACCTACCAAATTAATATATTATAGGTCAATAATTATTTTGATGGTTTCTTCTTGTCGAGATGTTTCCATTGATATATGGCACGCCATGTAATTCTTCACGGTTTGATAAATATTCATGTTTGAAGTTTGTACCCCCAATTAGTGGGCTAAAACCCCATGGGGTTGTGGCATGGGTCATTGAAAAATAATAATTAATATTTTTTAAGCTCCTAAAATCCCTCCCATTTTCACTTGTTGAAGCCCCTCTCAACCTAAGCATTTATATAAATTGTGATCCTCATATCCTCCTCATTCAAGGGATTTCTCCATCTAAAACAGGTCATCGTGGAATTTTCTCTCTAAATTTTTTTCTACAAAGTTTCAGAAGCTGAAATTTTTATGAGGCGAAGCTGAAATCCTAAGGAAGCTGCTGTGAAAATTTCAAATTAAGGTGCACAATATTTGCGGAGATATGATCTATGGAAGTCAGTGTTTTTGCAAGCTCCTGAAATTCATCTCAAAGAAGTGACCTTGGGAAAATCATCATAACTCTCTCTGAGTATCATATTGGAGTTCCATAAAAAGTGGCAGATAGTGCATAGATTTAGTGTTCTCTCTATCAATTTCAGAGCCAAATGAAGAAACAGTGACACGTGGCACGCCATACAAGTTCGCTCTACTGAAACAGACCATAATTAGGGCATTATGAAAGATTGGGTATAACTCTCCCTTGAAGAATCCAAATTGGGTCAGACCTATAGCATTGGAAAGACGACTTAGAGGACTACTACAAGACCAAAAATCAGATATTTGGGATATGAAATAACAGAGATACACTAGATTCAATATCGATCTCCTAGAAGGCAAATAAAAAGCTAGATCATGTGTTGTCAAGGGTTGCAAAGCACCAAAATTTCTAGGGAAGCAAAGAAAAGAAAGGTGCAGCAGAGGGTAGCATGACATGAGCAGCAACCAAGGTGCATAAAAACAACAAGAAGTTCATCACATGCAGAATTCAAGTGGGAAGCACTGCATACAATCATTGTAAAGGTATCATTGTACTAAGTCATTGTAAATACATTATTGTACAAATTGTACTAGTGTCTTTCTGCCAAGAGTTGAAGAGGCAGTATCGAGTGGTCTTGGATCATCATTAGGTGGTTTTGTCATAGTTGAGGTTATGTTCTAGTGTGTCTTCTTCTTCTACATCATTATATATCATTGTAAAGTGGACCATTTACCCTGGTACGGGAGTCCATTCTTCTTTTATTCTTCTACAAGGTGGTAGGGTGGTGCTAGGGTGAGTTGTAGCTCACTGGGTGTTGGGGCATCCGTTCAGTTGACTACTAAAGAATCTCGGGCGTTGGAGCATCCATCCAGTGGGAGGTGGAGAAGGATTCTTTTCTAGATTCTAAAAATTTGGAGCTTTATTTTCAATTGGAGTTGAATATTAAAGAATTATTAGAAAAGCATTAGGTGGTTTTTGTCTCGGAGTGGATTTCCACCTTAAAAACTGTGTGCATTTGTGTTCCTCTTATTTACTGCTATCATTGTACAAAAACTGATAATAACTGAAGATTAAATAATTCTCTAATTGAAAGGAATAATGATTCACCCACCCTCTCAGTATTTCCAACATCCCTAACGATTGAGTGGTTCCTCTATTAAATGCCAACAGATTTTGGGTAATGGCCAGAAGCTGCAGAGAACCGAAATCTTTCCAAGTAGTTGAGGATGTAATACTAACAGATGTGCCTTCATCTATTATGGTGCTAGGTATGGCCACATTATAGCCCTGTATTGTGATCTCAAAGAGCACATAATAAGGAAGAAGATATCTCGCTAGTCGACTCCAATCAAAGGAAGCAACCAAACTAATTGGAGGGGGTGTCATGGGAATGGGTGACCTTCCCATTTGTGCTATGGGAATGAGAGGATCGCCCTCCTATACTAGTGTAATGATATTATCCTCCAATTCATGGGAATATGAAGAAACAAAAAGAACTTGAGTTAGTATGAGGTTCACTCTCTATGGGAAAAGCATGATCCACTGAGGGTGGAATCAGGTCAACCATTTTCTCAACCAATGGTTGGTTGGGAACAAACTCATGAGATTCACTTTTGGAGAGAGTAGGATTGACCAGAGATGATTTATGATCAATCACTTGATCAAATAGTGGAGGATTAGGGAAAAACTTCTGGTAACCAGTCCAAAGTTGCAACTGAGAATTCGTAAGTTTATCCAAGACTTTGGATGCTTGATCCATATAAGGAAAAAGGTGAATGGGATGATTCCCTTCACATAACCTACATGGATATTGAACTTTTCCCTTTTCCCCATGGGCCTTATTATCACTAGCTGAAGACTTGTCACCAACATGATCTCCAGAGGTCGATGACAAGGGTTGATTCGAGTTAGTAGACCACATTTCTAATACCCTGGGAATGCCAAGAAAATATCTAAGAAGGTGATCACCCTTACATAACTTGTAAGGGAATTTTACTTTGTGGGACTGAATGGAATATTTTTCAACATCATTTTCATTGGAATCAATGGTTTCTTGGTTTCCCCCTTGCTTATTTTTCTTCTTCTTCTTCATCCTCTTCTTCTTCTTCTTAGCTTCTTGGTTACTAGAATTCGTACTTTCACCAGGCGAAGAGGAAGAACATGGTGAAGAAACAGGTGAAGAAGGCGAGGGTTAAAATTTAGGATCGACATGAGGTTGAAATTGTTCAGGTGGAGCTGAGTTTGGTTGAGAAGCAACTTGGACATTTCGAACCATGGGGGTTGAAAATAACCAAACTAACAAACTAATGGTTAATCCTAGGAGGGACAACGTTGCCATATATGGAGCACCAACATTTCCAAAAGAAGGAAAATGGAAAGGATTCCCATCTGAGGGGATTCTCTGATTGGTAAACTCAAGAAATATTTCCATTTGTCTCAACCTAAGATCTACTAAGGAGTTGTGCACAGGTAGGATGTTACTCTGCGGGCAGTAAATTTTAGAAATTAAACACAAAATAAATAAAAAAGGGTGAACTAGGCATAAAGGATTACCAGGTATCCTTGAACTGCAATATACATAGAAAACAAATTTACCAATGACTTAATATATGACGATCAATATCCCTGAATGTTATGTTCGGTGTATCATGTCTACAAGGCAGTCGACTCGGTTACCTATGGAAGGCTTGCAACCTAGTGGTGTCTCTCCATATATAATCGACGGTACATGGGAGTCCAGTCCGTAGTTGCACTGTCTAATTTGTAATTGTATGATGAGAGCGTCCCCTTATAATTTTCATAAGTGAGACGGGGTTTCACCTCTGGAATGTAACAAAGATTGTTAGCGACAGCTACTACACTTAATGACGCTAGAACACGTCTCTAGACTAGACCTCTAAATGTTTTCGTTAATTTCAAATGCTCCTTATGGTTAAATTTTAAATTTGATCCTCATTTTAAGTCTCAGTTTCAAGGCTCAAAATGATGTCACCTAAATACCTATAATGCAACTAGCATGAGAAAAATATCCTTCCAATTTAATGAATGCTATCTAGTATAGGGAAAAGTTTCAAACAATGATGCAAAAAACAAAAATGCCACAAACTAAGATCTTCCAAACCATATCACTTTCACTCTCCCAATTCAAGTCAAAACATTCAAAGATGAAAATTATGCAATGTGATTTATGCACAATTCCTTTTTTGAAAACTATGCAACTGTAATCTATGAACAATTTCCTTTTTTTCTTTTTGATGAATGAGAATGCATTCAATACACTTTTTGATGGAATGATAATCTACTTAATGCACCTTCCAATGAATGAGAATGCACTCTATGCACCTTTTATCTTTCAATTATTAAACAATGTAATCTAAGTTCAATGATAAATCTCAAAAATGATTTTTCAAATGCAATCTAATCTAATCCACTTTTTATGAAAAGTAAAATTTTGAGATAAAAATCTAAACGAATGAAAAAAATAAATTTCTTTAATGGAATGCAAAGAATTAATGATGCTTAATTATCATCAAACCAATAATATTTCCAAACATACAAGCAACAAAAAATAACTTAAGGAACTCAAAGAATCAAATACTCAACCAAAATTTCACTTTTACCACTTCAAGTATGGGATGGAATTTTTCACACCACAAAGAAACTATGACCAAACAAACAAAGTTTGATACATACAAAGCAAGAGGATGACCTTAGAGATTCGGACACACTAGGATTTTTAGAAAAAACCCCAAAAATTCTCAAATTTAAGGACTAGTGCCACTTCACATAGAAAAAACCATACTGACAGGGTCATCAATGCTACTTTAGACCTCAAAACCCACACTGGCAATGATACTTTTCATAGAAAAAAAATTTCTATTCTATGAAACTATACCAGTGCAAGGAGACAGTGGAAAATAAGGTTTTCAACACCACTGTACTTATAAATATCCACGATGGCAGTGCGACTGTGTCTGGAAAAAGACACGTTGGTTGAGGAATTCTTAGGAAAATAAATCCAAACTAAAGCAAGAACCTAGACCTAATACTGTAAAGAAAAAATAAAGCACTATGCATACCTATAGAGACCTAAACAGACTTAGATGTTAATGATCAGTCTAACTGATCAGAGATCAACCCCAGAAAGAAAAGGTAAGAGGCTAAATCTCCCTAGTGGAGTTTCCAATTCTGTTGTGAAGATAAATCCCCTCTGCAAACAGATGCAATCTCTCTAGACCTAGAGTGGGTCTAGCAACTTATGATACTTTCTAATGCAAGCTTAATTAGGTAATATTCAAAATGTGACAAGAAAGGAGATAGAGGTGCCTTTTCTTGATGTGATTCTTGAACAATTTAATGATGGCCTTGATCCACAATCCCTTAGGCTCACTCCTTGCTACTGGTGGCACACGAATACCCATGGATGACCAATAGGAAACAACAAACGTAATACAATACATAATATTCATGAACATCAACTATCTAACAGATCAAGGAACATTAGACTATTTTCAAAAATAATAGAAAAATATAGAAAGAAAACAACTAGATGTTTTATTAATGAGCATTGAAGAGAGAGCTTACAACCCATGCCTTGATGTTGGAGGCCTCCCTTTGGTGATGTTCAAGTCCTTCACCAAAGCTCTAAATAATTCATTATCCTGAATAGCTTAGGCATTATCACAATACATGAGTGTAAGGGGAATGAATGATATTACCAACCCAAAAATGACCAACCAACAGTGGAGGGATGGGGATAACTTTATAGGAAGGGAGAAGAGGTTGGTAGCCCATAAAATTAGGAGGGTGGTACACTTTCTAAGGGATAAACCCCCATTGATAATATCAAAGCTCTAAAATCAAAGAGCTCAATCCTATCACCACCAAATAACAACCAACTCACCACCCTAGAGATTCTAGAGGTCGAAGCTTCTCCTCCATTTTGAGGAAACACTGCTAGAAAGGAATCAGTGTGGTTTTCCCATAAAAAAGGGTGCTTACAACACTATTCCATAACTATCAAATTGCCATCAACACAGGATGCCATTAGGGAAGCGCACTGACCCAAAAATTTAGATTTTTGTCCAAATATCTCTAGTGATCTTTCAAGGAAGCTTTCTTTGATTCTTCAAAGGATATATTTGTGTATTTTTCCCAGGAAGATATACTTCATAGGACCTATCATAGGGAACTTCAGGATCAGGGATGGGAAGTGAGTAGGGTGACAAATTACTCTGTAACAGTCCAAATAAAGAAATGGGCGAATACCACGAGGATTATATTGAGCATTGGTTCTAGATCACAGTCCAGTTAAATTACCACTCTCATCTTCGAATAATATTTGTATCACATCTTTCAAAACTATTTATTTTTCATGCTCATGTACATTCTAAAGTTTATATGTTAAATTTAGGCATGAATATATCTTTGTACATGATCCACACATGGATTCATTGGAATTTATCTTTCACTTGAAGGAGGACGTATTTTCTCCAGTAGAGTAAAGAAATTATTATTTTAATAAATAAATAAATCAGAAAATAGTAAAGAGAAAAATAAGTCCTTTTGTGAAAACCAGCTTGTTTGGTGCAACTGGATAGGGACTTTGCTTGAAAACTAGGTAACTGGTGGGAAAATTTCCCAATAAAGTTTGTAAATTTGTATGAGTTCTTCAAATCATTATGTTTATACTCAAGTTGGTTGATTTGGGATCCATTAAGGCCCACCTACCAACAAGCCTTGTACCATTGACATCATCACATTTTCTGGGATCAAGTTTAGAGTTAGATAAGATATTTTGGAGCCTACATGCCTTAATGGTAGGTATCCTTGTCATCTACTAAGGAAATACATCTCTATTTCTTGGTGGATGAATTCTTCATCCCATTCTACTTTGACAAATCCATTCATGGCTAGTAGAATGTACATATTGCCTTTATTCCCATTTCCATCAAAGGTGATATATCTCACTTTAGTTAACAACCTCCTCAATGGTCGATAAGCCAATATTTCTTGCTTATGTTCAGTATCGATGCCATTTATTCACATATGCAATATTGCACATGGGTGTGTAGCAATTGAAGAATTGGTTTTGTGATCTCAAAACAAATTTGCAGTAGTCTGGATATTTGTATCCACATTTCCATTCGCATTTTCAACAATATATTTATTTCAGTAAAGAATTCCATATAGAATCCTAGCCAACCATTTGCAGCAGCAGTCGCCTTTCCTCAGTTTTTTGGAGACATACAAGTCCTCATGCATGGGGGAGAAGGTGACCTTCAGTTCATCCTTCATCCTTCTTTAGAGGATCAAATGAACTTTCAAATCATCTCCAACCATTCCATCCTCCACTTCATCTTGCAGCACCGAGCACATCAACCAAGAAGGTAAAGCCTGAGATAAAATTGGCTTAAGATTCTCCAATTCATTAGAAGGTTTAAGAAACTTAATGATTAATCACTTCTCATTCCATGCATAAATCATAATCCTTCTATTTTCCTTCCATTCATTGCGTATATACTCTGATAAAAAGACCATGTAAAAGCAAATCCTTATGTTATATTAATAAAGGTGGTCTCTATAGTGTCTTCTCCTCCCATGATAACAAGAATTCTATTCAGAGGATGAAGTCATTACTGCCATGGAATGATAAAGGAAACCACCTATAAGCATTGGCCTTGTGATGACAAACTATGCAAGAACCTATTCACATACTTACTATCTACATAACCACCTCATTTCATCCATCATATCTTCCTCATCCATGCACTTCTTGTCCTCAGATTGTATTGCTCTGTAAATTAGTATGATATGTTAAATGTGAAGAGTGTTGCTCCACAGGAACCAACACCTCCAAATATTCAAGCGACGTTGTCCCACAATAACCAACATCTACCAAACAATGTCAACAATTTTTCAATGAACAATGGATTTATTTGCATGAGGACATGAAAATCCACAAGCATGGGGGATGTCAGGCCTCAAATTTGATCATTTTTCCACCACACAATACCACTATTCATAACCTATATTTCTATATTTTTAGCTCATTTCACACCATAATTTCACAACTTGCTGCCAATTCACATATTACACTTTGTGGTTGATTATAATTAGTTTTCTTCACTTTTCAATGATTAGAGATGAATTTTCTATGATTTGCTAATGATGGTTTTTCCAAGTTTATTTACGACAAGACCCATTGCCAAAATTCTTTATAAGCTAATTAAGCTAGCTAAGTACTGGATGCCCAAATTCCTACATAGATTAAAATCTCAATTTGTGATCAAATGAAGAAGAACCTTGGAATTTTGAGATGTAGGGCTTTTTTAAAGTACCCTCATTCAGGTAACCCAAACACCGTTTGTCAAAATTCATCACCACAAAGAAGTTATGGTCAGGGGATATTATAATACATAATTAAGTACTAGAATTATTAAGTACCAAAATTATGGGTTTTAATTAATTCGAGTTAAGTACCCGAAATTTGGGTTTGATGGTTTCAGGTATTTCATACAAGCCATGTGGAGGATGTGGGATTGGAGACTTTTTTCTTTTTTTTTTTCAAGATATGTGGAGCTACAAATCTAAATCATGCTATTCATGGGTCATGAGATTTCCCAAGACAATTTTTCCTTAACCAAATTCCAAAAAAATCAATTGAGATGTATTTTTGTAATATGGTTGGAATATAGCTAATATAATATCCTTGAGTTCAGAATCTCAAATTGTAAATGCATAATATATATATTATCATCACCTAGTACTAGGGGAAGAGTTACGTAAGGGAAGAGAAGCACAATTACATCTGCTAGTTGTTATATATTGAACTATGTTTTTGGCTGAATGAATAAAGGATGATGAAGTTGATGTAAGCCTTGGTGTCCATTTCTTGAGTTGAGCTTAGACCTGCAACACATGGATAGGAAGGTCTGCCTAACCCGATAATGTTTTCAGGGTTAATATAGATTATGTAAGTGTGAATTTTAGTCTTTATTTCCTTTTGTCTTTCATATTTTATTTCTTGCAAATGGTTTGAAGTAGAGTCAATTTGCTTTGTAAATTTATTTCTGCATTCTGTAATTTATTTATGCATTCTAGATTATGTAATTTCTCTCTAATTTATGGTGCAACCCCAAGGATAGTAGTTTATTTGAATTTGATTTTAGAATTAATTAAAATAATTGATTGAATTCTTATTTGCTTACATTAGTGACTTTCAAAATTTCTGCACTTAATTCCATATTTAAGTTTCCTTACTATTTTCATAGATTTGTATTAAAGATAACAAGTGACGCTGAGTCTTTGCAAGCCATGGAGCATTGTTATCAAAATGCTTTGTACATGATTAAATTTTTTATTACACTTTCAAATTTATGAATGTTGGAAAAGAGAAGTTTCGATTTGAAACGAAATTCTGAAGAAACAAACATTTAAATTTTAAATTTAATTTCTTGTTTTGCATGGATGTATTCATTGCTTATGAATTTATATATAAATGGCACATGAATATTGTAGTGTATGCCCTGTTTGAATGTCCAGAATCAATTAGAGACAGAGTGTAATTCTTTAGGATAGGTTGTGTGTTAACACTTAGAGAATTGCATGTTATTTGGAATATAGTTATTCGATTTTGTATATGAAGATTTACTTGAATTGTAGTGCAATAAACATTTGAATAGAGAGCTGATTATTTTCTTGAATTCATAGAAAGGTTTGATTAGATTTATTTGTGTTCATAATTAGATGAATTGAACTGGAAACTTAGGTTTTTCACCTAATTCTGTACTAAATAGTAAACTGATTTAGAAATAGAAATATTTTTTTGTACCTAATTCTGTACTAAGTAGTAAATTGATTTAGGAACATAAATTTCGTACTCTATTCAGTACCTTATTCTAGAACTTCTAAGATGTTAGTTTAGGCTAGATGCTCTGATATTGTGCTTGTGCCTATGCCTCGAAGCTTATAAGCCTTGGTTGATAATTAAATATTGGAATTAGAACACATATAATTTCCCCAACAATAATTGATAACTATAATAGTATCCAAAAACAATCTGATTGTGAATAATAACTATAATATTCTCCTTACTAATTTCCCCCTAAAAAATTATAATATTAATAATAATAAAAAATGATGAAATATCTTTTATTAAAACGCATTTTTTAAATTATAAAATATTAATAAAAATAATTAATTTAAAACTAAAAATTAAACTAATACTATAATTAACATTATATCTTTATCTACTCCTAAATAATATATATCTCATAAGAAAGAATAACAAAAATATCTATTATTTATTCCAACAAAATAGAAAAAATAAATAAAATGTACCCAATTAAATCACAATCACTTTAAAAAAACAATAACATTGCTAATTAAATCACTACAACAAAAGTATCTATTATTTATTCCAACAAAATAGAAAAAATAAATAAAAATGTGCCCAATTAAATCACCCTCACTTAAAAAAAAAAGTAACGAAGATTAAAAATGAATATGTAAAGATATATTATTATTGGTATTTTTTATTATTATTTAAAAATTTATTAGTAAATATTGTTTTTTGGTGGGTAAATTTTATTAACAAAATTTACGCTAGTTTTTTTTCTAGGAAATCAAACCAAAGTAAAAAATACACTCTTTTTAAGGAAGTGAGAGCCAATTGAAACTTGAAAGTTACAAAAATAAATGAGTTACTTCTAATATTTGGGTTGGCTAAATAAATGAGATATTTCTAATATTTGGGCTTGGGTGGCCAATTAAAAAATAAACTACAACTATATTCACACATCAAAACTATTAGGCATCGTTTTGAGGGGTTTGAATCAGATCTTGTTATTGGAACGAGAGCTATCGAGTCTCTTAAAGTCTATCCAATGACGTGGAGTATGTAAAAGTCGTGCTCAATCCACTCCATTCTTTTGTAAAAAGTTCTAAGATTGTTGTGCATGTGCTTGAATGAATGAAGGATATCCAGATGGGATTCATGATGATCCAAGACCATAAAAATTTCATTTTCTAATATGGATCAATTTCTTGCACATACTAATTGTACCTCCCTCTTGTGTGGCTAGTGTCTAGGACCCAATCAACCCACTTAAATATGTCTTATGTGCCTGAAAAGGAGAACTAATGAGAAGAGGTTTCTTACTCCATACTAGTGAGTTCATCTTGAACATGGGTAGGGGTGAATTCTTGAAAATGAGAAGCTGAGTCTTGAATCCTATGGTGCATGCCAGTTTTTACATGGCATACTTTTTCATGATAAGAAATATCTCCTCTTAGGATCCAAGCTTGTTGACGTAACATGAGGAAACATGTTTTTAAGAAACTAGGGGCAATATTTCCTTCTCAGTGATTAGAGATAAACTAGAGGGCCTAGGAAGGATTATACCAATGCGCTAAAAACAAGTCCAATAACCCAATTACACAATGTATGTAGAGGTTACATGAGTCAACCAAAATATAAACTAGTACAATGACCCAATTACACATTTCTTGTAGCCGCATTGTTTTCCACCTAATTGCTCTAGAACACCTGTTAAACCCTTTCCTAAAGAGCTCACTTGAAAATATATTAAGCACATAAAAATTATGAAAAGGAGACAATAAAATAAGCCCCTTAGACCAGAATATGTAAGAGAGACCTCTACCGACACCAAAATGATTAAATCACCAAGCCTATTTGCACCATCGAGGCTTTAAATTACCAACATTTCAGTAGAGAACATGCCCAAGAACTTGAAAACCAAATTTGAACATAAAGGCATATGAATTTACCTCATAAACCCACACTATTAGAAAATTAGGAAATCTCCAAGGGCCTAGGCATGCCATGCATGCACCAAGACAAAAATTATATAATACATAATCTGTATGACAATACAATGGTGAAACTAGTCCTGCATGACAACAATGGAGAGAGAAAATCAAGCCAGCACCAAAATTGATCACCCACCAAGCCTCTTTGCACTATTGAGGAAAAAAATTTCTAACTTGATACCCCCACACAACCTGCAAAGGAAAAAATATCCAAGGGCCTAGCAGAGTCTCACATGTACCAACGAAAGGACTATATAATACCACCCATCATCGAGGCTTCAACAAACCACCTTTTAGCGGGAAAATCCATCTAGGAACTAGGAGAGGAATCCTAGATAGGGAATAGCTCAAAAGCATGCCCACAAGGAAATGCACACGTTATGAGAGGGAGCTAGAAGTCTTTATCATTGGGGTAGCTTCCCAAAACCCTACTTCAGGGAGAGGAACAACCACCCAAAGAGCCCATGCTATAACGACTTGCTAGCCATGGAAAAGGAACACCACTAGAACTAAAATCAAAACATAAATAACAAGCTTTAAGGGTAGAACTTAGGGCCCGAAATGAGTAATAGCGATAAGACCATAGAAATAGGGATAAACACCACACTAGAAGTCAACAAAAAGGGCATAACTACTTTGAAGATAGATTTTCAACCTTTGATTTGTGTATATTACTAAGAATATCCTAGAATATTTTATGGAAGTTAAATCCCTAACATGGCCTATTAATTGTTGATAGTTAAATTAAAATTTTGGAATCCCTATTCCAAAATAGACACACATATCCACATAATAACTCTTTACATAACATGCTTTTGCATATGAACTAAACGAGCTGAGGCTATCATCTTTTTTTTTTAATCAAAGCTATTTTTAAAATTTACATGATATTTGTGTAGTAGTGATTTTGTAAAAAAAAAATTATATTTGAGAAGTTTTTGGTTAGTTAGATAGAACAACCCACAAATTTCACATGAATAACCTTAACATTTAGGAGTTCCTTAACCATACACCCAATTAATCACATTGAATTCATCGTTTTAAAAAAAAAAAAAAACTGTTTTTCCTCCATTATTATTATTTTTGAGTGAATTTAGTATATCATGTTTTAACTAGTATCTAAACTATCTCCTAGAATCTCACTTTAATTTCCTCAATTAAAAAAAAAATTATTTAAAATTTTAGTTAGATGTTATAAATTGAAAAACGGATTAATTAAAAAAATATTCCAAAGATGGCTAAATTTAGGCCTTTCATCATTTTACCGTTGTTTTATAAGTATGGAGAAAAGAGAATGTGTAAGTACATATCCCCCTCTAGCTCTTACTCAACATTGACCCTTCTCACTCCATGCACACAAAATATTCAAACATGGAAATGATGCTTGACATTGCTCCTTGGTCTTTCATATCTCGAATATAAAATGCATTAATAAAAGTTTGGAGAATTTTGAGCATCTTTTAGCCCTTTTAGATATAAGGGGAAATGTTCAGAATCATATTTGCGTTCGCTGGGGGATGTGGGGCATTCCCTTTAGCTTCATCTCCCGTCTCCGTATAAAATATTTAATAAAATTTTACCACATAACATTTAAAGAAGAAAGATGTTTGTGGAGAGGGTGATTTATGTTTAAATTTTTAGAATATCACTAACATATATTAAACTTAATTAAATTTTATACTACTAAAAGAAATATCTATAATGTGAATTTTGAAAAAATTATAAATTATCATGAAAGAAATGATAATATATAATTTAACCAATAAAAACATTTTTAACAAAAGAAAATGTAAAGTTTTTTAATATTAATTAATCACATCTATATCATAAAAAGTACCTTAAAAAATACAAAGTCTTTAATATTAATCAATCTAATCTTTACCATGAAAAGTGGGAATACCATGTCTAAAAGTGAATTTTTTTTTTAATAGCCATCTCAATGGTGAAAGTTTTATTAATAACATACATGAAAATCACAAAATTATATATAGAATTATAATTTGAAGGAGACATTGAAAAGTGAGCACGTGGATATTTTATAAAGATAAATATTTATACATTTTTCAGCTTACAAAGAATATTTTTGTGTTGTGAAATAGTAATATATATAGTAATAAGAAATGGAATTATTATATTTACAAAAGTGTTAGGTTTAATATTTAAAAAATAAAAAATATTTTGATTTTAACATATAAATATTTATATATTTATTTATTGTAAAAAGATAAATTTTTTATAAAAAATTATTATACATGCATGTTTATTGTCCAAGGGAAAGAATCGATATTTTTATTTATAGTTAAAATAAAAATATATTCTACGTAGATACTACAACATTCTAGTGGCTCGTGGCCAATTTTCTCTTTATACCTATTCCCTCTTTAATTACATCATAAGTACATAAATGACCAAGTGTTGTTTCACAAAGTATCATGTAGAGAGTAGTTGAAAAAAAGAGGTCAAGATATAATTGTTGTTTATCATATCCCTGTCCCATTAGAGAGATAAATTTCCTATAGCCACTACAAAAATAAAAATTTGTAGTGATATAAAGATTGTTGTGTGTTGATATATGTGATAAACTTGTTGCCTTAAGATCAAAATATAAACTTTGTTTGCTATCGTTGTAGTCACTATTGGAATGTGGTAAAGTGATTCAAGAGAAAAACATGATATTCTGTGAGAACAAAATGGATATGAAGAATGCAGTTGAGTTTTCCCTTAGTCCAAGGGGTTGAGAAAATTAGCGCTAGTTTTCATTTCTGATATTTTCAAAATTTCTTTGACCATTTCCCATGCCATTTTGGGACCTGTAAATATGAGCGTAAGAAGCATGAATTTTTTTTGCCATTTTTTGCATAATATACAGACAGATAGGTAATGTTGTGTGGTTCCTTAGCCAAGCATTTCCATTCAACCAATCAATCACCAACTTTCAATCTCCATAAACATGTAGAGAGGTGATATGAAGATGAGTTTCCAATTGTAAAAATTTATTTGAGGGAAAACAACTCAACATAGTTATTTGATGCCTGTCCAATGCTGTAAGAAGATGATAAAAATTGGTCCTTAGATATAGAGAGTAGACCCCTAGTTCCTCCAATGCATAGGTTATTTTGTGTTGCCCCATCAAAGAAGGCCGAAGACATGTCTTTTTCTATGGTCACCTCAAAATGGGTTGATTTATTTAGGGAATTTATAGTTTTAGGGATTGATTCATGTAGGGCAAGAATATTGATGGAAACATGAAGATATTAATAGCATTGGTTCTAAAAAATGGCCCGATTCTTTTTAAGTGAAATTCCCCAATTTATAATCAAGGGGAGGGATTTTATCGAAGATATCTGCTTTGCAGAGAATTAGAATTTTAAGCACACATAAATTTATTCTCCTTGTCATATGATATTGCTACCTAATTTCCGTAGTATTTCTTTCCATACCTATTTTTTGAAAGGACAAAAGATGAAAAAGTGGGGGATGCATTTAAAGAGTACTAAGCATAAAGGGAAACAACTAGGCCCACAAAAGGATCTCCATTATCAAGTGTCCCAAGTGGGGACTTTTCCCTTGAGCATAAGCCACATACAAATATTTTCCTTGGGAGGTGCATTGAGTTTCCAAAGCTGTTTTGCACACTATGGAGGTTGCTAGTTCCCTTGCTGCAGAGCCAATGCTTGATACCCTAATTTTGTGGTGTAATCACTTAGGATACTTCATGACCATACTAGTAGATATTCTTCATTTGTTATCATGATCAAAGTTTGTTGTAGTTTTCTAGTGTATGACAACAACTCCTTCTCTAATTTTCCTTCTAGAGATATATTTTCAGGGGGCACCAAGTCCTTAAGGGATCCATCCTATTTGAGACTTGTTGAAGATAAAAGATGTCTTGATCATTTAGCTTTTGAATTAGCCAGAGAGAGAGTGTATGTGAAATTTGAATACCAATCCATGTATCCCTACCAACTAGAAGGCACGCTCCATTTCTAATTTTCCATTAAAGGTTGTTCCCAATGACATCAAAGGAAGTGATAATGTGTTTCCAAATGATAGTTCCCTAATGGGATTAATTTCTAGTAGATCTTATCTAGTATACAATAGAAAAGGGTAAACGTATTTTTTTCCACATGATAGAATAACAGATTCCTAATCCTTGTATCAGTATCCATTCCCCCTTTGCATATAGGGCCTTTGAGAACTACAATGGGTTTTTCAACTCCCATCCTTCTAGATATTTTGAGATGGAAATGGAATTACATGAAACCAAAACAAAGGGCCTTTTCTCCTAATTTCCTACCTAGATAAAATGCAAATATAATTTCCTTATTTTGTGAAGAATTCCCATGGGGATCCAAGCTAAGGAGGCATAATAAAATAGGATTGCTTCAATGATTTCTTTACCAAGTTATAATTATAAGCTTAATTCTAGGCAAGATCCAATTCCAATCCAATTTTGTATAGTATTTTGGTTTTAAATGGAACCCTAATTATTTTAGTGTGTTTCTCAGTGGATATGGGTCTTTAAGGAGGATTCATGAAATATTTTTCATGTCTACCGCTCTAAGAACATTTCCATAATGGGATAATTTATCCTGGTTTATCTACATACGCAGTTCTTTAGAGAAGATTTCTAGGATTCCTTTTATGCATTGTAAGACCATAACAACAAATCCCAAGAATATGATGATGGAATCTACAAAACAAAATGTGTAAGCGAACAATATTGTGTGATCCCAATTCCATATATGTGATTTCTTATTTTAGCATCCAGGATAACTCTACTAATACCTTCAACTACCAAAAGGAAGAGAAGGGGGGAGAAGGGAAAAACCCGCCTTAGGCTCCTTTAAGGGTTGAAGGAGGGGGATGCTAATCCATTTATCGATAAGGCCATAGAGCAGGAGCTAACATAACTGAAAATCCATAAGACAAAGGGGGGATAGAATCCAAGGTGGAGGAGAAGGAGTCTAATGTATAATCAATCAACCCTTTCGAAATACTTCTTGACGTCCACCTTGTAGATAATAGATTTTATTTTTTAGAATGAATGGAGTGTAAACCATCTTGTGCCAATCCTATGAAATGATAAATATAGCAATTCTCCCAAAAACTAAATTGCTCCATGTTGGGGCCCTTGTTTGGACAACAAGGAGAAGGCGCACAGCCAGAACAAGGCACAGGGTTGGGCGTACCCATGGAAACGGAGATGGCTCAGGACAATTGACTCGGGGCGAGTCAAAAGGATGTGGTCGGGGCCTGTTGGGGCCCTTGTTTTGGAAATCAATAGATTTTGAGTTGCGGCGAGCACATGGCGGAACACAACCTTGGTAGGCAGAAAGGTGTTAAGGTTGCGGAGGAGCAGAGGATAGGTGTCGTGGTTGTTGTGGGAGCAAGCATAGACAGCGGAGGAGTGCAGAAGGAAACAAGCAGTAAACTCTTGGTGAATAGAAATAAACGAAAGGAAGCCGAGCAAGAAGAAAGGAGGAACTGTCAGTTGCGTGGGCAGGAGAACAAATAGGCAGCCATCCAACGGATGGAGGGGTTGGTGCGGGCGGGAATAGGCAACAGGGAACCATAGGAGAGCTCTGTCTGATTGCACTGTTCTCCTCTCTTCTGGATTACAGTGGTTTCTCTCTGTCCTTAGGGACTTGTTGTATTTTGCTCTGTTCTATGCTCATATGTTGTTGAGCCTTGTAATAGTTCGCCTCTAACAGCTGATGATTAATATATTCAAGATTGTTGTTCTGATATGTGATTCTGAGTATGAATGAGTGTTGTTATAAGTTGTTAGCCCCCTATAAGTTTTTGGCAAAAGCAAAGTAGGGGGCTAGATCTTTTTTGAGCCTTCAAGGAATGCATCTCCGCTGAAGACACATCATCCTTGAAGTCTCCTATGCCTCTGCCCTTGATAAATTTCCCTCTGCGGAACTCTCCATGTTGCCCCTTTCTTCCCCTTTGCAAAATCCCCTTTCCTTCCCAATATTTCCCCAAATCCCCCTTTCTATCCTACCCTTGCCCTTTATTTCCTCAAAATTCCCCTCTATCTCTTTACCGTTACCCTCCTTAGGCCTCAAAATGCATTAAAAAGGGTTAAAAACCCACTTTCGGACCATATAATAGGCCTTAGCCACTTCTCCGCTAGCCTAGCACCTTTTCCTCCTGCAGAACCCAGTGCTGTGACCAAAGCGCTAGCCCGAAGGCGCTTATCCCATATCTTTGACAGGCGTTTTCTTAACCGATGATCCATATAGATCGAACGGTGATCATTCAAACCCGCGGTGCTCGAGATTCACCCGTTCAAACCACTGATCGCGCCATCGTCGTCCATTCACCACCAGATCAACGGTTTGGAGTGTATCCGCCGCTATGGTCCCCGCCGCGTGCCATACCATAAAACAACCCGGTTTTCATCACACTGCTAACAGGGGTCGGGCGGTATTTTTCCATTGCCCAGCGATTCCATACAGAGTTCGACACCTGTCTCCTGTACGGCGGCAAAACCCCCCTCCCATCGCGCGTTAACGTTCGACATGGGACGCGCAGTGATATTCATACGAGCCGTCAGATCTGCCTTTTCCCATCCAACGGTCATCGCTCAACGGAGTTGCACAGGTTTTAACCCACAATCACCGTACCCCTGGCCCACCATTCCACTGCCCTCCGCCGTGTTTCCCACTGTCGATCTCCTCTCAGATCCGACAGTCCTGAATCATCTTCGCGTTGTTGACTTTTCCGTCACCACTTGGTCCCGCCACATCACCTCCATGTGTATCACCATACATCTGCCCTCCTGTTTCATATATCTGTTCATAGGTCGGGTTTATTAAGGTTTTCATTTAAATCTCCTCCGCATTCCGCCAACCTGCGCCATCTTTGTTCTCCACCATTCCACGGAAATTTTCTGCCATTTCTCCATAGTCCCACTATCATCCACATCATCTGCTCCCAGCCATTGTTTTCTTAAAAAATTTCGTGTTTTTGCAGGGCTGTCAAAGGCGAAAGAAATGCCATGGTTCAATATGTACTACTTCAATGGCGTGCTGCGCAGGCAGAGTTAAATCTGGAAGTTGGTACTACAATGGAAATGCCCGGAAATGGTTGCGGCGTCATGAATATTACCCAAGGATGGTTTAATCTTCGCAAGAAATCTATCCGGCGCCATTAAAGCCTAGATTTTGCATATCAAGACATTTATGAAGCCGTGGAGAAAGACCAGCTTATAATCAAGGATTCCAGCATTCAGAATTGAGGGTTTTTGAGCTTTAATACAACAGTTTAGAGGCAAAGCACCAGATCAATGATCGCATAGATTATGCAAAGGTACAACACGCAGAAATCAATGCATATCAGGGGTTTATATAGCAGCAGAATGTTTTTCCTCTATAAAGGATAGAGCACCCATGCAGTGCTCAATCTATGCCGTGTTCTAGAGAGATTTTCTACCCTGAAACAACCCCAGTACTATCAGAGCATTTACTTCATCAGTATGGAAGATTGCTTTATCATTTCTTTACCTATTGTTTATTCAGCAATAGCACCACACAGTACTACAGTCAGAACACATTGGAGTCATATCAGAGTAATCCGCAGTCTGAAAAGGATCATTCGTTCACCCAAAGAACACCAGAGATTAATGCACAGGATTTATACAGAATGGGCTTCGGCCCTCTTTCTTTTTAGAAGTTTAATATTGCACTTAGTTCTCCACCTACCTCCTCTGCTCCTCCGGAGCTATAAATTCATGAAGAACTCATTGTAATGGTTGTTGGTCAGTTATCAGAGAACTGAAAGTAGTTTCTTTTGAGACACAATCTCCGTGTAAAGATTGTAAGATAGGTTGAAGGAGATGTTTTCAGACTGAGTATTCAGCTATTGGCAATATTGTACTTGATTGGTATTGTTATTTAATATGACAAGCACATTTCTTTGGATCCTGATCTGAAGCAGCGGTGATGTTTTCCTATCTCTATGTTTACATTCATTTCATTTCGTTTCTACTAGCTTGCATCATAATATTGGCATAGGATTTACCCTTGTTAGGTACCCTATGTTTCTGCTCTCCTTGCCATTTATGTTTCTCTTTTGAATGTATTATCTGAGACATGATTTCAGTTGGTTTAACCAGTGTAGTGGATCTTATTTCATGCTCTCTAATGTATGAATTAAATGAATTCAGTTCTTAGATGCTTCTTGTTATAGTTTTAGTTGGAAGATTTGGGAACACTGGGGATTAGAGTTAGCCCTGTCCACTAGGATCCTTGTACGACCTGCTCATCTGTAATTTTGTGCTCTAAAATTTGTGTTATCTCCTCCCTCCTACTTTCCATATCACATAATCATCTTGAAAGATCCTAAGTTTCAGATGACTAGCCCAATTGAAAGCCTGCCTATTGATTAGCAAGCAAATCCTTTCCCGACTCCATTTCCCAATGGTTTTGAATATTTCCTGGAATATTTCACTTCTGCCTTATCCCTCTTTGCTCATCCTGGCCTATATTGAACCCTTTATTCCTGATAACCAGCAACCAAAACAAACAGTCAACAAACAAACGAAGAGCCTTATAACTAGCCTAAAATCATAACATTTGAGCCTCATAGACATAAACCTTTGCTCATACAGAGATATCCCTCTCTGGACGCAGGAGGGCTAGATCCTGAGGTCTGAAATTGGTTCTGATGTTGTCTCATCTTTTGTTCTTGCCAATTTGGCCAAAACATGGGAACCCCAACATAATGGCGACTCCGTTGGGGAAATCTTGAGTGCTTTTCACCTTAAATATCTTCAGGCATTCAAAAGACCTACAATCTCTGGTTAGGTTGGCAGTTAAACACTCCTATTCTCACATCAACCTCTACACCATTTTTTGTGTTTTCCCATACTCTTGGACAGAGTTTGGAAAGGGCCAGGTAGCCTCCGCATCTCACACTCTTTCAGAGGTGACATATCTGGTAAATGCCCTCCTAGTCAATCTCTGGTTAGATTTTGCTGTGTTTTGAAGATATCCTTGAAAAGGGACATCTCAAGGGCACTGTGATGGATAGTGTACCCTCCAAAAAACATCCTAAACCTTCCACCTGGTGACTCCATAGTTCCCTAAACGTTTCAAAGACGCCACTGGTGATCAGTAGGCCTGCTGATTATCATGGTTCACATTAGACTCCACTGGGAGACCAACCCCCATAACAACATCAACCACAGTAGAAGTAACAAGTAGGGTTAAGTTGCTTGGTCAGAAACAACATTTTGGCTTCTAGAACCATTCATACAAGAGCTTACCCTGACCCAGACCCACCTGAAATAGTTGAAAATCCTGAGAGCATCCTCAAGGGAGCTCATACACCTAAAAGATCAACTATTTCCAAACACATCCATAGAGATAATTCTGCACCTTCACCTAGACCTACCTAACAACTTATCTAGAACTAGGTCATTCAGTAGCTTAGATCAGCTAGACCCTGATATTCCTGATTCACCATGAAAAAGTGGTAGACACCTTGGGAATAGACAGACCCTTCCATTTACACCTCCTGATTTACATTTCATACAAAACTTGCGGCTCAGTCACCCTAGGTCTGCTCATCAGTCCTCTGCTGGTCATAATATCCTTGTAATCCATATACCTGCTGCCCAAGCCCCTTTAGCTCATCAAAATATCGTTATGGCAGCCTGGTATGCACCTCTGGTTTTACCCCAGCCTCTAGTACCCGTACCGAATGATTATCAGTCTAAGATTCCACACTTCACTGCAAAGGAGTCCATCACAGCCCAACAATATGTAGATAAGATGGAGGATTATTTCGACTACATGGAAATTGATGATGATACAATCAAAATGAGAATCTTTGCCCAAAGCTTAGGGGGTGATGTGAAGAAATGGTTTAAGGGCCTACCTCCAGGTAGCATAAATGATCTTCCGGGCTTATATCAGACTTTCATAAACAAATGGGAAACTAGGGCGAATCCTCGCCAACTCCTGGCAGAATACATGGCCCTTGAGAGAAACGTAGGAGAGAGTGTCCACGATTACACAACGAGGTTCAACAACATTTATAATGCTCTCCCTCCACATATGAAACCTCCACAAGGCATGGCCCTAGAAAAATACCCTGAAGGCTTTGATGCTGACATGACCTATGAGCTTAGGGATAAGGAATACAACACATTGGAGGACATGCAGAAAGGAGTAGTGAATATAGAAGCTAACCTGATTGAGAAAAGAGAAAGACTGAAAGCTGAGAGAAGGGTAACATACAGAGATGACAATGTAGCCTCCACATCTGACCAAAATTATGATAAGCTGTCTAAAAATCTGGAAAGGTTACAACAAATGATGGAAAATATGGTTTTCACCATTAGCAATCAGAACAAGAACTAGAACCAAAACTTTAGAAGAAACAATAATGCTCCCAACAGACAAAGAGAATCAGATCAACAAGTTATTCCCCCATTCCAAGAGAATTTTCTTGATGAAGATGAGGGAATCATAGAAGAGTCTGAGGGAAACACAATTAATATGTTTGAAACAGAAGATTCAATCCATAACTGTTATTCAGAAGAAGACCAGCCTTCACCCTCTGGTTGGGAGGAGGAATGGTTGGAATCTGAAGATTACAGATTAGGATTTGAAAATGCCATGATGCAGGTCAGAGAACAAAATGAACTTAGAAGCAAAAGGAGTCAAGAAACTGCCAAACCCAAAGCTTCTGATACTACCATCAAAAAGAGGCCTGAGAAAACTTCTAAAGAAACTGCTGAAAGCAACAAATTAGCAGCTGAGAGTTCTGGAAAGAATAGAGAAAAAGACAACCAAAACCCTAATTCACAAGGTAAACTAGCTAGCAGCACTAGCACTGCAGTTAGTGCTCTTGATAAAATTGTCACAAACACTGTACATAATGAGAATCAGACCACTGATTCAGCCACTAATTCAGTGGCAAATAAAACAGAGATGAGCATTCTGAAGAGTCAGTCCACTTTCAATTTGGAAAGTGAGATTGCAAGAATTAAAATCTTTGTCCCACTTTCTGAGCTGGCCACTCAGGATGTATATAAAGGCTAGATTTTGAAGGCTTTGAACCTTAGTGAGAATGGTGACTTTCAGCCTGCCCTCTTTTTTGGACCTAAGTTAGAGGGGAAGTTACAGGAGGGGGTAGTTCCACCTTTCTATATTAGTCTCAAAATTCATGACAAGATCCTGCAAAATGCAATGCACGATTCTAGAGCATCTCAAAACCTAATGCCTAAGGTATTTATGGAAAGACTAAGTCTAGCTATAACTAGACGCTACAAAGATTTATACTCTTTCGACTCTAGCAGAGTAAAATGCCTAGGCCTGATCAAAGACTTGTGTGTGAGCTTAACTCAAATCCCAGCTAAATGCATGGTCATGGATGTTGTGGTGGCAGATGTGCCACCCAAGTATGGCATGCTACTATCAAGATCATGGGGAGCCAAGCTACAGGGTACGATGCAGATGGATGGCTCATATGCCACAATCTCAATCTTTGCCCAACTTAGAAAACTGTATAGGGAGACATAGATGAAATTCCTAGTCAGTAGGCCCGAAAAACCAGAAAATTCACCTGTTTATTCTATACATACAGACCTTGACTCCTTCATCTTTTGTAATGATGAATCCTTAGAAGAGTCAGGGTCCCAAAACAGAGATACAAACGGAGAGGCAGAAGCTATTGATTTTAACATAATGGCTGCTCTAGATTTAGAGGACAATGAAGAATAAAATCGCAATGAAACCTGTAGGATATGCGGTGGAGACCTAACCCCAAGTGAACAAGAAACAAAGCGTAAATAGCCATCTGGACAGATCCCTGAGACTCATACATTTCACAAGGAACAAAGTGATCCACAGCCCAGTACAGACCCTATAACACAACATAATGGCAAAACCAACCACGGGGAAAAGAATGACACCGAAACCAAGAGTGAACCCCTGTGGGTGATGAACTTTGATGGGTCATGCACCAAGAGAACTGCCGGAGCGGGGGTATGGTTACACAATACAGAAAACGACTATGCTAAGAGCCACACCTGTAGTCTACATTTCAAATGCACGAATAACGTCGCTGAATACGAGGCTCTGATCCTGGGTCTAAATCTGTTGATGAAATTGGGAGCCCGTAAGATAGCCGTGCAGGGAGATTCTGAGCTGGTGATAAAACAGGTAAACGGGGAATACACAGCGAAACATCCTAGGCTGAGAGCATATATGAATGACACCATGGATCTACTGAAAACGTTTGTTGAATAAAAATTAGTGTTCATTCCTAGGAGTCAAAATTTCATTGCAAATGGATTAGCTTGCCTAGCCAGTTCCTACCCCAAGACTCCCAGAGACCAACAGATCATCATTCAGACCAAATTTAGACCTGCTGTGCTGGATAACGAAAAATATTGGCAGGTTTTTGAAGGTGATAAACAGATCGAAGATTTTCTGGTAGGTAGAAACGAGTTTGAATTTTCTGATTTAGACTCCAAATCTAACAGTGGCCGCCCAAGTGAAGAATCCTCAGATGAGGAAGAAACACCCTGTAACATAGAAATACATTCTTTAGATGAACAGACTGGAAATCCAAACCGCAAATGTGAAAATGCAGATAGTGAAGAGGTAGAGGTGTTGCAGGCCAAAGATAAGAATATACCCAGAGGCCTAGCACCCTTAGAGGACCTTTTTGACTTTGATGATGTGGCAAAAAATCCCACTATAGAACATGCAGACTCTGATGTGGAAGAATGCAACATAGGCACTGGAGATAAGCCCAAAATGATTAAACTGGCTAAGTCTTTACCTGCATACATGAAGAAGAAATACATTGACCTTTTCAAGGAATTCATTGATGTGTTTGCATGGAGCTATGAGGACTTAAAGGCCTATGACACAAATATCATTTAGCATAAGATACCCTTGAAAGAAAATCAGAAGCCCTTTAGGAAAAAACTTCTCAGAATCAATCCTAAAAAATTGCCTGCAGTAGAGAAAGAGATCAAGAAGATGTATGAAGCAGGTATAATTGTGCCCGTGAGGTTCTCTGATTGGGTATCAAACTTAGTGGCTGTGAGGAAGAAAATAGGGTAAATCAGATTGTGTATATACATTAGGAATCTTAATAGAGCCCCACTCAAAGAAAATTACCCTTTGCCTAAAATGGAACATATTCTTCAAAAGGTAGTAGGTTCTAAGAGGATTTCCCTGCTAGATCATTTCTCCGGATATAACCAAGTCTTAGTAATCCCAGAAGACCAACTCAAGACAGCCTTTACCACTCCATGGGGTACCTTCATGTATGTGAAGATGCCTTTTGGATTGATGAACTCTGGAGCCACCTTCCAAAGAGCGATGGACATAGCATTTTCAGATGAGATAGGGCTCTTCATTTTTATCTACTTGGATGACATAACCGTCTTTTCCAAGACCGAAGAAGAACACCTGAAACATCTAAGAAAAGTATTTGAAAAATGTCGAAGGTTTGGTCTATCTTTGAATCCCAAAAAGACTGTCTTTGGGCTACATGAGGCTAAACTCCTTGGCCACATTATATCCGAGAAGGGAATCAAGATAGACCCACAATGAGTTGAGGGAATACTACAGATCACACACCCCAGAAACATCAAGGAATTACAGTCTTTCATTGGGAAGATTAACTTCCTTAGGAGGTTTATTCCAAATCTGGCTGAACACCTTAGGAACATGACTAACATGCTGAAGAAAGGTGCAGGAGTTAAATGGACTGTAGGAGCTAAGCAATCTTTCGAATTAATGAAACTTGCACTTACCCAAGCTCCCTTCCTAATCAACCCAAATTTCTCCAAAGATTTCCTGATTTTTTCATTTGCCTCTGAGCACACAGTGGCTGCAGTTTTGCTGCAGAAAAACACAGAGGGAATGGAACAGTCAATTGCCTTCTTTAGCAAAGCACTCAAAGATGCACCCTTGAAATACAACATCATGGAGAAATAGACCTATGCTCTGGTTAAGGCCTTGAAAGACTTCAGGGTGTACATATTACATTCTCACACTGTAGCTTATGTGCCCAACATCATAGTCAAAGATATACTATCCCAAGACCCAGATGGGAAAAGGGGAAAATGGATAACTGTGATCTTAGAGTATGACCTTGAGATAAAACCCACCAAACTGATTAAAGGTCAAGGCTTAGCTAAATTAATGGCTGAATCAAACCTACGAGCCCTAGAAATTAAGATGATAAATACCTTGGATGAGCAACAAGAATTGCCTGATATCATTGTTGAGGAAACGTTTCAGAGCTCTCCTTGGTATTCCAACATTCTGTATGTGCTTACATACCTCAATGCCCCTCCCAGATTATCAAAGACCAAGGCCAGATTCTTAAAGCTAAAAACCAGAAATTACTGCATTGTGAATGAAAACTTATAGCGGAAGAATCCTAATGGCCTATTTCTTAAATGTTTGCCTGAGAATGAGGCAGAGAGGGTTAAACAAGAATTTCATGCTGGAGAATGTGGATGCCATCTGAGTTGGAAAGCCACTGCAAACAAAATACTTAGAGCTGGCTACTATTGGCCCACGCTCTTCAATGATGTCCATAAAATGATAGTTGCCTGCCACAAATGCCAGATCTTTGAAGGCAAAAGAAAACTCCTCCCTTTACCCCTACAACGCATCACTGTTAAAGGTCTCTTTCTGCAATGGGGCCTAGATTTCATAGGGGAAATTCACCTTGCTTCTTCTGCTCAACACAAATGGATCCTAACAACCACAAATTATTTCACTAAGTGGATATAGGTCGTGCCCACTAGGAATGCCACAAATTCAGTCATCATTAGTTTCCTAGAAAGTCACATCCTCTCTCCGTTTGGCTGCCCAAGGAAAATAATCACTGATAATGCTACTGCTTTCGGATCCAAAAAGATGGTTGATTTTTGTCACAGGTACCAAATAGCACTTGGTCATTCAACTACCTATTACCCTCAGGATAATGGATTAGTTGAATCATCAAACAAGATCCTGGTGATCATCATCAAGAAGCTGTTGGAAGAGAACAAAAAATCATGGCATAACAAGCTAGTACATGCTTTGTGGGCTGACAGGCTTACAACAAAGAAGTCCATTGGCATGTCACCATTCCAGCTGGTCTATGGTACGGAAGCAGTATTCCCTACCAGCCTTGGGATACCAGTGATCAAGCTGGTCCAAGAGATCCAAACATAAGAAGACAGCATGGTGAGGAGAATAAACCAAACAATCCATCTTCAACAAACAAGGGAAGAGGTCTACAACAGAGCAGTGAAAGTTCAAGAGAACATAAAGAAATTGTTTGAAAAAAGAACCAAAGCTGTTGATTTCAAAGTTGGAGATAAGGTTCTGAAGTGGGATTCGAGAAGAGAGGATAAAGGAAAGAACAACAAATTTGACAGTTTGTGGCAAGGTCCATACCTCATCTAGGCCACTGTGGGTCCCAATGCTTTCTTCTTACAAGAATTAGATGGCACCAAGCTGTTTGGGGGTCCTGTCAATGGCAGGATGCTCAAACATTATTTCTGCTAATTTACAGTTTCCAGTTTCCATTGTACATACCATTGCAGTTTTTATTTCCAAGTAAAGGAGGAAAAAATGCTTCAAAAAAATAGAGGAAACGGCCAGCATGCTTAAAACATGAATTTCTGATGTGCAAAAGATTGGCTCTAATAAGCTCAAAACCTGAGCCAAAGAAAGTCAAGAAGTTGGTCCTAACATGCCCAAAGTCTGGACCAGCAAAGGAAAAAGGGAGAATCAGCTCTAACATGCTCAAAACTAGAGCTGAAATGAAGAAAAGGAAATGACTCTAACGTGCTCAAAACTTGAGTCACAAAAAGAAAGAAGGATACTACAAGTTCCAGATATCAAGCCTTCACAGTTTGTTTTCAGTTTTCTACGAATTTTGTCCATGTGCAACTGTCTTTATGCCTTGGACCCACAGCAAGTCAGACAGTCTAATCCTGGCTTGACTATTTCTCAATTTCCTGTCTTAGAATGTAGAGAAGAAATCTGCTGGACAGTTTAATCGCAACAGATATTAGACTAGGTAGACAAACATATGAGACCAACAATCTAATCTGGTCTCATGGAGCAATAAGGGTAGAAATAGAATAGATTTATTTTCTGATTATAACAATAAATGATGAAAAGGGTCTGCTAGTTCAAATTCACCCAAGAAGAAAAATGCTAGGATTGTAGGATGGGTAGGTAGTTTGTTGGGAAATTTTTTCTGCTGCTGTAATGTCTTCATATTGTGGAAGCTGATCAAAGAAAAAGGGATTTGCCAAGTAGCATGCAACTGGCCTTCTCCAAATATCTATTCTCTGAATTCTTGAATCCTTCAAGAAGAAGCCATCCCCATGTGGAACCACTGTTAGCCCCCCTATAAATTTTTGGCAAAAGCAAAGTAGGGGGCTAGATTATTTTTGAGCCTTCAAGGAATGCATCTCCCCCGAAGACACATAATCCTTGAAGTCTCCTATGCCTCTGCCCTTGATAAATTTCCCTCTGCGAAACTCTCCATGTTGCCCCTTTCTTCCCCTTTGAAAAATCCCCTTTCCTTCCCAATATTTCCCCAAATACCCCTTTAAATCCTACCCTTGTCCTTTATTTCCTCAAAATTCCCCTCTATCTCTTTACCATTACCCTCCTTAGGCCTCAAAATTCATTAAAAAGGGTTAAAAACCCACTTTCGGACCATATAATAGGCCTCAGCCCCTTCTCCTCTAGCCTCCGCAACTTTTCCTCCCGCAGAACCCAGTGCTGTGACCAAAGCGCTAGCCCGAAGGCACTTATCCCATATGTTTGACGGGCGTTTTCTCAACCGATGATCCATATAGATCGAACAACGATCGTTCAAACCCGCGGCGCTCGAGATTCACCCGTTCAAACCACTGATCGCGCCATCGCCATCCATTCACTGCCAGATCAACGGTTCGGAGTGTATCCGCCACTGTGGTCCCCGCCGCGCGCCATACCATAAAACATCCCGGTTTTCATCGCACTGCTAATGGGGGTTGGGCGGTATTTTTCCATTGCCCAGTGATTCCATACAGCGTTCGACACCTGTCTCTTGTACGACGGCAAAACCTCCCTCCCATCGTGCGTTAACGTTCGGCATGGGATGCACAGCGATATTCATACGAGCCATCAGATATGCCTTTGCCCATCCAATGGTCATCGCTCGACGGAGTTGCATGGGTTTTAACCCACGATCACCATACCCCTAGCCCACCATTCCACTGCCCTCTTCCGAGTTTCCCACTGTCGATCTCCTCTCAGATCCGACGGTCCTGAATCATCTTCCTGCTATTGACTTTTCTGTCGCCACCCGGTCTCGCCATGTCACCTCCACGTTTCTCGCTGTACATCTGCCCTCCTGTTTCATATATCTGTTCATAAGTCGGGTTTATTAAGGTTTTCATTTAAATCTCCTCCGCATTATGCCAACATGCGCCATCTCTGTTCTCCACCATTCCGCGGAAATTTTCCGCCATTTCTCTGCTGTCCCACTATCATCCACATCATCTACTCCTAGACATTGTTTTCTTAACAAATTTCATGTTTTTGCAGGGCTATCAGAGGCGAAAGAAATGCCATGGTTCAATATGTACTACTTCAATGGCGTGCTGCGCAGGTAGAGTTAAATCTGGAAGCTGGTACTACAATGGAAATGCCCGGAAATGGTTGCGGCGTCATGAATATTACCCAAGGAAAGTTTAATCTTCGCAAGAAATCTATCTGGCACCATTAAAGCCTAGATTTTGCAGATCAAGACATTTATGAAGCCATGGATAAAGACCATATTATAATCAAGGATTCCAGCATTCAGAATTTAGGGTTTTTGAGCTTTAATACAACAGTTTAGAGGCAACGCACAAGATCAATGATCCCATAGATTATGCAAAGGTACAACACGCAGAAATAAATGCATATCAGGGGTTTATATAGTAGCAGAATGTTTTTCCTCTATAAAGGACAGAGTGCCCATGCAGTGCTCAATCTATGCCATGTTTTAGAGAGATTTTCTACCCTGAAACAACCCCAGTACTATCAAAGCATTTACTTCATAAATATGGCAGATTTCTTTATCATTTCTTTACATATTGTTTATTCACCAATAGCACCACACAGTACTGCAGTCAGAACACATTGGAGTCATATCAGAGTAATCCGCAGTCTGAAAAGGATCATTCATTCACCCAAAGAATACCAGAGATTAATGCACAGGATTTATACAGAATGGGCTTTGGCCCTCTTTCTTTTCAGAAGTTTAATACTGCATTTAGTTCTCCACCTACCTCCTCTGCTCCTCCGGAGCTATAAATTTATGAAGAACTCATTGTAATGGTTGTTGATCAGTTATCAGAGAACTGAAAGTAGTTTCTTTTGAGACATAGTATCTGTGTAAAGATTGTAATATAGGTTGAAGGAGATGTTTTCAGACTGAGTATTCAGCTATTGGCAATATTGTACTTGATTGGTATTGTTATTTAATTTGACAAGCACATTTCTTTGGATCATGATCTGAAGCAGCAATGATGTTTTCATATCTCTGTGTTTACATTCATTTCATTTCGTTTCTACTGGCTTGCACCGGAATATTGGCATAGAATTTACCCTTGTTAGGTACCCTATGTTTCCGCTCTCCTTGCCATTTATGTTTCTCTTCTGAATGTATTATCTGAGAGAAGATTTCAGTTGGTTTAACCAGTGTAGTGGATGTTATTTTCTGCTCTCTAATGTATGAATTAAATGAATTCAGTTCTTAGATGCTTCTTGTTATAGTTTTAGTTGGAATATTTGGGAACACTGGGGATTAGAGTTAGCCCTGTCCACTAGGATCCTTGTACGACCTGCTGATCTGAAATTTTGTGCTCTAAAATCTATGTTATCTCCTCCCTGCTACTTTCCATATCACATAATCATCTTGAAAGATCCTAATTTTCAGATGACTAGCCCAATTGAAAGCCTGCCTATTGATTAGCAAGAAAATCCTTTCTTGACTCCATTGCCCAATGGTTTTGAATATTTCCTGGAATATTTCACTTCTGCCTTATCCCTCTTTTCTCATCCTGGCCTATATTGAACCCTTCATTCCTGATAACTAGCAACCAAAACAAACATTCAACAAACAAACGAAGAGCCTTATAGCTAGCCTAAAATCATAACATTTGAGCCTCATAGACATAAAACTTTGCTCATACAGAGAGATCCCTCTCTGGACCCAGGAGGGCTAGATCCTAAGGTCTGAAAGTGGTTCTGATGTTGTCTCATCTTTTGGTCTTGCCAATCTGGCCAAAACATGGGAACCCCAACATAATCTATGCTTAAAATTTTGTTTATCGCTAGTTTAACTAGTTTTATGAAGAGTGCATGTTATGGAATGTTATGTCATGACTATCTAGGACCTTGGTTATTCACCTATTTGGGTGTTGTGGGGATGATATCGATCTACTCCTGATCACAGTAGGGTCGCGGCACGCCTCGGGTGAGACTCTCTTCCCTTCGGAGCAGAGTGTAAATGCCGGCATGAATCTAGACTACGGAGGAAAACCTTGTTGGCCCTCAGCCCTAAACCCGAGTCTTCTCTGTGAGACCCATTCCCTCGCCAACAAATGGTTCCGTTGCAGGGACCTGAAAACACATTTGGGAGCTAGATCATGGTATCTCGGATCTTCGAAAGAGAAATATGAAGCTGGTGGGATAACCACCTAGACCAGTTCATAGCTCAGCAAGTTGAGCTGAGACGACAGAAGGAGAAAATGATTAAAGATTTGGTCCTATTCTCTGACTCTGCTAGTGATACCTACTAAATATTTTGGGGAAATTTCCCAGAAGAACTCTACAACTGGTTGCGGAGGCTTCAGAACAAGAACTTCAAGGGAAAGTCTCACAAGATCAATTGCAAGTGGGCACACAAGGATCTGGTGACCCTTCATCGGTTAAACACTGACTTAACCTGAGCTCTAGATTTTTGGGTGGAGTTTACTTTGGAAGGATATATAATAGAGTTTGCAGTTGAGTGCTACCATTTTTTCTCAAGGGAAGAAGGTACTTTCAGATCTAGGTTAAGGGGGAACTACTGAAGGAGATTCCCTTGTGGATCAAGGCATTAATGGTAGACGAAGGACTTATGGGATTCTAGAAAGCAGGGATGGAAGCGTAAACCCCTGCCCCCTAGTGTTGGGGGAAGGGACTGAGGGACAGATGATATTAGAACCATGAGAAGGGGGAGTAGGATTATGGATGTCAAGACTGCCAATAGGCTCAGAGAGCGGTGAGCATTTCGGAGGGTGCAGATTGCAGAAAGGTGGCGAGAGAGGGTGATGTAGGAGTTGAAGAGACAAGGAAGTAGTCAGAAGGAAAAAGAGGAGGCGCCTTAGATGATGAAAGGAAAAAAAGGTCAGGTGGGTCCCCAAGATATAAGAGGGGTCATGAAAGAAGTGCACTAGGTGTATAGGAGTCCAGCCCAGGTGGAGCAAGGAAATAATTCTGATGGAGAAGGTACAGATGCGCGCCCCGAGGAGGTGTCCGATGTGGAGATGCACATTGCAATGGAGCAACTCTTTCAAGAAAGGTCAGCGTCCATATCTCAAGGTATTCCTAATCCCCACAGTTTTAGTAGCTCTAAACCTGACCTTCCCCTGGTGCTCTACAATCCCATAAGTGAAATTTTTGTTAATTTACATGAATTAAGTAGATTGCACCACATTCATTCTCCAACTGGAGCACAAGCTAGCAGCAGGATTGCTATTGACCCCATCTCGCAACTAGGATCCAATGGTTTCATTTTAATACCGCCTGTTCAAGTAAGCATGGCGGGATCACTTACATGGTACCCATAATTCTCTGGGAAAGGGAATGACGACGTTGAACATCACTAGTACCTCTGTGAGGCCATCTGGAGGGCGCGACAGACACAAGATGTTGGGAAGTTGATAGAGTTTCAGACCACTCTTAGGGAGAGGGCCCTACGATGGTTTATGAAATGGTCAAAGGCTCACTCGAATCCAACAATGGCGGATGTAAAGAGGGATTTCATTAAGGAATTCAAACTGCCGCAGACGAACCAACAAGGCATGTCCGAGATGTGGGAGATAAAGCAGAGGGAAGGAGAAACTGCTTGGGATTTGATGCAGAGATTCAAGGATGCCATCGAGAAACTCAGCTATCCAATTGATCCAAACCATCAGAGGGATTCTTTCATTAAGGCTTTATTACCCTTGACCCAAACTCCCCTGACTCAACAAAGAATTGACACATTGCAAGATGCCTTGGATCAGGAAATGAAGATAGAAGCCATGGCAGGTTACCTGCAAGAGTTCAATGGGGGTGCAACAGTACAGGACCCCTTCATAATGGGTTTGCAGCATCAAATAGCCAGTCTGACAGAAAAACTCAAGGAAATGCAAGCCATCTGACCACCGAGACCAAACGTGTGGTGCAGGCACTGCCTCGTGGAGGGGTATGTGGCCACGGAATGCCCCCGGTTGCGAGGCCAAGTGGTGGGGTAATCGGCTGCAAGATTACAGGGGGCCCCACCACTAGGAGGGGTCGCGCAAATAAACACCCAAGGGATATACCCACCACAACAACAATATATGGGGTTCCCTGCACAACAAAGTTCAACCACCAATGAATATTGTGAGGTATGCAAAAGTATGGGTCATCAACCTCACATGTGTCCGATCCTACAGAAGTATTCCAACGTTCCAAATAATGTATACTGTGAATTATGTGCCTCGACCACCCACAGCACAGAGCAATTCCAAGCACCGGACGCCCTGGCGGAGCGGCTGGAACGGTCATCATACAAAGTAAATGAAGCTCCCTGAGGAAGAGGGGGAGGCATGCGAGGGGGCCGAACAGGAGGTAGAGTTCCGGTAAGATGCTATATCTGTGATTAGGAATGAAATGTGGCTAGAGAGTGTCCACTCCCTAGGAGACCCTGGTGCTCACAGTGCCGCGTTAACTCACACACAATAGAAGATTGCCCAGAGCTCATCAAAATATGGGAGGAAAGAGCTAGGCAGAGGGGGGGGAATCTATTAAATGCAAAATCCAGGTTAACATGAACTCAAACGATGCAAAGAGTGGCCATAGTGACACGAGGCGAAAAAAGGACGAGGGAGGATGCACGCACTATGGAGCCCATAAAAATAGTCAGGCCAGCGTCCTAAAAGCCCTTGATAAAACCTAAACGACAAAAACGATTCTTCTAAGAAGCAGCAAAAACGTTTGCCCACCTGGGGGAAAACAAAGGAATCAAGTTACAGAAAATTCAGGAAGACAAGGAAACACAGAATACTTCTGAAGCCTTAATCCAGGAATGGTTCTATCTGTTCCTAAAGATTGTTACAGCTGAAGCAAAACTTGGAAGGGGTGCTAAAACAGAATGCAGGAACAAAAGAAGCAGCAGATGCAGACCAGAAATATGTTCATAAAATAAAGAGAAACAAATGAAGGACAGGAAAGGAATTCTGAGTGAACATGCAAGTGGCGGGATTCTAGATTAAGGACACCATGCTTGATCTGGGATCTGATGTCAACATCTTGCCACGGAAAACTTGGGAAGCGCTCGGGAGGCCAATATTGACATACTCTCCAATCCAACTTCGGATGGAAAACCAGTATTGCATTGTTCCCATCGACCGACTGGAGGATGTTGAGGTTGACATTACGGGGGTAAAAACATTTACGGATTTTGAATTCATTGACATCATGGGGGATAAGGATCCATACCCAGCACTATTGGGAATCGATTGGGCTTTTGAAAATTATGCAGTAATTGATCTAAAGAAAGAACTGATGATCTTCAAGGACGGGGAAATCAGAGTCACTCAACCGCTCAACTCCTATCAAGGAATGAGATACACAAAGACTGTGGATAACAGAGAAGATGCTCAACTCTTGGACCATCTCTACCAAATTACCATCGGAAGAAGGGAGGACTACATCAATCCGACAGCAGAAGGCTCGGTAAGCTGGAGAAGTATCCAAAGCTTAGAATTAGGATCAGAACTGGCATGGGATGATTGGCAGCAAGGAGGCTACGAAACAAACACAAGGAGGTGTGCCGCGGTGGCAAGAGTAAATTGGATTGGGGCTGAAATTTAGGCATACCCAATCTTGTCAGATATGAACATTGTAAGTGTCTTCATAGCCAAAATAGAAACCACGGTGCCAGAAGGCTAGAGAGTACCCTTAATGGACATGGCATTACAATCCACATCTGCAAGATGGTGGAGTAACCATCACAATTCACTAGCACAATGGACTGAGGTGGCGACAACAATGAAAGATAGATTTCAAGAGGAGAAGGAGCTTGAGGGGAAGGACTGGTACCAAGGGGACGCAAGCCCCAGAACCCATCTAGAGAAATGTGAAGCACAATGGAGAGTTGATGGTTACCCCGAGGAACTATGGGTTCACAGGTTTATCCAATCCTTGGACGTAATCCCGAAGGCCTGGTACTTAACAGAAGAAAAGAGAAGAGGGACTCACAATTGGCAATAATTTGCAGAGAAATTCATACAATGTTTCACCTTTGAAGGAAAAATAGAGAATATTACACAAGCTTTGCAAGCTATCAAGCAGGTACTGTTCTTCCTTGATAGTCGACAAACAGATGAGTAGTCACTTCGGTACCAAGGTATCCAACAAAAGGTGGCATGTCAAAAGATTAATAGTGAGATGGACGATGACGATCTAGAAGGTCTCAAGCACCTATATTTCGAGAAAACGGAGGGGGAGAGGGACATTAAAGAAGAACCAACTACAGAAGGTATCCACCTCCTACCTCTCAGAAATAAAAAGGTAAATATTTGGATAGAGGACAAACCCAAGCTGCCGACCATTGGAGACTACTGGGATGAGAAAACAACAAAGAAAATATTCAGTCTACTTGAGGAGTATGAGGACTTGTTTCCATCATTAGTAGTAGATCTCAAAGGCATAAAAGGAGATATGGGGGAAATGAGGATAATACTGAAGCCTGATGCTAGGCCGGTGAAACATAGACCATATCGTCTAAACCCAAGGGTGAAGGAAAAGTGAAAGTAGAGATCAACAAAATGCTAAAGGCCAGGCTAATATTCCTTGTAAAAGAGGCAGAATGGGTAAGCCCCATAGTTATACAAAGAAAGAAGGAGAAATCAGAGATACGAGTTTGCGTGGATTACATAAGCTTGAATAATGCCTGTATCCATGATCCGTTCCCTACCCCATTTAGTGACGAAGTTCTCGACAACGTTGCAGGGAATGAGGCTTACTCATTCACCGATGGCTTCTCAGGTTACCATCAGGTGAGAATAGTAGAAGAGGACAAGAAAAATACAACCTTCACGACGGAATGGGGTTCCTTCGCATACAATGTGATGCCGTTCGGATTGAAGAATGCACCTGCAGTTTTCTCTCGCATTGTGATAGCGGTATTCCGAGAACACATCCACAAGTTCTTAGAAGTCTATATGGATGACTGGACTGTGTATAGCTTGTTGAAAGATCATGCGAGCCTGCTGAGAGTAATGTTTGATAGGTGTCGTTGAATATGAAGAAGTGTATATTTGCCGTACCATTCGGAACACTGCTAGGGCACGTGGTATGTAATCAAGTTGTCTGCATAGATCCAGCCAAAGTAGCAGTGATTGTCAATATGGAGGCACCGGAGACCGTCAAACAGCTAAGGTCATTTCTGGGACACACAGGCTACTACCGACGCTTCATCCGCAACTACGCCAAAATAATAGCACCCTTAGAAAAACTGTTAAAGAAATCTGAACAATTCCAGTGGATTGAAAACTGTAAAGAGGCACTGGACGCACTGAAAGAAAAATTGGTGAGTGCGCCAATACTAGTCCACCTGAACTAGGACAAATAGTTCCATGTACACATTGACGTGTCCAGCATTGCACTTGGTGCGGTTCTAGATCAACCGGGGGACACTTCAGTCGATCATCCAGTATATTTTTCCAGTCACAAGTTGTCAGCAGTAGAGCACAACTACACAACAACAGAGCGGGAGGCACTGGAAATGGTGTACTCTCTCCAAAAATTTCGTCATTAACTATTGGGAGGTAAGTTAAAATTCTTCACGGATCATTCTGCATTAAAATATCTGGTAAACAAGCCAGTCTTATAAGGGAGAATCTGCCGATGGCTCCTACTTTTCCAATAATTCACATTCTGTTGAAGATTGCAAAAAGAAACAGTGAAGGAGGCATCCCGAAACATCATTCCTTATCCTAGTTGGAAAGTGATCACCTAAACTAGGTGGGGCCCACACAGGTGATTTTTGTCGCAAAGTCTATTTTTAGACATATGGATCATATTCTATGAGTTGCAGTATGCTATTTGTGGATGGTTGGTCAAGTTGGAAAAATAGATGGACTTCTATTTTTAGACATATTGGGCGGAGTCTATTTTTAGATCACAATTAAAATAGATATGTTGAATATTATTAGCTCTTAATAATATTTGGACTATAAACATTATCTTATTCTCTGATAATTTTATTAAGTGCAATGTATGTGGCACAGATTACGCAAGGAATTATTATTCCCGAGGGTTAAGTGGAGCTATTGGCATGAAGACTTCAGTTAGAACTCATGTGAGAGAGTTTGGTGGAGTTGATTGAGGTAGTTAATGGAGTTGTGTTCAGTTTAACTAATCTAAACATAGTTGAGCTAGTTGTATCTAGTCTAACTGATTGATACACTAGTGAGAGTGGTTTTATTAATTCACTAATTATAAAATCATTAATCAACTAAAGAATACATCAGTTAACTACAGTGCATGGACAGTTTCAGTGGAGACCAGTGGAGAGATAGGTGAAAGGGCAAGATAGACTATCTGTTGTGACTATTAGTGATGCATGAATTGCATCTATATATACATTGGAGTTGCCAATGATAATAACACAGTCAATGAGAGTGGGATTACATTGAATTGGTCTTTGTAATGGAGGTAGGCTATCAGGTGGCAAAGATTGGTGCATGGATTTGCAATGTTGGTCCTTATTAGTGTATGAAAATTGTACTATACTAAGAGCTTGTGATAAGCTTTGTATGCTTGTATGAGATTGTCATATGATATCCATGTTACATAATATATAGTTGGGGCTTTCAGCTTTAGGATTTCCCGGTAAACAACTGTGTTATGTGTGTTTTTATTGCTTCATGTGTTTTGCAATTGTTGATTAAATTTCCGCAAGAATTATAGTGGAAGGATTATGTATTTTCCAAGAAGATAAATATTGTGATATCAGGAGAGTCCAGAGATATACATGCATATTGTATATAATTTCTACATGGTATCGGAGTTGTGTTATAGATTTTCTACATGGAATGAGAGCAGGAATTTTTAGGTGCGCGAGTTTGCAGAGAATATCTGAAATTTTTGGTGAAAATTTTTCAGAAACAAATAGTATATTTGGATTCCTTGCGAAAAAATACCCAAATTGAAAAAAAAAATCAATTGAATCGGAGCTCGGATGAGGGAGATATCATCGATTTAAAATCAGCTCTTTTTGTTAGAAAATTTTGCGACGGCGGGACAATTGCAATGTGCGCGAGCCAAGAATCTACATGCACTGAGGTACAAGATGCATTCAAATATTTGAGGAGAAAAGTAGAGGTTAGTGACTTGGTGGTTTAGAGTGAGTCTCTCAACATGCAGCGTGAGAAGCAGTCTCAGAACGTTGTGGAGCAGCCACAACTGGAGATGCAGAAGAATCTTTATAGATTTGAAGTAGATGGGATTTCTACGGAGCTTCCTACTATTAGGAAGTGTGAGAAAGCCATGCAATTGAAGCTTGAGAGGGAGCTAGATTTGCATGCAGTTAAGAGTGAACCTCAAGATGTGGAGCAGCCACAAGATGAGGATCATGGAGTGGGAGCAACCACTCATACAGAGAAATTTCGTGCCAGATGGGCAGAGGGAGTGCATGCAGCTATAACACCAGGTGTGAGGTGGGGCGACATGCATGAATAATCCCAAGAGGATATTTCTGGGCAGGATTCATGGAGATAGTGTGGATCTCATGAATTGAACCTGGCTACGAGGTGCCCATAGAGAAGCAGTAGCATGAACAGTTGGATTGATGTAGGAAGATCAAAGTGATAGTGTCAGATACTGGAGCACGGTTCAAAGTTGAAAGCAAGTGCAGAGTGCATGGGTGCAGAGTTCAACAGCGCAGTGCAGAGTGCATGGGTACCAGTAGAAGTCAAAGACTTTGATGATAGATGCATCAGACTGATTGAGTTGTTTGGAGCCTATTCAGTTTCAGAGGAGTTGCAAAGCAGATGCATGGAGTTGCATGGCGCTTGTGAAGGTTGCAGGGCGAATGCATGGAGTTGCATGTCGCATGCAAAGATAGTCCTTTCTTGTTGAGAGGGAGTGTTGAAGATTGCAACAAGAAACAGTGAAGGAGGCATCCTGAAACATCATTCCTGATCCTAGTTGGAAAGTGATCACCTAAACTAGGTGGGGCCCACACAGGTGATTTTTGTCACAAAGTCTATTTTTAGACTATGTCTATTTTTAGACATGTCGATCATATTCTATGAGTTGCAGGATGCTATTTGTGAATGGTTGGTCAAGTTGGAAAAATAGATGGACTTCTATTTTTAGACATATTGGGCGGAATCTATTTTTAGATTGCCAGTCTAAAAATAGATATGTCTAATATTATTAGCTCTTAATAATATTTGGACTATAAACATTATCTTATTCTCTTGGAGCACTTTAGTTAAGTGCACAGATGTGGCACAGGAGCTGACAGAAGGAATTACGTTATTCCTGAGGGTTAAGTGGAGCTATTGCATGAAGACTTCAGTTAGAACTCATGTTAGAGAGTTTGGTGGAGTTGATTGAGGTAGTTAATGGAGTTGTGTTCAGTTTAACTAATCTAAACATAGTTGAGCTAGTTGTATCTAGTCTAATTGATTGATACACTAGTGAGAGTGGTTTTATTAATTCAATAATTATAAACTCATTAATCAACTAAAGAATACATCAGTTAACTACAATGCATGGACAGTTTCAGTGGAGACCAGTGGAGAGATAGGTGAAAGGGCAAGATAGACTATCTGTTGTGACTATTAGTGATGCATGAATTGCATCTATATATACATTGGAGTTGCCAATGATAATAACGCAGTCAATGAGAGTGGGATTAGATTGAATTGGTCTTTGTAATCAACTTGGATTGCGCAATGGAGGCAGGCTATCAGGTGGCAAAGATTGGTGCATGGATTTGCAAGATTGGTCCTGATTAGTGTATGACAATTGTACTATACTGAGAGCTTGTGATAAGCTTTGTATGCTTGTATGAGATTGTCATATGATCTCCATGTTACATAATATATATTTGGGGCTTTCAACTTCAAGCTTTCCTGGTAAAAAACTGTGTTATGTGTGTTTTTATTGCTTCATGTGTTTTGCAATTGTTGATTAAATTTCCGCAAGACTTATAGTGGAAGGATTCTGTATTTTGCAAGAAGATAAATATTGTGAGATCAGGAGAGTCCAGAGATATACATGCATATTGTATATAATTTCTACACATTCGAAGTAATTGTAAAGCCTGGAAGGCTCAATGTAGGGCCTCATCACCTGTCCCAACTAGAGAATGGAGAAAGTAGAGGATCTCTTGATGATCAGCTACCGGATGCCGATATTTTCAGAGTAGAAGCCATCCTGGATTACTTGAATGAGATAGCGACCTACCTTACCATGGGACAGTGTCTGCAAGAATATACTACAACACAAAAGAAACATTTGGTAGTTCGAGCTGCTGAATATCAGTTGATCGCAGGACAACTATACAAGATGGGGCTGGACCAAGTTCTTCGAAGATGTGTTCTGGATCATGAAAGGGAAGCTATACTATGGGAAAGTCACGGTGGTGTCGCGGGAGGGCACGTGGGAGCTAAACCAACAGCGCACAAAGTACTACAAGCAGGCTTCTGGTGGCCAAAAGTGCACAAGGATAGTAAAGCATATGTTCAGAAATGTGACATATGTCAATGGACCAGACGACCCTCCCACAGGGATGAGCTTCCACTTCATCCCATAAATATACTCCAGCCATTCAAGAAATGGGCAGTCGATTTTGTAGGACCAATTACGCCGCCTGCAAGGAATTCAAAAGCAAGGTACATAATAACGACGACCGAGTACTTGACCCTTTGGGCAGAAGTCGCACTAGTAAGGAACTATAATACAGATACTGCTGCTAGATTCATATTTGAAAACATCATCAGCCGATTTATGTATCCAAGAAGCCTAACCAGTGACTAGGGTACACATTTCATCAACGACACAATTAAGTTCCTACTACAACAATTCCTGATACAACACCATAAGAGTAGCCTGTGTCATCCACAGGAAAATGGCACAGTGGAAGCATTTAACAAGATACTAGAAAAAGGCCTAACAAAGATATTCAACGTGGAGCGCGATGACTGGGACGAACGGATAACAGCAACCCTATGGGCATACCATACAATGGTAAAATGACTACATAACCAAACACCATTCCAGCTGGTCTATGGCAGAGAATCGGTAGTCCCAACAGAATTCATGGTACCAAGCCTTCTAATCGCCACAACGTTGTAGCTATCTTAAGAGGAATCTTTAAAAGAGAAATTACACGAGTTACAGGAACTTGAGGAGGGACGGTTCCTTGCGGAGTTTCACCAGACAATAGAAAAGGAAAGGCAGAAATCTTGGCATGATCGACATATCAAACACAAGACTTTCCAAATTGGAGGAAAGGTCCTACTCTAAGATAGCAAGTTCCAAAAGTTCCCAGGGAAATTGCAGATGCATTGGCTGGGACCATTTCATGTCATAGAGATCAAACTGTCAAGAGTATTTCAATTGGCACAATTAAATGACTAGGTTCTACAGGGATGGGTTAACAGCGCACGCCTGAAACCCTACCAGGAGCAAGTTATTCATTTCAATTTCAATAACTCTCGCAACCGAGAGGAGTACATAGGATAGATTAGCGTCAATAACTCTCTCACATCCGAGATGACATAGATAGGTTACAAAAATAGAATAAGTATCAAATCAGTTGTGAAGACCGCAACACAACCATTAGTGGTTGGGGAGGGCTAGGGTCCAGCGTGTCATCCACGTTAGGAAGAAAAGTGTGCCGAACATCAACCCATCATCATTTAGCATAATACCAATGTCAGTCCGTAGGATCACCAAGATTTGGAAATAATTTCCATAATTAGCATTATCCATACTCTAATAAATTTTCCATAATTAGACATAACCACCAACCGTCACATTTACCCAAATCCCAAAACCACAATCAACAGTGTCAGAACCCACCTCAGCAGCTAACTGATCACATGATCGTAGCCGCGGGAGAAGCCAGGGAAACATTAATTAGTTATGGGGTCTCATCAACCTCACCCATGCCAGTTACTTACATAACCTGCATGTAGAAAAGCGCAAGAATGCCAGAAAAATCTGAGTTAGAGCTAGAAACCTCTGAAAGAACAAGGGAAGTTGGAGTAGAACCAGAGCAGAGAAGGCGTCCAGAAGAAGAGTGTCAATAGAAGAGATAGAGAACTATTCTTCAGGTATACCAGCGACGAGCGAAGATGACAAGAGTAAGCCCAGCGGTGGTAGAATAGGAGCTGGACAATATAATTCAGAAAATGGAGTCCCTCGTCGGAAAATATGATAGTGCGACCTTAATTGATGTAGAACTCACGGATTCCTTTAAGTTTCCTGCGATAAAAAGATAGGTATACATTGAAAATTACACAATAGAAGTAGGACGGGCAGTAGCAAGGGTCCTGCTCGAGTTCAGGGGTATCCAACAGTCCTCGATAATGAATTTGAGGAACCTACCGATATTTGGGATTACAAGGGCTGCGATGCAGTGCACTAAGTTCCTGTTGAGAAGAATTCATAATGGCTCTCTGTGGCTAGGGAAGGAAATCTTGATTCATGCCGAAGACATTAATAGGTTGACAGGACTGTCGCAGGAAGGAAGGGACGTATCTTCAACATTCCAGACTATATCGAATGGGTGAAGAAGTCAGGGGACACAAACTACTATGGTAAGTATGGCACCTGAAGAGGAGGAAAGGGGGAAAATATTGAGTTAATCAACAGGCCAGAGATCAGGTTCACTTTCTATCTCATTGCCAGCAAGACGATGAGACATTACACCAAAGGGGAGTGTACATTAGACACAATTTCGGTTGCAGAGCACTGCGTCCAGGGGACCAAGCTGAACTGGTGTCCCTTCCTGCTAAAGGAATTTTTCAAGGCATGTGAAGACAACTATAAGAGGGCAACTGGATTTATCTACGGGTATTTGATAATAGCGCTAGCCATGTGGAAGTGGACTTTCCCCCTCATCAGGATACCAGTGGAGATAGCGAAATATCAGCCACTGGCGACGAAGTTTGTACCATGGAAGGTGTCTGGAGACCCTAGCACCAAGGAAGTAAATGCAGAAGCCATCATAAGTTGGTATGGCCTAATGGTCGATGTTGTAATGGGTCAACAGAGGATCCCAAGAAACTTACTAGATGGATATATTGAGCAAGTTTGGTTTGGAGTCACGCACAAGCACACGTTCCTCAGACCCACTTGTGTACCAGAGACAAAGTTCCAGATGAGGCCACTGAAGTTCCAAATTGATCAAGCAGCTTTTCACATAGATTTTTTTTCATGTCCGGGAGTTGAGATGGAAGTCAAGGACGGAGTGTACACGTAGATATTTTACGGGATGCTACCACACCGGTTGCCAGGAGAAATGGTAGAGGAAGCAGCAAATAGGGTTTCAAACTTGCAGCTCCTCCTGATCATTCAGAAACTAAACACGAAGGTACAAAGCTTTAATGAAGTTGTTTAGGTGATAGCGAGTAGTGCTACTCCATTTCCAATTTTTTCATAATTCCAAGTCTCCTAGTCGAACCCATCTCCAAGCACAACCTCCATCTCTACACCCATTCACAATGTATTTTCAGTTCACCAACCCCAGCAACCATACCGTTGGTGGGGAAAATTAGATTTGTGAAGCCCGCAGCAGCACCGAAGGCCAAGAGGGCCAAGGTTGCAGAATCAAGTCCAGTGGTCAACTTCATAGGAGAGGATCCACCCCAACAATTGAGCGCATGGGTACTGATCTAGGAAGAGCAGATAGTTGAGATAAGGGAAGCATTCGGGTTGCCACCTCACACCCCCATAAACCCCTTTGATTTCTTGAACATCTGCATATCACCACCTTGTCTGGATCCACTACCACCTACCACCTCATCCGTCTCTCGTGAACCCCACGGCTCCACACCTTCCACCTCATCTGCCACCGTGTCTTATCCAATTATCAGGAGAATACTCAATGGGGACCACGGGATGGAGGTTAACTCAGGTACAGAATTAGTACCCCCAGCCAACCCTACCATGATCCCACAGACTACTTTTACCAAAATCATCACTCAGATAGAGTAGACAGTCGAAGACACAACTGGGCCACTGCCTGAGCCTACTCCGCTCCAGCCACCCAACCCAGTAGATCAAGAGGGGCGACCAGACCTAAATATGGCAGACTCTGCACGCCATCAAACGTTGCCACAGTCGCCCCAAAACCAGTTAGAAATATTGGTTTCCAGTGGGCAACCACTCCAGGAGCGAAGGCCAGAACAGGCTACCTCTGGTGCCGAGAGCATGGAGACATAGGGGAAAGCTCAGTTGTACCATTTCATCTAGAGGGCAGCACAGCAGGCCAAGAATATCCACTCAGAACTACAGCAGAAATGTGAACAACAACAGCAGCAGATAAGCACACTTATTGAACAGCATGAGAAACTAACGATGGAAAGAGAGCAACTACAGGGAAAGCTAAAAACAGTGACCAGGGTTTTCAGGGAAGTATGACCCGCAGTGACGGCCCATGACAGTCAAATAATAGATGATGTGTAGGAAACGGATTTAGTAGGGCAGGCGATCCACCTCTGAGTGGCATACTCAAACCTCTACAAGAAAAGATGGAACTCAAGGAGGCATTAGCAGGCCGACCCGCACTGCTCGACCCAACAGTTGTGTACTCAACACAAATATCAGAGAAACAGAGCCAAGTAACAAAGATGCAGGAAGTCCTAAGTACTATAGCCAGAGATGCATATGACCTACTTAAGGGTCTGCAAGAATGCTCAACGGCCCTCACGGTGAAGGCACAGCCGATCTCGGCCCAACTGCAACAGATCTCCAAAGAAATACAGGAAGCCACGGATCTGACTAGGCTGGACCAACTGTATGCCTAGGCGGATGTGCTAGAGTTCCAAATTCAACAAATAGAGGAGACTTCGACGGCAGCCAAACAGGAAATCTGGGAGGTTTGACAGCCCGTAAAGATCAACACACAAACTATGCAGTAATTGGCCTCTGAGCTGACACATAGATCAACATAGTATTTGGCATCGTGCCAGAAATTTCTAGGGAGGAAGTTTTCACAAAAATCACGGCTGAGACCGACGAGTTGCTGCAAGGCTGGCAACAGGCCATGGCAACCTTCCAACAGCTTAAAGCTTCAGCTCTAGACAAGGCCCCAGAGTTGGGGCCCTTATTTGGACAACAAGGAGAAGGCGCGCAGCCAGAACAGGGCACAGGGTTGGGCGTACCCATGGAAATGGAGATGGCTCAGGAAAATTGACTCTGGGTGAGTCAAAAGGATGTGGTCGGGGCCTATTGGGGCCCTTGTTTTGGAAATCAATAGATTTTGAGTTGCGGTAAGCACGTGGTGGAATGCAACCTCGGTAGGCAGAAAGGTGTCAAGGTTACGGAGGAGCAGAGGATAGGTGTCGCGGTTGTTGTAGGAGCAAGCATTAACAGTGTAGGGGTGCGAAAGGAAACAAGTAGTAAACTCCCGGTGAACAGAAAGAAACGAAAGGCAGCCGAGCAAGAAGAAAGGAGGAACTGTCAGTCGCATGGGCAGGAGAACAAGTAGGAAGCCAGCCAATGGATGGAGGGGTTGGTGCAGACGGGAATAGGCAATAGGGAGCCATAGGAGAGCTCTGTCTAATTGCACTTTTCTCCTCTCTTCTGGATTACTGTGGTTTCTCTCTATCCTTAGGGACTTGTTATATTTTTCTCTATTCTATGCTCATATGCTGCTGAGCCTTATAACAATTCGCCTCTAATGGCTGATGATTAATATATTCAAGAGTGTTGTTCTGATATGTGATTCTGAGTATGAATCAGTGTTGTTATAAGCTACGCTTAAAATTTTGTTTATTGCTAGTTTAACTGGTTTTCTGAAGAGTGCATGTTATGGAATGTTATGTCATGACTGTCTAGGACCTTGGTTATTCACCTGTTTGGGTGTTGTGGGGATGATATCGATCTGCTCCTGATCACAGTAGGGTCGCGGCATGCCTCGGGTGGGAATTTCTGCCCTTAGGAGCAGAGTGTAAATGCCAGTGTGAATCTAGACTACGGCAGAAAACCTTGTTGGCCCTCACCCTAAACTTGGGTCTTCTCTGCGAGACCTGTTCCCTTGCCAACACTCCATAGAAACGTGGATAGAGAGGATGGGGTTTAAAAGAAGGGAGATTATTTTGGATATGATTTTATGGGCTGTGTTACATAGGGAAATGGGTCGATATTTCTCAAAAGAGGATGGCTAATCAGTTTTGGAGATAAGGGCTAGGAAATTTGAGTCTAAAGGGGAAAGGATTTGACCATTTATCATGGAATACTCTATCACCTTGAGTAACTGGTCCCCTATGAAATAAAAGTAGTTGAGATAGAATTTGATGGGAAAGTCACCCAGGACAAGGATTTTTTTCATTTGGAATATTTGTAACACATTATCCAGATCATTTTTTGTTACTTCCACCATTAAATCCTTGTTATCCTCTTTTTTAATGAAACTAAAAAAATAGCTTGCAATTTTGAGGATTTTGCCTATTTTTACTTGATTTTTATTTTTGAAGATGGATTTAAAGTAAGTAAAACATTTTGTAGAAATATCATTGAAGGAAGAGATATTTTTTCCATCTGATGTTTTTATATCCCTGATAGTATTAATCGTTTTCATGTTGTTGGAAATCTTTTGGAAATAATTTGTATTTTTGTCTCCATTCTAGAGCCAAAAGGATTTTCTCTTTAATATCCATTCTCTTTCTTTTTCTATGAGGAGGGAATGTTTTTTCTCCTTTAGTGATTTTAGATATTATTTTTTCTCCTTTGAGAAAGAACGTGACCTCGAATATTGCATGAGTTCATGTATTTTCTTTTCAATTTCAAGTAGAATATTTTCATCCTGAATATTTTTTTCATGAGCCCATATCGAAATGATTCCTTTTGTTACACCATTTTTTGGCCATCTAACCTATTATCATTAGATGGACCCAAGTACACCATGTAAGACCAATTTTACCCTAGGTAAAATTTCTTTCACTATGTGAAATAACTTAGTAAAACACCTTTATTAAGTTGTTTATGATCTAAACAGGAAACCCCAAAAGGAAATAATAAACAAATCTATATTTTTTTATATTTCCTCAAGGAATAATCAGTTACACATCAATTTAATTATTATTCCTGGTCACATTTAACCCAAAACAAGGAGATCAATCAAATAAATCCTCATTTATTTGATTATTTCCTAGGAATAAGTTATTTAATCCTTATTTAAATAATATTCCTAGTTAAATTTGACCAAATCATTTATAAATAATTAAATAAATCCTTATTTATTTAATTATATTTCCACCATTTCCTTAAAAAAATAAATAAATCATTTATTTATTTATTATTTACAAATAAAGGATTTTACCCAAGTCAAAATCCTTTTCCCTCCAACAAATATAATAAAATATTCCCAAAATGTGGTTCTAGAAGTTGGTTAATAATATTTTATTCATGCACCAAGTTCTAGACCGCCCTAATATTTTGTTATAAATAGAAGGGTTTTCCCATTCATTTGACACCTTTCATTGCATTAGATCACTCTGGATCTATACTCTTGGTCTGACTTTGAGCCATTATCATTGTCACATTTTCCATCATTTGATTTGTGAGCTCCCTTTGAGTTCTATGTTTGTCTTGGTTTTCTACACCAACAAGAGAGAGAATTTTTAGATCTGAAATGCTGAGGACTTTCAAGAACCCATCCCATTGAGGAGAATTGGAAACACCTTTCTTGTTTTCCTCTCAGGTGCCCCTTTAATACAAAAATTCTTTCAAATATATTGTTCTTGTCTTATCTATTGGATGCATGGAATAACATTTTATTTTCACTGCTTAATGTCTTTTATGCATAGATCTAGATTTGTGCAGCTTTATTTGGATCAACTAACTGCAGATTTAAAGATATTGGCAGCCATAATTGATGTTAGGGCTATTTGCTATGCGTAGCTAAAGTGGTCTTTGTGAGCTCCCTTTAAGTTCATACTAACACCTTTGACTCTTTTTCAGGTTCATTTGGAATTTAATAGGAAGTGAGTCCCTCATAGAGGGGTTGAAAGAATTCGAAAAGTGAGTCCTTTCTTAAATTTATTTCATTAAATTATCAACTAGGGATAATCGTAAGCTTGCAATGATGTCAACAAAATATATGCAGGAGTAGGCAACTGAATCTAAGTTAAGAAAAATTGATTGTTGTAGGAAATAAAACACTATTATCCCTTACAGAAGGTCCTTCCATAATGTTTCATAAGACATATCAACAATACAAATTATCAAGTATTCCTAATGAAAAAATCAAATCATATAAACCTATAGAAAACATTAAGGTGAGTTACATGACTTAGTTGTTGTAGGCAAGAAAACAATAGGCTCCCTTATAGGAGGTCCCTTCGTAATGTTTCACGGGACCTATAAATAATCAATATTATAACCCAAAATATAAATCTAACCAATATTCACAACTATTTATAATGAAATAAAATTCTTCCTTGATCCATTTGGAGTGACCTCAATTCTCCTAAGAGCAAAGTGATGTACTATTCCATAAATTCATACACTACATTAAAGCAATTTACATCTAAAAATATAGAAATAAAATTTATATAAAAGATAGCTTTGTTATATTCCATTATAAGTTGGATACATGCTCCAAGAGTCCTCTTCCTTGGATTAGAGGAGGCACTCCTATTTATACATAAACTTGAGGTAACTAAAAAATATTTGAATATCTCCTAGGTCCACAAATATCTCATGTGGTTACAACTTTGTGCTAACACTTTGCAAGTAACATCTCTACAAATCCTATCACAAATATCTAATATCTTTGATAAGAAATCTTATCAAAACTTCCATGACTCTTCTCCATGAAGTATGCTTGAAGGAATCTCCCAAATCTTCATCAAATCTTAAAGGTGTTGAAGAAGAAACTCTAATTTGAGGCTTGGTGGTCAAGTATTACTTTGTTGGAGTCTTCAAATACACCTACACACATCATGAAACTCATCCCATTTTTATATACAAGTGAAAACATGTTATTTTCCAATATTTAATCATAAATTCACTCAAAAACACTAAAATATATGCATTGGAAAATAGTAAGTCTAAACCCGATGCAATCACGAAAATTGTTTAATGTAAGGGTATGGTTAAGAGAAATATGGTTTGAAATTAAAGTGAAAGTGAAGTGAAAGGCTTGTAAAAATATGGTATTTGAGCGACCTAACAAAGTCCATTTGTTCATGTATTTTATTTTCAGTTTCAAGGAGAATATTTTCATCATAAATATTTTTTTCATGGGCCCATATGGAAATTATTACTTTGAATCTTTTTAGGTTCTTTTGGAATTGAATACGAAGTGAGTCCCTCATATAGGGATCGAAATGAGTCCAGAAGTATTTGATTTTTTCCATGAGAAATGGATGATAAAAATAGTGTGGCTTTAGTTTGAAGGACCAAATAGGTTTGTGAATTGAGGAAAATAGGCCCTAGAAAATCGGTCAATGATCCAATCCTCCAACAAAAGAAACCTATTTCCAGATTTAAAATTTTTGATCCAAAAAATAATCTGACATAAGAAATCGGTCCAAAATTTTTGATATGTATTCTTCTCCAGTCTGTTGTTTGACCATGTGGGGAGGAATTTGGAGGGAAGTACATCTATAAATCCCAATAAGTTGATAATGTGCACAAAAAAAATAATAAGAGGGCCTTGATGAGATTTTGGTCCCCAAATTTTAGAATGACCTGGAGTGAAATTAAAATCCCCCCTATAGTGACCTTCTTAAATCTAAAACATTAGAGGATACCTTTTTTTTTTTGGAAGGATTTCCTATCCAAATATGGCCCACATGTATTTAAGCCCAAAAAAGAGAGGTCAACTTATTTTATGGTTAAATTAGTTGCTAGACAAGACCATGAGGACTAGGCTAAAGTATAGGTGATCATGCTTTGCTTCCATCCAATTATCAATCCTATAGAGTGACCATTTGTATCAATGTAATGAAAGAACTAATCTAGGAGAATAGGAACTATAATCGAGACCGATTTTGGTCCCTCAATCATAGTTTCTTGAATATAAATGATGTGAAGAGACTGTAAGGAAATGAGGTGCTTCAAGGCGAGGGTTTGTTTTTGGGTTGATCATGCTTTGCTTCCATCCAATTATCAATCCTATAGAGTGACCATTTGTATCAATGTAATGAAAGAACTAATCTAGGAGAATAGGAACTAGAATTGAGACTGATTTTGGTCCCTTAATCATAGTTTCTTGAATATAAATGATGTGAAGAGACTGTAAGGAAATGAGGTGCTTCAAGGCGAGGGTTTGTTTTTGGGTTGGCCAAAACCCTAATGTTAACAAATAGAATTTTCATTTAATACCATTTACAGGGGAATTACCTCTAAGAGCCCTTAAAGTCAATGTTTGCTTCCATTTATAAATCTTTGAGGAGGCTTGCTTCATGGAAATCGAAAGGAAATATTTTATACCTCACACCTATGACTACTAGTCTTAACGTCAATTGCTTGTTTTTGGGTACTTCATTATTTTTTAAGGTAAATTTGGAAAATATGGCTAGAAAATAGTTGCGGAGAAGGAATGGCCAAACTTGATGAAAGCAACCACTATAAATTGGGAAGAAACAGAAAATAAAAATTCAATTACATTGGGACTTGTAGAAGCTGCGTAAGAAGGAATTACATGCTAGATTTTGGAAGAATCAAAGATGATAATGAAAAAGGCACTCGAACTTGACAAAGTGGACCCAATTGATATAGGGATTAAGGAATCTGCATGATTATTATATTGGACCAGATCAAGTGAGCCTAATCTATAAAAGGGCCAAAGAAGAACGGATTACAAGTTCTTGTTGTTGTTGAAGGTTGAAAGGTTGAAGACATGAAGGTGCAGAAACTAGAGAGATGATAGTTTTCGGGACAAAGAATTATCTCAATTTATCGTCGAGTAACTGAAAAAATGAAATCTGAGTCTCTTTTGTAAATCTTTGATGCTTCTGTGTTGTATTATGGTCCAAGATTGAAGAGATCTCGTAAGCATGCATGGGCTTCTGATGTAATGTTTCTGGCTAATAAAAGAAGAAGGTGTTGCAGGGAAATACATTGTATTATGATGGTTAAATGATGATTATGTGTCCCCCTTAAATTTTTTTATTTTTAGTGCATAGATATTCTATTATTTTAGTTATGATTGTTCGACCTGTGTGCTGGTTATGTTGCACTGAATACTAAGTTGTTTAAAGTGAATATATAATTTAATGATTAATATTTCTTTGCCACTATACTATATCCCTTATATCTCCTTTTGTCTTGACACGACTAAGGTGAGACACTCCTTTTCTCAAGGGAGTGAAAATGTCAGTACTATGCTAGACTATGATAGTCTCTTTTGTTGGAAACCTAAGGTTGAACCCTGGTCCTTTAATGTTTAAATTTTACGAAAAAAATTGGTTCCGCTATCGGGACCCATGAAAATTTCATAAGGGATCTAGATTATGGTGTTGAGGATTATTAGTGGAGACATTTAAGATTGTTGGCATGAGAATATTAACCACTTTATTCTGTAACAAGCTCAACTATGAAAAAATAATTTAGAATCGGTTAAGGAAGAGGTTTTGTATGCAAAACTTGTTTGTGAAAAATACAAAAAATTTTGGTTCAAGTTTCTTGAAGATTTACAGATTTGGTTGAGGATGCTACAAGTTAAATCTAGATAAGGGAATCATATTAGGCTTCTCAAAAATTGGACTATGATCGATTTGGCTTAGTTGCACTAGTTAGACATAGAACTAAAAAGAGTTGTTGATTTTTGGGTTCATGCAACCCTAAAAGGGTACATTATTGAGTTCATGGCTGAAAATCATTAATATTTTTCTAAGTCTGAGGAAGTATTTAAATAAAAGTTGTGGGGAAGATTGTTGAGAGAGATTCTGGTGTAGATAAAAATTTTAATGGTCGAATAAAACCTGTTGTTGTTTCAAGAAAACAAGATGGCCACTCTTAAAACCCTCAGTAATGGGGGTTCGATTTAGGAGGAGGGATTTTGTGTATTTATGAAAGATGAGGGGTCTTTGTCATGGATTAAAAAGAGTTGTGGAAATTTAGATACGTTAGAGTGATACATAGGGAAAAAATATATGACGAGTGGAGGGAAAGAAGGTTACGAGAAATTAGGGTAAGAAGAAGAGAGTTGTAGAGGATAGGGGAATAAGTGATGAGTCCAACATTGTAGAGAGAAGGAATGGATAGCCAGAAGTTGCACAAAAGGGGAGAAAGTGAAGGATATTCTTCTAGCGTAATAAGAGGTGCAGTGGAAGAATTGTAGGGAGTTCAAATGGGAGAAATGGACCCCACCTGGAGTCGGGAGGATTTCATATGCTTGACCTAGTTATACAAATGATTAAGATGAATGATGAGCACACTCCAACAAATGATGACATGGATTTTTTTAACGATGAGATTATTCTTCGAAGATGACTTGGTACCTGTAAAATAAATTTTTCTAGCTAGTGGCATAACTAATCCTCTCCCTAACCTTCCCCTGGTACTATATCAAGATCCTAGAAATTTATTTTCTAAATTGTGTAAGGCTTTAAAATTTCAGCAAGTGCACTTTAGGTACAAAATAGGAATTTCTAATGGAATAAATAGTTTTGGTTGTAATTTTCAGTCAAGTTTTGGTAGTTACTCTCAACCGAGTGCCCAAGGATTTGTATTAGTTCAACTAGGGAAACCAACCATGGCCGGGAACAGTACATAATCCCTCACACATTACCAAAAGCTCTAAGGAAGGGGGGGTGAAGATGTTGAGCAACATTGGTACTTATGTGAGGCCATATGTAAGGAAAGACAAACTCTTGGGGCTACTAAGCTGATTGAGTTTCAAACAACTTGGAAAGATTAGGCTCTATGATGGTTCATCAAATGGTTTGATTTGAATCCAAATCCCACCATGGACCAAGTTAAACAACACTTTATTTAGGAGTTTAAGCTTCCTAAGTGAAATCAACAAGTTTTATTATAATTATTATATATTAGGAAAAGAGAAGGACAATCTGCTTGGAAATGCATGCAACTATTTAAACATGTCATTATCAAATTTTCTTATCCAATTGATCCCCATCATCAAAGGGATTGCTTTATTAAATCATTGTTTCCAATGACCAGGATTCCCTTGTTGCAAAAAAATATTGACACCTTGCAAGATGTTTTAGAACAAGCAATGAAAATTGAGGCAACTGTGAGATATCCTCAGGAATATAGACCAAGTATTATTTCTACTGACCTTGTTATTAAGGACTCCAAAATAAAATTACTAATTTTATAGAAATATTGAAGGACCTTACTCCTGTGTGACCAATGAGGCCTCACGTATGGTGTACCAATTTTAATGTTGAGGGACATCATGCTACATAATGTCCATGGTTGAGGGGTACATGACGATCTACTATGCATATGGGGTCCCCTTCACCACCACATAGTGTTTGCATTCACATATCTCTTCAAACCATGCCATTCCAAGGAAACACTCAATACAAATCGTTTCCTAATCACCAAGGTATTTCCATGAATGAGTATTGTGAAATTTTTAGATGTTATGTTCATTCATCACATCTATGTCCTATTTTGTAGAAGTATTCTAATGCGCCAATCAATTTTTTTTGTGAATTTTGCGGATCACCTACGCACCATACATATAAATGTAGATCCATGGATTCTTTGGGAAATCGTCCTAATTATACAACATTTAGAGTCATTGAAACTCATAAGGGCTGAGGAGGAGGTGCTCCAAGGGGAGGAAGGGCTGGTGGGAGAGGCACAATCATTTTCTATCATTGTGATCAAGAAGGTCATGTTGTGCGAGATTTCCTGATGCCAAGGAGGCCTTGGTGCTCACACTATTAGGTAAATACACATGCTACTGAATATTTTCCATAACTTATTTCTCGGTGGTAGGATCACTATCATTTGAATGGATTAAACTTGATTAATGCAAAGCTGTGAGAGCTAGAAGCATCTACACAACCCACCATCAACATTGTTAATAGAGGAGGGAAAATGGTTGGAGCTCATGATATTGGGACTTCTAAGTATCTTGTTGTTATAAATCCTATGTCACCTAAATGATATTATGACTCCAATCAACAAAAAATATATTACAAGGATGAAATTGATTTTTTCAAGCAGTTGGTTTCTTCTTACAAACCTCATGCAGAGAAATGGGAACGAGTGCAAGGCAAGAGTACAATAATTTTATAGGAGGTATCTCAAACTGTTATAGAATTTTTTAAGTTATTATTGCAAATTATGAATGATTAACAGTTGGATAGACCACTGCACAAGAAAATAAAGGAAATTTTGAAAGATGACTAATTTTCCAGTGAGACTATCTCTGTCAATTTACCTGAGAGACATTCTAAAAGAGTTCAGAGGAATAAAAGGAGAACATGAAGAGAGTTTCGAGTAGATGCACAAATTTCAGGAAATAAAATTAAATAATCTACGTTAGAACTTGGGTTGGATGTGAATATTTTTCCATAGAAAACTTGGGAGGTGTTGGGGAAACCAAAGCTAGTTTTCCCCTCGACTCAGCTACCAATGGAAAATCAATATTGTATCCTTCCTATTGGTTGATTCGAAGATGTTGAAGTTGATATTATAGGTGTAAAGACATATGTTGATTTTGAGGTGATATATATTATGGGTGATAAAGAACCATATTCATTCTTGTTGGGAATCAATTGGGCATTTGAAAACTATGCAGCTATTGATTTGAAAAGGGAAAGTATGAATTTTGAAGTAGATGGAGTCCATGTAATACAACCTTTAGATCCTTACCAAGGTCCAAGATTAATTGAGCCTATAGATGATTTGGGTGACCCTAATATATTGGACCAGTTGTATCAGTTTAATGTTGGGAATATGGAAGACTACATCAACCTGACTGTAATTGGTTCTATTAGCTCGAGAAGTATTAAAATCACTGAAGTTGGATCAGATGTTATGATGGATGACTGGGAAAAAGGATATCATAAGCTGCATTCTAGACACTACGAAATTGTTTATTGTGCTCGATGGATTGGTACTAAGGTAAGTGAATATCCTATTTTTAATGGTACTAGTTCTGTTGTGATTTTTCTTAAAGAATTTGATTCTCATATTGAAGAAGGATAGAAGATCCATTTGATGGATTTTTCTTTGTTTGTGACTCCTGCGAGATGGTGGGGATCCCATCGAAGCTACCTTTGAGATTGGGAAACTGTTAAATTTTCTATGCTATGTATATTTTATGCTAACGAGAATCCCTTTAGTAGAATTCCAAAATATGATGGATACGCTAGTCCACAGAATCATGTACAACTACGTACCCCTATTTGATTAGAAATTTATTTTTCACCTGCGATGTGGATGCACCAGTTCATTCATACACTAGGAACTTTTCTACAAGATTGGTATTTAAAATAAGAAATAAAGAGGTAAATAATATATTGGGATATATTGAAAACCCAGTTTTGTAGTGACTTCTCGTTCTCATATGAGGATGCGAGGATAGATGAAGATTTAAAATCTATTGAACATGTACTATTCCCTTTTGGAAAATATGTTGAGGAATGTAGTAGGTATGGATACTTTGTGCATCAATATGAATCTGTTTTTCATGAGGCTGTAGCCTATGGAAAATTTGATAAGGAACCTGATGATGATTTAGAGGGGTTAAGGAACTTATATTTTAAAGAATATAAGGGGGAGAGATGGATTAAATAGGACCATGTGAAGGATGTGCCTCATTTGAAACCATTGAAGCTCCATAAATTTAACATTAGGACTGAGATGAGAATACCACTAAAAAAATATTTGATTTATTAAAGGAATATGAAGACTTGTTCCATGCACCAGTCTCAGAGCTTAAAGGGATTAAAGGAGGTCTGGGTGATATGAAGATAATTTTGAAGCCTAATGTAAAGTCTATTAAACATTGACCATATCAATTAAATCCATGAGTCAAAGAGAAGGTGAAGAAATAAATTGATAAGATGCTAGCTGCAGGACTCAGATTTATGGTTAATGAAGCATAGTGGATTAGCTCCATTGTAATCCAGGATAAGAAAGATTCACAGGAGGTTAGAGTTTGTGTGGACTGTCGGATCCTTAAGAACACTTGTGTCCATGATCCACTTCCTATTCCTTTCAATGATGAGATATTTGATACGCTTTTCGGTAATGAAGCTTATTCCCTCATTGATGGTTTCTCCGATTATCAACAAGTTTGTATTGCACAAAACGATAAGAAGAAAACCACCTTCCTGACTGAATGGGGTTCTTATGATTATAACATTATGCCATATGGCCTGAAGAATTATCTTTCTGTGTTTTTGAGGATTGTGATTGATGCATTCCATGACTATATTCAGAATTTTATTGAGGTATATATGGATAATTTAATGGTATATATTTTGTTGAATAAAAATCCTATTTTCCTCAGGGTCATGTTTGATCTTTGTAGGCAGTTACAAATTTCTCTTAACTTAAACAAATGTGTTTTTTTTGTCCCTTTTGGAACGTTTCTCAGACATATAGTTTTTAAGGAATGATTTTGTGTATATCCTACCAAGGTTGCAGTGATACTAAATATTCCACCACCAACTATTATTAAAAAATTAAGGTCAACCTTAGGGCACATGGGATATTATTGTAGGTCCATTCTGTTAGGGTCCCGTGATTTAGCAGATTTGTAGACCAAATGCATAGGGTGACATAAAACCAGTCTTTGGAGTCCTAGGACCTAGCCTTCCTAGACTCAGAGAGGGCTCTCTCTATTTTATGCAAAGGACGTGAACTTGTGTGCTTTAGATGGTTTATTTTAGGCTAGTTGTTAAGTGTAGGGTTTGTTGTTTGTTTTGGTTGGGTAAGATGATCTAGCAGAATAAATGGAATGAGGAAATCTTCAATTCATTCGGAAATGGACTCTATAAAAGTCATGAAAGCTTCATCAATAGATTGGGGAGCATCACAGGGAAAGTCTAACTTGGTCAATGGATCTTCAAGGTCTTTAAGGGCAATGAGATAGACATAATTCTGATAATAAAGTGGGATAAAGGGAAATTAAGAATATTTTATCATGTACGTTTATCAAGAAGGGACTTAAATATCATAAGCATAAAGAGGCAATCAATAGATAGGGAAACCATAAATTCTTTGATTCAACTTAAGTAGATAATTATTCAAGACAAAAATTCCAATGAAACATAGAAGGCGAGAAAATCATTAACTTCTAGTGATTTCACCTTCAAGGATAGAAAAAATTCAAGATACACATATAACTGTAATCAGAGAAGATGGAACGCCTAAACATCTTCGATTATAGCTATGAAGATCTCCAAAACAATTATGTAAGCAAGTACAAAGGGTATGATTGAAACAAAACCTCTTTGGCAAACCTAAGTAATGGTACTTTAGAGAGAGACTTCAAGAACAGTGTTTAGTGACATCAAAAAAGCAGGGCTAGCCATAAATAATCTTTGATACCTACTTTATTAAACCATTCATGAAATAAACAAGCTTAGAGGGTCTAGAGAGAAATTAAGAATTCTCTAAAATGTCCTAACAAAGGAAAACATAAAGACAGTGAAGGAAAAACACAGCTAAGGTGCCTTTGAAAACATTTATTAGTCTAAATCCTTTGTTCTACTACAGTATACAAAGATGGAAACATAATGAAACAGGAAAAAACAATAACAGAAAAAAAAATCACTTCACCATAAACCAAGTTCAGGGATCTTGCAAACAAGCCTCCTCCATCAAAAAACAGATTAAGGCATTCACAAGCTCCAAGACATCAATTTCTTTTCAACCTCCAAAAGACTATATATTACTTCAAAGAGTCATCAAATTCCAACAAGATAATGAGCTCAAATGCAGTATTTATCTTTAAATGAGGAGGTGAAGCTGAGTTTAGGGCTTGGGTGTCATTTATTACAGAGTTAGTGAATTCTTTACCTTGAAGACCATGCAAGGCTCAGGGCAGGAATATTTGAAGATACTTCTCTAAATAATAACTCCTATCTTAACTTCTAAAAGAATATGTGTGAAATGTTTGACTTTAAGGCCTATTAATAACTTTACAATAATTTTTTGGTAGATAGAAAATATCTCTGACTGAGTGCAATAACGGTTTAATGCTTTATTGAAGGAAACAAAGCATTAGGTGGCAAAAATATGTTTGAAAGAAGTAACTTCCTGTAGATGTAGTTAATTCAAATCTGATTTGGGTTAATCTACCTCTTATTTGTATTTAATTTTTATATTTAGGCCTTTAAACTCTGTCTTTAAGCTCTGACTGTTTGTTTATATTATGTTTCTCTTTAATATGCTTTATCTCTGCCTGTTCATTAATCCCTTTTTATTAATCTTTCTGATATTTTATATTTATTATTTAACCTTTTAGCTGTCTGTCTTTATCCTTTATCCTCTGCTTTAGCTAGCTAATTATCCCTTTTATCCTTTAATCTTCCATTCTTCACTATCCCTATGACTGTAATTGTTTGTTGCATGCAGGGAATGCTTTCTGTTGTGGTAGGAGGGTTACTCAACCATCGATGATCATGTTTCATCGATGGTTTGTCTTGATACAAGACCTCTGATCACTTTATGATTCAAATTGAACTCCTGGATAGTCACCCGGAGGTTGATTTGGTAATTTTTGGACCGTCGGAATGCTTTTTAGGCATTACGCCATTAAACATGCACAAAAAAACAACTTGTTAGTTTGAAAACCTGCGGGGAGGGCGCAGATTGCATTTTTTTGTGGTTTTGGCTAGTCGGGAGGGTTTGAAGAGGAGGAAATGGTGTGGGAGGTAAGGGTCAGAAGGTGGAACTAGGAAGAAGTTTCAACATAGGCAGGAGGGTTTGAAAAATGGCATGGAGGTATAAGTGGTTTCAAAAAACCAAAAATGGTTTTTCGCGTGGACGAAGAGTGGTAAGCGATTTTTAGAAGGGGGCATGTCATATGGTCCAGAGCCTGGCACATGGAAGGGAAAAACTGCCCATTTCACGTGGGTCACATGACTCTAACCCTGGCGCAATTATATATGTGATATGCACCGGGGATCGTCAGATCTTGGGGTGAGAGGTCGACAGTCATTGCACGTTTTGGAGGAGGCGAGCAAGTGGTCAAATCGCGTGAGTGGAGGACAGGTGGCATACTTACATTGGGTTGTGGGGTTTGATGGAGGATGGGCCTGGGGTGTTTTAATAAATTAAAAAAAATTCATTAATTTATAAGGTTTGAACAGGCGTTTGGAAAAGTGGAGAGTGCGGCCCCGTTTTAATATATCAAAGGGTTAAAGAAGCCTTTTTATAACATTTATGGGGGGTTTGTAAAATAGAAATGGAGGAGGTGGAATTATATAGAGGAAGGGGCTTATGGATAGGTGGAGTCATGATTTTATGAGCGCAAAGGGGCTAGGGCAAGAGAAAAAGGATCTTGGCCTATATATCATACGGTCGGCCCTACAGTATAAAAACATGGTTTTTATATAAAATAAAAAGACCTGAAAGGCTTAAAATTTTATTTTAAACAATGGAAAAGGGGCCTTTTACATTGTTTAATGTATATAAAGGAAAATGAGGAATAGGGGTGTCCTTTAGGAAGGTTTATGAAGGAAAAAATGGGTTTTTTAGAATAAAAAAGGAGTGAATGAGAGTGTGGGTAGGGGAGTAAAAAATGAGATCAATAGGCGCAGAAATGAAATCCTTTTGGATCGGTAAGGTGAATTTTAGAAGGAAGAGAGGGAAAACTATATAGTGAAACAGTTTGATTTATGATGATGAAGGCAATGAGATTTCTAAAACTCACAATATTTCACAATTTTTTTTTTAGAAATCTATGACCATAACTTAGTCATCTCCAGAATAGCAAAAATTATTGATGACTAATAGTGGCGCCACTTGGGGAGGCAGCTCGCTTACTGGAGGTGTACAAAACTTTCAGATATTAAATCTTTGAGTTTATGAAGACTAATGCCTTTTCCATTGGGCATATTTTTCCTTCTTTTCATTTGCTAATGTTTCTTTGAAGTTGTGATCTCAATAATCTGAAAAAATGATTACTTGAACTTTATTTCTACCTACCCAATCGACTTGGCCTAACATTTTTTCTTCTTTAAGTGCATATGAATTGACAAACTCTTGACATTCTTTTATTTTGAAAATAAAAACAAACTATCTACTTCCATCCTTATTGCTTCCAAGAGTTCAGATTATGCTAGTGATATCTTTTATCCTCTACCTAGACCATTTGACTGCCAAGATTAAGTTGTTTGGCAGTCTTGATTCTCTAAACTATTGACATAAAATTGAAAGCATGGTTCAAATCAGGATTAGGCAGTCTGACTTACCATGGTTTGTGGCATTGGAACAAGTTGCACACAAAATATTTTTGCAGAAATAGTAAATAGAAAAATAAGGGTTGTGATCTATCATTTTCTATGCATTCTCATCTTTCTCTTTGGTTCAATTTTGAGCATGTGGAACCAGTATCTTTCATTCCTAATCTATATTTTCTCATAAGTCAAGCTTGAATAACTTTGACAATCATTTTTACACTAACTTATCAACATAAATTTAAAACATGTTCAGCCATGATTAGGCTAGATGAATGAAAAAGATCTTCTTTTTTGAACAAGTAGAGGCATTTATGCTTTCACACTTGCAGCAGTATTGTTTTTTAGGTATGGGGCTATACCTCTTTTCAAATCTACCCTCTTTTCCTTTTTCTATTTTTCTGTTTTTTTTTTTTTATGATCTCTTATCATGCAGTGTTATGTATAATGAATGAAAACTTTGAAGCTAGGAATCTTGACAAAAATAGTGTTTGAGCATCCTGCCATTGAAAGGACCTCCAAATAACTCTTCTCCATTCAGCCCTTGTAAAAATAAAGCATTATGACCCCTAATTGAATGAATGATATAATGCCCTTTCCACAAATTCTCAAATTTATCATGTTTACCTTTGTATTCCCTCCTAGAATCCCATTTGAAAACCGTGTCTCCAATTTTGAAATTATTGGCTTTGGTTCTCCTGTCAAAGATATTTTTTATGATTTCTTGTACTACTTGTGTTCTTTTGTAAACTTCCTCTCATGACTGTTGTAAATGAATGGCTTGTTTCAGCCTTCTCTACATGTCATTTTCTTCTGATTGTACTTCTTGGAGGAGTTTCATGACTGGAACTCCCAGGATGTCAGGAAGACTACATCCAAGCCATATACTAACTGATAGGGAGACATGCTAATTTATTTCTTGGTGGTTAGTCTATCAAACCATAATGCATGAACTAGCTTACTATGCCATGATTTTTTATTATGTTCAAGTAGTCTCCTGATAATATTGATCAGAATTTTGTTGGAGGATTTAGCTAGCCGATTATTTTGGGGGCAGTAATCTGTGGAGTGCCCTAATGTGATATGATACTTATAGCAAAAGTCAATCATTCTTTTGGATTTAAAGGAAGCAGCATTATGTGTAATGATATTTCTAGAACAACCAAATCGGGATAAGATATTGGTCTCAAGGAATTTGATAATGACTGAGTCAGTAGCATTCCTAGAATGGATAACCTCTATCCATTTGGTGAAATAATTAGTGGTAGTAAGGATCCACTTATGCTGGGCATATGAGGTGGGGTGAATTTATCCAACAAATTCCAAACCCCATTGTTGAAAAGGAGCCTCAATACTCATGGGATGCAAAGGTAAAGGTAGGAGTTTTCTCTTGCCATAAAAAATTTTGCACTTATGGCAAGTCATGACTGGTTTTTAAGTGTCAAGAAAAAGGCTGGGCCAATAATATATAGCTCTAAGAATATTGTTTGTTGTGGTTTTCCAGTGAAGGTGACCTCCAAACTCTCCCTCATGCAGCTCATGTATTATTTTTCCTACATCATTCTCAAGAAAAAATTTAAGCAATATGCCAATAGCATTCTTCCAATACAGAACTCCATCTAAAATGCAGTAATTTAAAGCTTTTTGTTTCAAGAATCTAGATTTTGTCTTTGAAAAAGAAGGACGAGTATTGAGATAAAGAAGCACATATTTGATATCAACATACCAAGCTGAATTCAGAAATATTTCTTCAATGTATGGAGCAGTGAATTCTTCTTGTTCTTCTAAAACATCAACCATATTCATATCTAATTCTTGGAAATTTGATTCAGCCATTAGTTTTGCAAGTCCTTCTCCTTTAACCATCTTGGTGGGTATGATTTCTAAATCATACTCTAAGATAATAGAAATCCATTTTCCCCTTTTACCATCAGGGTCTTGATTTAGAATATCCTTAAAAACTGTTTGTGGGACAAAAGAAATGATATGAGAGTGAAAAATGTAGACTCAGAAATATTTCAATGCTTTTATCAAGGCTAAGGCTTGTTTCTCCATGATGTTATACTTTAGTGGAGCATCCCTTAATGCTTTACTGAAAAAGGTTATGGGTTCTTCTTTCCCCATGGTATTCTTTTGCAACAACACTGCAACAATGGTGTGTTCAGATGCAAATGAGAAAATGTAGAAATCCTTGGTAAAATCAAGACTAATAAGAACTGGTGTTTGAGTAAGAGCTTGTTTTACCATTTCAAATGACTGGCCTTTAAATTCCATTTCACTCCTATCTCCTTTTTAAGCATGTTTGTAATATTTATCAAAATTTCAGCAAGGTTGGGGATGAACCTTCTCAAAAAGTTGATCTTCCCAATGAAATATTACAATTCCTTGATATTTCTGGGATGGTTAATTTGCAATATGCCTTCAATCCTTTTGGGGTCTACTTTGATTCCTTCTTCAGAGATTATGTGGCCTAGGAGTTTTCCTTCCTGGAGACCAAAAAGTGTTCTCTTGGGATTCAATGATAGGCCATATTTCCTACATTTCTCAAATGGACTAAGTGCTCTTTATTAGTTTTAGATTAAATAATGATGTCATCAAGGTAAATGATTATAAAGTATCCTATGTATTTTCAAAAATCTATGTCCATGGCCCTTTGGAATGTGCCCCCTACATTCATCAAACCAAATGGAATTTTTACATACATGAATGTACCCCAAGGTGTGGTGAAGGTAGTTTTGTGTTGATCACTTGGGAGTACTAGCACTTGGTTGTAACCAGAAAAAAAAATCAAGCAGCGATATTCTCTTAGATCCAACCACATTTTGAATTATGTGATCCATCTTAGGCAAGGGGTAAACATCTTTCACGGAGGCCTTGTTCAGATTTCTAAAGTCAATATAAAGCCTAATCTCCCCAATATTCTTCCTAACTGATACCAGGTTGGAAACCCACTCCGAGTATCTAAGGGGAACTATGATCCCAGCATCATACATCTTTTTAATCTCTTTCTCAACTAAAGGTAGTAAAACAGGGTTCATCCTTCTTAGTTTTTGTTTGAAAGGTTTCTGATTTTCCTTAAGAGGAATTTTATGTTGAATAATGTTGGTATCATATGATTTAAGGTCTTTGTACCCCCATGCAAACACATCTCCAAACTCTTTGAAAAGCTCAATATTTTCTTTTTTTATGTGAGGAGGAAGAGTGCTAGATAATTTTGGGTTCCATCATGCTGCCTATGTTGTATTCTTATACATCAGTTTCTATAGGCTCCATCTTTGGTTTTTTAGCTACATCATTGAAATCCAAAAGCTCCTCTAATGGTGTAAGGCCCCTTGGTATAGTATCATCATTGTAAAACCTCAGGGTCCTTTTGGTGTAGATTGTCAAGTAATTCTGCCTTATAAAGACGTTCAAACTGTTTTATATCAGCAGTAGAGGACATCTTTGTTTTGTGGGCTTGTTTTTCAGCAAAACAATCTTTTTCATGGCTTGAGCTAGGTGTTGGTATAGCAAAATAATTTTTAGATCGCATAAAATCCTGAATGTGTTTATCACCCTTAAACGCTTGACAATAGTTTTCATTGTCAGGCACTGTAGGCCAATTTTTTTACTTTGACAGTGAATTGTTCATTTACATGGGGTATTTGGAAATTGCTGGCAGCAAAGGCAAGTTCATTTGCAAGGCTATTTTGAGCTCTAGGGATGAAAGTGAGTTCATGTTTCTCAAAGTTTTCAGGAGGTCTAGGGCAGCATTCCTATATTCTCTTAATCTTAGATTTTTAAATGAATACTCCCCTTTTATTTGCCTAATGATCAGCTCTAAATCTCCTTGGACTGATATTTTCTTGGCTCCTATGTTTTTAAGCAAATGTAAGCCAAGGAGGAGGGATTCATATTTTGCAATTTTATTAGTGCATTGGAAATCAAGTTTGTAGGAATGTCCTTTGTTTGTATTATGTATCCATACACTAGCTCCATAATCAGCTTTGCCGCAAGAGCCATCAAAGCTCATGTTCCAAAGTTTTTCTGTCTCATATTCACTGTCATGTTGATGTTCAAGGCTGCCAAAGTTTGAGATGTTATGTTCTTCATTTGAGGACAGATTTGACTGTTCTAGTGGGCTTAAATCTTTCTCATTTTCATTTTCTTGTTCATTGGTTTCATCTTCATTGTACCAGATAAATGAATCAAGGACTGAATGAATGGAATAAACAGTATTATTGTTTGTCCTATCCAGGTTGCTTACCATATATTTCATATGAGATTCCCGATATAATCTCCTTGTTTGGTTAAAGAATGGGATGGTAGCATAAGACATATCCATTTCAAGGCTCCCTTGAAGTTTGGCTCCCCATGATCTGGATAAAAGCATGCCATAATTTGGGGAATGTCAGCAACTACTATGTCCATAACTAAACCCTTAGCAGGGATTTGTGCTAGATTGACACATAAATACTTAATTAGCCCCAAACAATTGACTCTGCTTGAACCAAAAGAATATAGGTCTTTGTAAAGTTTAGTAATATTTAGGCCTACTCTCTCCATCACCACCTTTGGCATGAGGTTGTGAGAGGCACTAGAGTCTAGCATGGCATTGTGCAAGATTTTATCATGTATGTTCAGGCTGACATGGAATGGAGGGAAAACTCCTTCTTGGTATTTCCCTTCTACTTCAGGACCAAATAATAGTTATGGTTTATCATCAGTTAAGTTTAAAATATCAGTATCATTTCCTATATTCAAATATTTCAATACTTTATTTTTATATACATCCTGGGTTACTAGTTCAGCAAGAGGTATGCAAATTTTGATCTTGGCAATTTCTCCCTTAAGGCTGAAAGGTGCTAATGTTTTTGACATATTTACATCTATTTTTTCACACATAGTCTTTTCAAAAATTTTGATTTACTGAATTTTATTAGGACTATCATTTTGAACAAATTTTCCAGGGCCACTAGCAGAAGTACTAGGGTAGCTTGGGTCAACATTTTACTGGTTAATTTTGTCTTTATTCAGATCAGTGTTTTTAGCCATGTTGTTGATACTGTTTGTTTTTTCCTAGGAGGGTTTTCTAGGATTTTCCTAATAGCAGTGTTTGTGTTATTATTTTTAGAATTTTCATGGTTATTTTTCCTCCTAAGATCATATTGCCTATGGACCTCCATTATGGCATTTTCAAATCCTAATTGGTAATCTTCAGAATCTTCATGGTTGGTTTCAATTTTATTTGAGGAAAAGAATCCTTGTTCTTCTTCAGTGACAAAAACATCACCCTCACTGTCATATCCTATCAGATTCACATGATTTTCTTCCAACCTTTTGGTCTCCCTTTCTTCTTCATCTACATAGTTGTCTTGGAAAGGAGGCCTAATTTGTTGGTCATTGTCTCTTTGTCTATTTTGAGGGGGATCTCTTCTAAAATTTGGATTCCTATTTCTGTTTTGAGTATTTTCTTGGTTCTCCCTAGGAGGTGCTCTTTTAGTTAAGTTTATCCTTTCCATCATTCATTATGTTACCCTCACTAAGTTATTAATTTTGGCATCGGATGAGGAGGTTGAGGGCATGGTTTTATCTTTGTAAGTGACCCATTTTTCTTATCTCATTCTATTTCTCTTTTCAATTAAGTTGACCTCTGCACTCATAGTTTCCCTTTGCTTCTCTTCTAAAGTTGTGGGGTCTCTCTCTGTTAATTGGAATGTCATATCCGGGTCAAAGACTTCTGGAAATTTTACTAGTGCTAGGCCTTGTGGGCATTTCATATGAGGTGGGAGGGCATTACAGACACTATTAAACCTGGTACAATAATCTTGTACACTTTCCCCTACATTCCTCTTAAGATTGTTATATTCAGAAAGGATTTGGAGGGGGGTTTTCTTAATTTCCCATTTTTTTATAAATGTTTGGTAAAGGGAAGGGAGATCTTGTATGGTGTTAGGAGTTAATTCTTTGAACCATTTTTTGGCTTCTCCTCCTAAGCTTTATGAAAATATCCTCATTTTAATGGTGTCTTCTTCTATTTCCATGTAATCAATAGAATCATTTATCCTATCTACATGTTGTTGGGCAGTGATGGATTCATCTCCTGTGAAATGAGGGATATTTGATTGAGAATCATTTGGAAAGGGAACCATAGATTAAGGTAAAAATAGGGGGGCATGCCATGCTGCCATGATGGGAGAAAATGGAATATTTACAAGAGGAAGGTTTATGAAAGGGAATGTGGGATGAAATGGAGTGTTTTGAACAGTGGATGTGTGGAGGGGTGTGGTGGAAGTACATGGACCAGAAAAATAATTCTAAGAATATTTGGTATGGAAAGAGCTAAAGTGATGGAGAAGTTAAAAATCAGGAGGGGTGGAAGGAGAAGCTTCTCTACTAGAGCTTTGTTGCAAATCTATGGGCTCAAGGTTAGTCTCATTAATCTCACTATGTAACTTGGTTCTAAATAGGTTCTTTGTATGATGTAAGTCAAACTAAGGATCTTGAAAGGTTGTAATATGTTCAGGAACAAAGCTTGATCTATGAATAGTCTTAACAATAGTTGAATCTGTAGTTTTGGAGGTTTTCCACAAAATATTTTATGGGTCATCAACTATGGTAGGAGGATTCGGGTCTGGATGAGATCTGGTATTGATCCTTTTTGAAGCTAGATTTCAAACTCAAAATTTAGGGAGGCTAAAAATTTAGGACTGTTTTTTTGAAGGATAACCTCTCTTAGTGCTTGGTAAACTTACAAAGTATAGGACTAGGCTTGTAAACTTCTCAGGGCTATTTTGACACAATCCTAGGGAAGTCTAATGAGGACTAGTGAAGCAATAGGCCTACTAGAGGATACTGGAGTCATTAGGTGGATTTTTTTTGTTGTTTTGAGGATATATGTGTATGGTTCACCACCAATAACTAACACAAAACCAATCTAGGAATGTTTTTTGGGGCTTTCTAAGTGTTTTTATGTAGATTTAAGGCTTGAATGAGTGTCCTACAACTTAGTCATCATTTTTCTAGGATGGTGAAACAAGCAAAGTCTACTCTTGGCCATCAGTTGATTTTCTATGCTTAATTGAGGGTTTAAATGAGTCTATAAGAGGTTTTAGGCTACTATGTACTCATAAGTCCCACCGTGATCGCTAGATTGTTAGGGTCCCGTGATTTAGCAGATTGGTAGACCAAATGCATAGGGTAACATAAAACCAGTCTTTGGAGTCCTAGGACCTATCCTTCCTGGACTCAGAGAGGGATCTCTCTATTGTATGCAAAGGATGTGAACTTTTTTGCTTTAGATGGTTGATTTTAGGCTAGTTGTTAAGTGCAGGGTTTGTTGTTTGTTTTGGTTGGGTAAGATGATCTAGAAAAATAAATGGAATGAGGAAATATTCAATTCATTGGGCAATGGAGTCTATAAAAGTCATGAAACGTTCATCAATAGAACGGGGAGCATCATAAGGAAAATCTAACTTGGTCAATGGATCTTCAAGGTCTTTAAGGGCAATGAGATGGACATCAATTGTGAGAATAAAGTGGGATAAAGGGAATTTAAGAATCCTTTATCATGTACCTTTAACAAGAACGGACTTAAATATCATAAGCATAAAGAGGCAATCAATAGACAGGGAAAACCATAAATTCTTTGATTCAACTTAAGCAGATAATTATTCAAGACAAACATTCCAATGAAACAAAGAAGGCGAGAAACTCATTTAACTTCTAGTGATTTCACCTTCAAGGACATAAAACATTCAAGATACACATATAACTATAATCAGAGAAGAGGGAATGCCTAAACATCTTTTATTATAGCTATGAATATATCAAAAACAATTATTTAAGCAAGTACAAAGGGTATGATCGAAACAAAACCTCTTTGGCAAACCTAAGTAATGGTACTTTAGAGAGAGACTTCAAGAACAATGTTTAGTGACATCAAACAAGAAGGGATAGACATAAATAATCTTTGATACCTACTTTATCAAACCATTCATGAAATAAACAAGCTTAGGGGGTCTAGAGAGAAATTAAGAATTCTCTAAAATGTCCTAGCAGAGGAAAACATAAAGGCAGTGAAGAAAAAACAGAGCTAAGGCGCCTTTGAAAACATTTCTTAGTCTAAATCCTTTTTTCTACTGTAGTATAGAAATATGCAAACATAATGAAATAGGAAAAAACAATAACATAAAAGAAGCACTTCACCATAAACCAAGCTCAAGGATCCTGCAAGCAAGCCTCCTCCATCAACAAATAGATCAAGGAATTCACAAGCTCCAAGACATTGATTTCTTTTCAACTTTCAAAAGACTATATATTACTTCAAAGAGTCATCAAATTCCAACAAGATAATGAGCTCAAATGTATTATTTATCTGCAAAGGAGGAGGTGAAGCTGAGTTTAGGGTTTAGGTGTCATTTATTACAGAGTTAATGAATTATTTACCTTGAAGACCATGCAAGGCTCAAGGTAGGAATATCTAAAGATACTTCTCTTAATAATAACTCCTATCTTAACTTCTAAAAGAATATCTGTGAAATTTTTTACTGTAAGGCCTATTAATAACTTTACAAAAGCTGTTTGGCAGATAGAAAATATCTTTGGCTGAGTGCAATAATTGTTTAATGCCTTATTGAGGGAAACAAAGAATTAGGTGGCAAAAATATCTTTGAAAGAAGTAATTGCCTGTAGATGCAGTTAATTCAAATCTGATTTGAGTTAATCTGCCTCTTATTTGTCTTTAATTTCTATATTTAGGCCTTTAAACTTTGTCTTTAAGCTTTGACTGTCTGTTTATATTATGTTTCAATTTATTCTGGTTTATCTCTTCCTGTTCATTAATCTTTCTGATCTTTTGTCTTTATTATTTAACATTTTAGATGTCTGCCTTTTTCCTTTATCCTCTAGTTTAGATGACTAATCTTTTGTTTTTTTTCTTTTGATCAGTGATTAGCCCTTCTATCCTTTAATCTTCCTTTCTTCACTATCCCTCTGACTATACTTGTTTTTTGCGTGCAGGGAATGCTTTCTGTCATGGTAGAAGGGTTACTCGACCATCTATGATCATGTTTCATCAATGGTTTGTCTTGATACAAGACCTCTGGTCACTTTATGATTCAAATTAAACTACTGGATTGTCACCCAGAGGTTGATTTGGTTGTTTTTGGACCATCAGAATGATTTTTAGGCATTCCACCATTAAACCTGCACACAAAAAAACCTTGTTAGTTTGAAAACCTGTGGAGAGGGTGATGACTACATTTTTCTGTGGTTTTTGCCTGTTAGGAGGGTCTGCAGAGGAGGAAACGGTGTGGGAGGTAAGGTTCTGAAGGTGGAACCAGGCAAAATTTTGAAAAGAGGCAGGAGGGTTTGAAAAATGGTGTGGAGGGATAAGTGGTTTAGAAAAACTGTAAAATGGTTTTTCGCGTGGCTCAAGAGTGGTAAGCGGTTTTTAGGAGGGGCATGCGATATGGTCTATATCTTGACACGTGGAAGGGAAAAATAGCCCATTTCGCATGGGTTACAGGAAGAACCCCGATGCAATTATATATGCAATATGCACCGGGGATCGTCGGATCTCAGGGTGACAGATCGATGGTTGTTACGCGTTTTGGAGGCAGCGAGCAGGTGGTCAAATCGCATGAGTGGAGGATAGGTCGCATATTTACATTGGGTTTTGGGGTTTTATGGAGGATGGGCCAGGTGTGTTTTAATAAATTAACGAAAATGCATTAAATTATAAGGTCTGAATGTGCACTGGGAAAAGTGGAAAGCGGGGCCCAGTTTTAATATATCAAAGGGTTAAAGAAGCCTTTTTATAAGGTTTGTGGGAGGTTTGTAAAATAGAAAGGGTAGAGGTGGAATTATATAGAGGAAGGGGCTTATGGATAGGCAGATTCATGGTTTTATAAGCACAAGGGGGCTGGGGCTAGATAAAAAAGAAGTTTAGACCTATATATCATAAGGTCGGGCCTATAGTATAAAAACAAGGTTTTTATATAAAACAAAAAGACCCGAAAGGCTTAAAATTTGATTTTAAACAATGTAAAAGGGGCCTTTTACATTTTTTAATGTATAAAAAGGAAAATGAGGAATAGTGGTGTCCTTTAGGAAGGTTTATGAAGGGAAAAATGGGTTTTTTAGAAGAAAATGGGAGTGAATGAGAGTGTCGGTAGGGGAGTGAAAAATGAGATCAATAGGCCCAGAAATGAAATCCTTTTGGATCAGTAAGGTGAATTTTAGAAGGAAGAGAGGGAAAAATATATAGTGAAACAATTTGATTTAAGATGATGAAGGCAGTAAGATTTCTAAAACTCACAATATTTCACAATTTTTTTTTTTAGAAATCTATGACATTAATTAGTCATCTCCAGAATAGCAAAAATTATTGATGACTAACAGTGGCTCCACTTGGGGAGGGCAGCTCACTTACTGGAGGTGTCCAGAACTTTCAGATATTAAATCTCTAAGTTTATGAAGACCAGTTCCTTTTCCATTGGGAAAATTTTTTCTTATTTTCATTTGCTAATGTTTCTTTGAAGTTGTGATCTCAATAATCTGAAAAACATGATTACTTTAACTTTAGTTCTACCTAACCAACCTCCTTGGCCTAACATTTTTTCTTCTTTGAGTGCATTTGAATTGGAAAACTCTTGATATTCTTTTATTTTGAAAACAAAAACAAACTATCAACTTCCATCCTTATTTCTTCCAAGGGTTCAGATTATGCTAGTGAACTCTTTTATCGTCTACCTAGACTATTTGACTACCAAGATTAAGTTGTTTGGAAGTCTCGATTCTCTAAAATATTGACATAAAATTGAAAGCATGGTTCAAATTAGGATTAGGTAGTCTGAATTACCATGGTTTGTGGCATTGGACCAAGCTTCACACAAATTATTTTTGTAGAAATAGTAGCTAGAAAAATAAGGGTTGTGATCTATCATTTGCTATGCATCCTCATCTTTCTCTTTGGTTCAATTTTGAGCATGTGGAACCAATATCTTTCATTCCTAATCTATCTTTTATGATAATTCAAGCTTGAATAACTTTGAAAATCATTTTTACACTAATCAACATAAATTTAAAACATGTTCAGCCATGATTAGGCTAGATGACTGAACAAGATCTTCTTTTTTGAAAAGTAGTGGAATTTAGGCTTGCACACTTTCAGCAATACTATTTTTTGGGTATGGGGCTGTACCTCCTTTCAAATATGCCCTCTTTTCCTTTTTTTGTTTTTCTGAATTTTTTGTCTTTTTATGATCTCTTATCATGCAATGTTATGTATAATTAATGAAAACTTTGAAGCTAGGACTCTTGACAAAAATAGTGTTTGAGCATCCTGCCATTGACATGACCTCCAAATAACTCTTCTCCATTCAGCCCTTGTAAAAAGAAAGCATTATGACCCCTAATTGAATGAATGATATAAGGCCTTTTCCACAAATTCTCAAATTTACCATGTTTACCTTTGTCTTCCCTCCTAGAATCCCATTTCAAAACTGTGTCTCCAATTTTGAAATTATTGGCTTTGGTCCTCCTGTCAAATATATTTTTTATTATTTCTTGTATTGCTTATGTTTTTTTTGTAAATTTCCTCTCTACACTGCTGTAAATGAATGGTTTGTTTCAGCCTTCTCTACATGTCATTTTCTTCTGATTGTACTTCTTGGAGGAGTTTCATGACTGGAACTCCCAAGGATGTCGGGAAGACTGCATCCATGCCATATAATAACTAATAGGGAGACATACTGATTGATTTCTTGGTGGTTAGTCTATCAGCCCATAATGCATGATCTAGCTTACTATGCCATCATTTTCGATTCTGTTCAAGCAGTCTCTTGATAATATTGATCAGAATTTTGTTGGAGGATTTAGCTAGCCCATTACTTTGGGGGTAGTAAGCTGTGGAGTGCCCTAATGTGATATGATATTTATAGAAAAAGACAACCATTCTTTTGTATTTAAAGGCTGCTGCATTATCTATAATGATTTTTCTAGGACAACCAATTTGATAATATATTATCTTATGATTTTGATAACAATCACAGCCAGACATTCTAGATGATAATTACATAGCGACTACTTTCACCCTGACATCCAAGACGTATACATGGCTTATACCTAGCCCTTGCTACAAGGAATGAATCTGATTGCGAAACAAAAGGAAACCTTTATACGCGATTAAGTTCTTGTAGCGCCCGTTGTATACGTTGTGTAAAGCAGACGCCTGCTGTGATGTCATTTTAAGGTTAAAAAATATATCCCAACCCCTAATTTCTACTGTTCGGAATGAAAGTCACTGGTGTAGTTTGTTTTTGAACCATTCTGCACCGTGGCCAACCTGCTTCAACTCGGTCCACTGAGGACCAGAAGACCCCATATGGCCTATGGGAGAGAATTATTATTATTATATCTGCTTGTATTGGTCTGTTCCAACATCTTCGTGGCTTCCTGTGTGACTTTCTTGGGCTCATTTTGTGAAACCCTTGTTTCCTTGAGATACACATCCTTTTATATGTTATCTCGTATGCACTCATTTGGAAGGAGTCTTAGCGAGGCAAGGGCTGGACGGATCCGGACGACGGTCTGCGAAGGCCTTGGAAGGATCAGGTGATCTCTCCACTTACTTTTGCACGTACTATTTTTATAATACGACACCATGTCGTTCTCATAAACTAGTGTATGCTTTAATGTATGAAGAATATTTGTTAGAACAAGCACGATGATGATTATTTAATGTTTTATATGAATCTCGCCATTTATAGAGTAGAAATACATCGTATAACTTGTCTTAGCCGTTTCTTCTGTATTTCAGGAAAGAGGAAGGACTAAACATAGGAGTTTGAACCCCACGGACTACTAAACTAGGACCAATCGGGGTAAATCCCCCTGCTCGCTCTATTTCGTTTTTCATGACCCGTGCATGATCGTGAGTCTCTTCGTTAAGTAGTACGCCCCTGCTCTGTGGAGGTTGAATCCCAACCAACCTCTAGGGTGTTAAATCCCCGAAACAGAACTGGCGACTCCACCGGGGATCACATTTTTGTGATTCTCCTGTTGGGTTGTTTCAGCTGTTTGGTAGGTTGCCAACAGTTTCTTCTGTCTTTTACAGTCCAGTTTGCTTTCTTGCAGTCAGTTTGAAGCTTTTATACCTTTCCCAGGCTTGTATTTTTTATTTTTTATTATCTTTCTTTGTATACGCAGTTTTTCTTGCACACAGTCGCGTATACCCGCGAGTTTGTGTAGAAGGATCCGCGTACACGCGGATTTCCCTCGACACAGACGCGTATACACGCCTGTTGCATAGCTGCAAGGTCGCGTATACCTAGGCTGAATATGAAATTTCAAGATTCTGGTGTTTTTGGTCTTTTCTGGCTGTGGAAGCCTGTGTTTGCAGAGTCTTTGTACTTACTGGAGTGTGACAGAAGTGGTTTTAAGTCTTCGTTCTCTTTCATTTGCCCGAAAACTGATCTTTTTGGCGAAGTGTTCTTATTGGTGCTAGCACTCCTGGATTGAGTTCCAAGATCGCTTTCTGAGCGTTCTTGGTTGTTCTGCTTTACCAGAACAGAGAGCTTTTGCTCATTAACTCGCTCCTGTCTTTGTGTTGTGCTTTGCATTGCGTTCTTTGCTTTGTTTTCGATTGGTTTTCTTGAGTTTCATAAGCTAGGGTTTTGTTGCATTTTTCGAAGATCTTTTCTTGTTTCTTTGGAGTTTTGTGTTGCAACAAATTTGCACTATTTCTCTTGGCTGTTTGATTGAGTTTTTAGCTTTCCGTTGCCTTTATTGATCTTGCTATCATTAGTTTTATAAGGTTTGGGGGCATAGTTGGAGTTTATGCTTCAAATTCGGTCTCATTTTGGCTTGGATTGAGATAGTTGTTCTTGGTTTTCTTGAAGCTCTTGTTTTATAAAACTGAAAAGCCCAAAAACATTTGTTTTGCTTTTTGTTTTTTGCATATCAAAAACTCAAAAAACATTGTTTTTTGTTTTTGTTTTTGTTGTTGCCTTTTTCATTTTCGTTTGGCTTCATCTTTTGGGACTTTAGTGAATTTTCTTGCTTCTAGTTTCCCGCTTAATTGTGAAGTGAGGTTGTCTTTTGATTTCTTCTTTTTCTTGTTGAGTATTTTGGTGTCTTATATTAAGAGTTCTTGTTTGCAAGAATTAGCTTTCTGGATATCAAAAGATTAGTTGAAACTGAAGGAGCCTTTTGGGAAATTTCACCTTGTTTCAAGGGACTTTCTGCATCTTAGAATTTACATGTTAGTGGTCATTTGCATTAGGTACGTTGAATCATTTAGTTAGCTTCTTAATTTTTGTGCGTGTGAGTTTGTAATTCGAAAAGAAAAATACATTTTTAGCCTCGTAGAACTTACATAGAGATTGCTCTTCATCGAAAGACTAAGAACTGCATGTGCATGTAGTCAGGTTTTTATTAATTTCTTTTGCGTCAGAACATCATTGGTTTCAACTCCATATCCTTGTGACTTAATACAACAGCCCTTAAAATAAGCGATTAAATCTAAAATCAACTAGAAAGTTTTATTTAGTGTCAATCACCAACTAGCTAGGTTGTAGGGCCTTGGAATAGGAGAGAGGAGAGTTAACTCTCCAAGGCCGCTCAAACAGACATAGAAGTTTACTAATTGAGCGAAATCTAACTCCGTGAAGTGGACTGGGAAAGCTCTCATCCGAGAGTCAAGCGCGAGGGGAAGTGAAGGTTAAGAAGAGGGATACCCCCCCTCCGATTAGCTGAATCTAACCTCAAGACCGTTCCGCCCAGCTTCTGATACGGATTGGTGTCCATAGTTGCTGTTCCTAGGTTCCACACAGGTGACTGCGGGGGGAATACCCGTGGTACCTGAGGCAGACGTCGCATCACTTTCAGCAGTACTTCTGAGGGGTGCCCTTGCGAAGCTTGGGTGCTTGAGCCGGCAAAGGCCGTTGTTAGGGAGGTTTGCCGTAATCGCTCGATACCTTCGTCGTTCGGGGCCCCAATCATCCCGGGATCGTCGGAAGGTCTCGCCCATATTTCGCTTCTCGTATTTTTGGTGTCCCGTCCTTACCGTATCCTGGAGTTGGGCTATTTTGAGGTCGTTTACTGGCCGCTCGTGTTTTGATTTTAGTGAGTGCTCTTTGCTCCTAGCTGGCCTAGCTTTTCACTTTTCTTGAGTCTAATATAATAAATTTGTAAAAGTGGCTGATCAAGCGCCTCGACGTTCGAGGAGAGTCCGGGGGTTATCTCCCGAGAGTGCAGAGCCTTCTTCGAGAAGGCGTAGGAGCGATCTAGCAGGTGGTTTTCACCCTGTAGAGTCTGACGCTGTGGAGAGAGATCCTCCACTAAGGTCTGAAGGTTTCATTGTTGATTCCGGTGTCGGTTCCGAGAGGAGCGTTTCGCTCACCTCGAGGGTATTGTTTCCTCAGGAGGAAGATTTTCAGATAGAAGATATACCTGAGCCTGCAGCTACAGGTCCATCTCCTCTTCCTCTTAATCATCCGTTTGTTATAGAGTACATCGGACCGGAGTCTAAGAGACCGCCGGATCTTCCTTATCTTTCTTATCTTTCGATGGCCACGACTGGGAACGCGGCTTCTACCGTGAGTGCTGCGGGCATTCAGACCCCTGCTTCTGTCGAGGCAGGGGGCACTCTTGCTCTATCTTCGAGTGCTTCTAGCACTGCTATGTTTGGCTCCGGGTTCACCCAAGCATATGCTTCTCAATCTGGTCCCTTTGTTTCAGGGATGTCCATTGCTGGAAATCCCTCTTTTTCCTTTATCATTGGGCATCGGATCTACGCCCATGTCCAACATGGCTAGTGGACTTGCCTTCTTCGTGTTTCCCTTGGGACCTGGCATATTCTTGAGTCCCAACTTTTCTTTAGGTCAGGTTTTTTTACCACCCCGTGACCAAAGTTTCAACCTTGGGCCCAGGGCCAAGTTCGACCGTTTATGGGGTGGAATCCTATGTTTGCAACGTCGCAAGAAGAACTGGCCCATCTAGTCATCCAGTGGGAATGCTTCTTTTCCTTGCACGAGTGCTTACTCATTTTTTTACATTCAATGCATGGAACCCTCGTGAAGTGTAGAGGAATCGACCAATACTGTGCCGGGGGAACCAGGTCCGGGGTCTTGCAGTAACCTTGCCGTGGGGGAGGAGGTTCTTCTCCGTTTTCTACGGGTCCTTTCTGGCAGCCTGGTGCCTCATCAAATCCAGGCTATTCTTTTCAGAATGGGGGAAATCCATCCCATCAAGGATGGAATTCTCAGGCTCCGCCGCGATTACCATTTCTGGCAACGTTAAACTTGCCAGACTTGGCGAAGGACTTGGCGAAGTTAACTAATGACCCGATTCAGTATAGTCCGGGTTGGCCTCCAGTTCCAACCAAACTTCCTTCAGACATTCCAAAGTTTGAAGGTAAGAATGGTGAAGATCCGGCAGACCATGTCACCACATTCCACTTATGGTGTTCATCCAACTCTCTGATCGACGATTCGATTAGATTGAGATTATTTCAGCGCACCTTAACTGGAAACGCCACGAAGTGGTATATAGAGCTTACTGGGGGCAGTTTCGCCACATTTGGAGAACTGGCTGTCACTTTTCTTAACCATTTTCAGTTGCCCGTCAGATATGAGGCTGGGACCGAACTCCTGGCTAATTTTAAGCAGGATGAGGCAACTCACATTTCTGATCATATTCCGGAATGGAGGAGAAGGAAGAGGCTTATCAAAGCCCATATTCCAGGTGAGTTCCTTCTCGAGTGGTTTTTGAAATCGCTTCAGTCAGATATTTCAAAAGATGTATCCATGTCAGGGGTATATTCCGAGGAGCAGGCTATCTTTAGGGCCCAGCAGTTAGAGTTGATCTATTCTCAGTCTGGCATGCTTTACAAGTATTTGCCTAATGCTCCTCGCTCCAAATTGGATCTATCGAAACCTAAACCTGGTCCGCATGGTGACGGAATTGTCGGATCGGTCAGTAGTAGTGCAGCCAGCCTGCTTTCTCAATTGCAGCAGTTGTCTTTACAATCTGCTTCTTCTGGTCAGGCTGTGCCTGCTGATTCTTCACCTTCCCTGTCTTTGTCCATTAATGCTGTCCAATCTTCTGAACCCAAAGGAAATCAACAGTCCGATGGGAAGAAGAAGGGACGTAATAACAAGAAGAAGGGCAAGAATGGGAAGGGCAATGCTAATAAGACCAACGAGCGTGTTGGTGAAGGGCAAAAGGAGAAAAAGAAAGTTAAGTTTCCGTGCAAGCTTTGTGCTGGAGACCATCTCACGCATCTTTGCCCGAAAATTCAGGATGCTCGGCGCCTGTTATCTCAGCAGGGTTCTTCTAGTTCCCAGGCTGTGCTAACAAACCCTTTTCCCCAAGGGCAGCAATTAATTGCTGGCGCGAATCAAAATCCTGGGGCTTCCTCTGGAGGTCCTCAGGAAGGGGAAATTCCATCGAATATATTTATGATGAGTGCTCACGTGGATGTCGCTACGAGATCCCGTGATTATGGCGGAGAGGAATCTTCGAAAGCTAAGGAAGTTCCTGATGCTACTGAGCCGCTTCATATCACGAAGCCAACTATCGAGTCTATGCCTCGGATACCGAAGGCATCCTCTAAGCGGTCAACGATCAATCCGAACATGAGGGCTGCCCAGAACTACGCGATTGTAGAAGATCTGGCGCAGAGTCCTTGTGCTATGTCAGCTTTAGAGGTACTCCAGTCTTGTCCGGCTCAGCGCAGTGCTTTGCTCACTGCCATTGGAGCTATAGATCCGAAAAAATCTCTTCTGATTACCTTTGATATGAAGAATTTTAAGAAGAGACTTCCTCATCATATGGCCTTCCATATTAAATCATCGTACCGGAAGACTAATATCTTTCGCACGGTCGTTGATGAGGGTGCTTCTACTTGCGTGATGTCCCTCGCATGTTGGAAGACACTAGGATCTCCCAAAGCTGTTCCATCTAGCACTATTCTTACTGCATTCGATGGCCATTCTCATAGGCCCCATGGTATTGTCCCGGCTTTGCCCATCTGTGTTGGGGGCAAAACCGTTAACATAGAGGTTGAGGTAGTAGATGCGGCCTTGGACTACAACCTTCTGTTGGGGAGGAACTGGATATATGATATGGATGCCATTGCATCTTCACTATTTCGGATAGTATGTTTCCCCCACGAAGGGAGGATAGTTACGGTGGATCAACTGGACTCTCCTCCTGTAGACCTGGATGCACCTCCTGACTCATCTGTCCCTAATTTGGACAATACTAAGGCACCTATCGAGAATCTGGGAGTTGGAATGTATTCTTCCCTGATGGGATCTTTTGATCTTCCTCCTCCTAAGGTGTCTATCAATGCTATTTCATCCTCCAAGGCTCCCCTTCGAAGAGAGTTCTTTCGAACTCATTATTTTTCGGACCCTTGGACCTTGCCTTCCCCAACTGCCACTTTGGAGGAAGGGCAAGTGGGTGGAATGGCATTCCTGATTTCTGCAGCTGAGATTGCATATCAGTTTGTTGTTGACACTGCAGAGTCTGATCCAGCTCCTCTTTCGCCGGAAGAGTTGGATGGTGATGTGGCTCCGGCTTGGACGCTTACTTCTTCTTCTGCCCAGGATTGTCTAAATACCACTCTTCCATCTGAAGAGGCCATCCTGGAAGCAATGACAGGTATAGAGAGACCGTGGGATGACTTGCATCATCGGTCTTACTTCCTACCTGACTTGAGCAAAGTCGAAGCTAGTTTTCCAAGTCCTCAGTCTTCTGGACCTGTTCACCCAGTCTTGAGCCCCTTAGCACCAGCACAGGTTTATGCTGAAGGGAACATGGCTGTGATCTCTCCGACTATCCCGGTGAACATCTCCGGGAATCCCAACATTATTGAGAACGTTTTCATTGGAGCTGAATGTTCCCGTGAAGAAGTTCAAATCTATACCGAGCTCTTCAAAGAGTATAGGGATGTTTTTTCTTGGTCTTATGAGGAAATGCCTGGCATAGATCCATCTATTGTCTAGCATGAGATCAAGACGTATGAAAACGCTAAGCCGGTCAGGCAAAAACTTCGTCCGGTTAATCCTAGGAAGGCAGCAGCTATCAAAGCTGAAGTTGAAAAGCTGCTTAAGGCGGGATTCATTTTCCCGGTTCCTCTGACTGAATGGGTTTCAAACCCCGTTCCTGTTGATAAAAAGCAAGGAACAATTCGAGTGTGCATCGATTTCAGAGACCTGAATAAGGCGTGTCCTAAAGATAATTACCCCACACCCTTCATTGATCAGATTATTGATGAGTGTGCCGGTAACGAAATTTTTTCCTTCACGGACGGTTTTTCTGGTTACAATCAAATTACTATCCGTCCAGAAGATCAACATAAGACCGCATTTATTTGTCCCTGGGGTACGTTTGCATATAAGAAAATGCCTTTTGGTCTGAAAAATGCTGGAGCCACTTTTCAGCGGGCCATGTCCTACGCCTTCCACGACATCAAGAAAATTATCGAGGCATACTTAGATGATCTAGCTGCTCATTCTCGAAAGAGGATGGATCATCCGGGACACCTCCGGCAAATATTTGAGAGATGTCGTTTTTATAAAATTCGTTTGAATCCGAACAAGTGCGTTTTCGCGGTAACATCCTGTCGGCTGTTGGGATTTATCGTGTCTAATGAAGGGATAAGGGTAGATCCCTTCAAGGTTGAGGCAATACTTCGGTTGCCTCCCCCGTCTTCAATCCGTCAACTTCAAAGTCTCCAAGGGAAGTCTAACTTTCTTCGGAGGTTTATCGTTAACTATGCTGAGATTACAAAGGGATATATGAGGCTGTTGAAGAAAGGAGTTCCTTTTCTTTGGGACGACTACGCTCAACGCTCATTCGATGCCTTGAAAAAGGCATTGACCTCTGCTCCTTTGCTGAGTCCACCCGATTATAGCAGAGATTTTCTTTTGTATCTGGCTACAGCAGAATCTACCATTGGTATGGTTCTGGTTCAGGAGGATGACGCTCTGGCTGAGCATGTTATTTACTACCTTAGTCGAGGACTGGTAGGACCTGAGCTGCGATACACCCCGATAGAAAAATTAGCCTTAGCAGCAGTTCATGCTGTACAGCGACTCCGGCATTATATTATTCTTCGCAAAACTTATGTCTTGGAAGCTGCCAATCCATTTCAGTTTGTCCTCAGCAGGCGAGTGATTGGGGGCAAATATAATAGATGGATTGTGATTTTACAAGAATTTGATCTAGAGTTCATGTCTGCCAAATCCAAGAAGTCATTAGTTTTTGCGGAATTGATCTCCGAGTTGCCTTGTGGAGAGGCGATGATCTATGATGAGTCCTTTCCAGATGAACACTTGTTTCTGATCTCTCCACAAGATCCTTGGTATGGGGACATCATTGTATATCTCCAGACTGCGAAGTTTCCCTCTTCTTTTTCGAAAGATGAGCGTCGTAAGCTGCGTCACTTAGCTAAAAGTTATCCGATTATTGGTGATGCTTTGTACCGTCGAGGGGTTGATTCAATCCTAAGACGCTGCTTAACTTTCGAAGAAGCTGAGGCTGTGCTCAATGATTCTCACGGTGGAGCTTGTGGGGGTCATTTATCAGGGCTTGCTACAGCCCGAAAGATTTTGCGTGCTGGCTACTTCTGGCCCTCGATTTTCAAAGATTGTATTGAATCGGTCAAGAAGTGTCATCCTTGTCAAGTGTATACTCGAAAAATGCGCGCTCATCCAGCTCCGCTTTTTCCAATCGTTACTGTCGGACCCTTTAAAAAGTGGGGTATGGATTATACTACTTGTAACCCGCCTTCGACAAAAGGTCACAAGTACATTATCGTAGCAGTAGACTACTTTACGAAGTGGGTCGAAGCTATGCCTACTTTTGGGAACGATGGTGAGACTGCAGCTCTTTTCTTCTTCAACCAAGTCATTGCTCGTTTCGGTATACCTAGAGAGATTGTCACTGACCATGGCAGTCACTTTCAGAACAGTATGATGGCTGAGTTGGCTCTTAAATTGGGTTTCCGGCAGGAGCATTCATCTCCATATTATCCTCAGGCCAATGGCCAGGTGGAAGCCGTGAATAAGTCCTTGAAGACAATTCTTCAACGGACAATTGATAAACATAGATCCAACTGGCACATTATGCTATATCCTGCACTCTGGGCATACAGGACGTCAGTTAAAACTGCAACTGGCTTTACTCCGTTTCAGTTAGTCCACGGGTTGGAATCCGTATTCCCCATTGAATGCGAGATTCCTTCCCTTAAATTAGCTGTTCAGCTTCTTCCTGACACTTCTAGTCTGGCAGAGCGGCTTCTTCATCTGGAACATCTTGATGAGCAGCGTCGAGATGCCGCCACGTTGAACGAAGCGCATTAAAACCGAGTCAAAGTCCAGTACGATAAGGCGGTTAAGCCTAGGGTCTTTTCCGAAGGCGACCTTGTTTTGGTCTATGCCCAAGAAAAGGATGCCTTGGGGGCAGGAAAGTTTAAGTCGATGTGGTATGGCCCCTATATCGTCAAAAAAGTCCTTAAGAAAGGAGCGTATACCTTGGTTGACTTCGAAGGAAACGAGTTGTCGGAGCCCCGAAATGGGCTCTATCTGAAGAAGTATTATGCCTAGGCTTAGGCCTGGCATTTTGCTTTGTATATAGTAGTTTTTTGTCTTGTACATATCTGTTTGATTTTCGATTTTTGATGGGATGGTGATGTTTTTGATCTTCTTTGGCAGGTTGTGTTGATGTCATGAGTCATTATGGTTTCGCCGATGGTGCTAGTAGACACACCCGGAACTTAGCTTCCGCGGCTTGGGTTCTACACTATTCTTCCGGTCAGCTGTTGGTATCAAGAGGGGTCTGCATTGGTCCTTCTTCCAATAACGTAGCAGAATACACTGCAGTCATTCATCTACTCTCGGAGGCAATATCTTTGGGTGTTGATTCGTTGGTAGTTTTCTTGGACTCCCAGCTGGTGGTGTCGCAGTTGAACAACACTTATCGGGTACGAGATCGAGTTTTATTACGATTGTTCTTGAGGGTACGTTTGTTACAAAGGTCATTTCAATTTTTAACATTCATTCATATTCCTCGAGCTGACAATTGGTTTGCTGACTCATTAGCTAATCAAGCTTTAGATTGGCATATTAATCATTCAATAAAATAAAATCTAAATCATCAAAAACATCATACATTTGATACATTTATCACATCACATCAAAATATCGCTGTATATATATCATCAGTATGTCAAAAAACTTCACAAAATTTTGGATCCATCAATGCCGTGCAAAACTTGGGCTTATGCCCCATCATGTTCAGTCTCAAAAATATACAGTCATCCAATATGAAAATCTGTCTAATCCTGAGGACCCTGCCCAGCGTTCCTATAGAACATCACTGCAGTGGCCACACGGCGGAACAGTCTAACCCAGTCCCGGGGTACTCCTACAACCCGTCTCTGGACGGCTTCTGGCAAGTCCTCCACAGCAGCCAGAGGGATTTGGCGGGTTAGTCCCTCCAAGTTTCTCTGCACGGCCTGGAGGGTTCTGTCAGAATCCTCTGTCTCTGCTTCACCTCTGCGGCGCTTGTGACGTGCTAGGCCCTCAGGACGCACTGGTCCAACATCTGAAACATGATCATTTTTATTTGTCAGTCATTATGAATCCAATCCAAAAACATGTTTGTTTTTCATTTTTCATACATATTTGAAAAATCCAAAAAAAAAATCATATAAGTTAAAAAATTTTGAAAAAACTTACCGACTGCTCCCCATGCTGCACCGGGTGGAAGTACTAGATCTGGATCTCCTCGGAAATCCATCCCGGCATAGGGATAGTCATCTACTGCGATGATCTGTTCTCTCCACCATAAGAAGAACTCATCATCCCCGGTAGTTCGGGGTACCTCGCTGCCCCCCAGTCTCTTCATCATGTCTGCCCAACGGGCAATTCTTGGGTCCCGAGGGCTGCTGATAGTTGAGATGACTTTGGGTCTCAAAGTTGGAACTCTCTCGAAGAAGAATGTAGTCAAAATGGTTCCATAGCCAAAGTGTTTTGTATGTGTTTTGCGAATCGAGGTCAGTTGTTGTTTCATGTTCAGTAGCAGGGCAGTGCACCAATCATACACATGAATTAAGCACTCTACAGCTATGCTCATGTGCGCCCTGGACGCCTGATGCAGTGAGGCAGATCCTGCCACTCTGCCGATGGTGAACGGGAGGATCTTCATGTGCAAGTCCCTGATATCTCTGATTGCAATCTGTGTGCCTACTTTTTTGGAATCTTCTATGCAATAGAGTTGGACATAGTCCTCCACGGTTAACCCTCCCAGGGGCTTTCCGTGCAAATCCACTGGGTCTCCCCTTCTGGAGAGTCCGGTGATGAAGTATATATCTTCCACCTCTATGCGTAGTGGCATTTGATCAATGATGAAACAATCCTGATCCGGTTCCCAATAATTTACCAGCATTTCAAGCAATCTCCCGTTACTTTTCATATTGGGCATTTTGAAAAATTTGAATAATCCACAGTTTCGGAGGACATTTTGTGCTGCACGGTCTTCCATGACCTCTTGGTCCACTGCACTATGCTCGCGTTCCCTCCATGAAATTGTCATCCTGAAGAAATTCATTAAAATTTGCATTAGAAACTCATTTTTTAAAATTCGGACTTGCGCATATGCTAGTTTCGCTGTGCACAGTCGCGTGTACACGCGGCTTTCCTTCTTTGAACCCGCGTATGCGCAGGTACGCGTTTTTTAATAAGGGTTTCCAGGTAAAAATCCACTTAATTTTAAATTTTAAACGGACAAAATGAATCAACAGGATGAATAAGGAGCCTACCTGAAGTTTCGCTGAATTCTGACGGTCGGTTGTTGCTGATTTGACGAAACAAGTTTTTAGCTCCAGAGCTCTTTTCCAAATCAGCTATGCAATAATGAACCATTTGAGAGGTAATTTGTGTATTTATGGCTAAAAAATTGAAAATTTTCGCAAAAATTTCCTTGTGCTTATTTTTTCGATCTGTCTTATGCTGTATAACTCGATTGCTTGGAAGTGCCCAGTTTGGTATATTTCAGGTACATTTTGACATTTTCGAGATTTTTCCCGGTTTTTGGCCCATGTGTTCGGACTCTTCACGGCAGGTATATGATCTTCACTGGCATATAGGTTAGGGAATCACTTTCCGTTGCATCTTGCATTCTAGCCTCCATACTGATCACTTGCCTTAGGGTCGATCCCATCGGGTCATGAGTATTACACCCATTTCACTCGCCGATTTTTTAATCATGACTTGATGGTAGAGCCTTCCTTTACATGGGCTTCCTAGTTAGTTCCTCGCTATCACTTGTTGCCCATGCTGCTTTTTATGTAGGCTCGGGAGTCCTCTTTAGTCCCGCCATGTCTTTCGTGTTGAAGCTTCATTCTTCTCCTTCATCACTTATCATTTTCTGGCTTATACCCTAGAGGCTCCCTGGTGTCGTTAAGTTGTATTACTGCATTGCATATTGGCTGCTTGTTTATCCTGGCCTTTAGCCGGCTTCATTTGGACTCGATGTTTAAGCCAACTTTTGACCTTGACTTTCTGTACAAGTTAACCATTGCATACACTTAGCTATCACGACTTGACACCTTTGTACCCATGGATGGAACGTTCCTCTGAGTATCACTGACCAGTTTTCGCCACCTTGCATTGAGCATAGGATTGTTCCAAACCCCGGAACTAGTGCATCTGCTTTTTTCGATACTCGTTCTATCCATTGTATCATAGCATTCTTTTATTCTTTTTCGGGCTTATTATGAAAAAGACAAAAAAATTAAATATAACAAAAAGAGCGGGAACGGGATGTATCTTCGTTATTTCGATGGCAGTACAGAGTCAGTTTGTCGCCCTTGAACAAAGCACATATACTTATATATATATTTCCTTCATTTGGGATGGTTCTAGTTTGACCTAGGTTCAGCCTTTACCATGTTTCACTTGTCAGTTCTCCCCCGGTTGGTTATCTCTTCCAATCATATGGAGAGTTTGTTTTGCGTCCTGCAAGACAGACTTATACAGTGTCACTTTTTACTGCCATGGTCATCACAGAGTCGTGCTTTTGTTCAAGGGAAGTCTAGCCTGAGTCGGCCATTCTGCGGTGTCTCTTGACTCATTATTCAGTCGGCCTTCCCGGTGTTGTCAGCATCATGTTCTATCACATCGAGATGTTTTGATCTTACGCACTCGTCTTTGGTTTGAGAAGGTCTCCATTGACTTCTTGCGGCGGAGTTTTTGTCTCTTATCGACCTCGACACATTGCTCTGAGAGCAAGCCTAGAACCGCACCTTGGGCCTATTTCCATCATTGATAGGTGACCTCGTGCTCAGCATTTGATCATCATCATGGGTCTTTGACTGAGTGGTTTCCCCTGTGTTCGACGTCAGCACACATTATCACACTTGGGATTCGTGCGGTACCTTGATTTCCATTTGACCCTATCGGTGGATTTCTCGCCTCTGTGTCAGCTTTCATTATTGGTTGGTTCAGAGGGTTTCTTCCGTGCGCTAGCTTCATCTTGTGCATGTCGGAAACGTACTTCGGTTTGGTTCCATCACTCTCCTTCGTCCGATTCCTTCCAAATCTTGGCCTGCGGGTTACACTCGCGCTGGACTGATGTGGGATGCCTTAATGCCTTCCTTCCAGCGGATCTTTTCCCATCGACTCCGACTCATTGCTCTGGGAATAAGATCTAGAGTCTTTTGTCAGTACCTTAGGGTTTGCAGTCATCAGTGGCAGACTCTTCGCTATCGACAGTGGGGATTCATTATTGCCTCCTGATTGGTAGATTCTTTCAAGTGTTCGACTTCAACTCATTCATTCACACTTGTCGGATTGTACTGGGGCACCTTGACACTCATTATCATTATCGGTGGGTTGTCTCGCGTTGGTTAACGGGAAACATCATTGCCCGGTAATCCAACGATTTCTCACATGGTCGACTTCAGCTCATTTATTCCCAGTGTGTAGAATTGTGCCGTTGTGATCGGTGAAGACCTTGGGTTGCATCGGCATTTCTCGGTTCACTGTTGACAGTTCTCTCAGTTTCTGCCAGTGTTGCCGTCCACCCTTATATGTTGCAGTTCAGCACAGCAGCATCTTATATGTTGATCCCCGAGTTGCGTGATTGTATCGTTTGATCCGCCTCTTATGATCCGGTACTTGGAGATTCAGTTACTTGATCAGATATCCAGTTGCACTATCTTTGCTCAGCTTTCTATATGTGATACTTGGACATTGATACAGACTTGTCTTTCAGGGCCCTGCTCAGATGATTCACTATGTACTTTCAGTTCAGTTATACTTGTATACATGTTGGATCTATTCAGTACTTTTTCTATATATGATGTATTTTTGACTGAGCATGGGTGTGATCTATCATTTGCTATGCATCCTCATCTTTCTCTTTGGTTCAATTTTGAGCATGTGGAACCAATATCTTTCATTCCTAATCTATCTTTTATGATAATTCAAGCTTGAATAACTTTGAAAATCATTTTTACACTAATCAACATAAATTTAAAACATGTTCAGCCATGATTAGGCTAGATGACTGAACAAGATCTTCTTTTTTGAAAAGTAGTGGAATTTAGGCTTGCACACTTTCAGCAATACTATTTTTTGGGTATGGGGCTGTACCTCCTTTCAAATATGCCCTCTTTTCCTTTTTTTGTTTTTCTGAATTTTTTGTCTTTTTATGATCTCTTATCATGCAATGTTATGTATAATTAATGAAAACTTTGAAGCTAGGACTCTTGACAAAAATAGTGTTTGAGCATCCTGCCATTGACATGACCTCCAAATAACTCTTCTCCATTCAGCCCTTGTAAAAAGAAAGCATTATGACCCCTAATTGAATGAATGATATAAGGCCTTTTCCACAAATTCTCAAATTTACCATGTTTACCTTTGTCTTCCCTCCTAGAATCCCATTTCAAAACTGTGTCTCCAATTTTGAAATTATTGGCTTTGGTCCTCCTGTCAAATATATTTTTTATTATTTCTTGTATTGCTTATGTTTTTTTTGTAAATTTCCTCTCTACACTGCTGTAAATGAATGGTTTGTTTCAGCCTTCTCTACATGTCATTTTCTTCTGATTGTACTTCTTGGAGGAGTTTCATGACTGGAACTCCCAAGGATGTCGGGAAGACTGCATCCATGCCATATAATAACTAATAGGGAGACATACTGATTGATTTCTTGGTGGTTAGTCTATCAGCCCATAATGCATGATCTAGCTTACTATGCCATCATTTTCGATTCTGTTCAAGCAGTCTCTTGATAATATTGATCAGAATTTTGTTGGAGGATTTAGCTAGCCCATTACTTTGGGGGTAGTAAGCTGTGGAGTGCCCTAATGTGATATGATATTTATAGAAAAAGACAACCATTCTTTTGTATTTAAAGGCTGCTGCATTATCTATAATGATTTTTCTAGGACAACCAATTCGGGATAAGATATTGGTCTCAAGGATTTGATAATAACTAAGTCAGTAGCATTCCTAGAAGGGATAGCCTCTATCCATTTGGTGAAATAATAAGTGGTAGTAAGGATCCACTTATGATGGGAAGATGAGGCGGGGTGAATTTATTCAATAAAATCCAAACCCCATTGTTGAAAAGGAGCCTCAATACTGATGGGATGAAAAGGTAAAGGTAGGAGTTTTCTCTTGCCATAAATTTTTTGGCACTTATGGCAAGTCATGACTAGTTTTTGAGTTTTAGGAAAAAGGGTGGGACAATAATATCTAGCTCTAAGAATCTTGTTTGTTGTGGTTTTCCTATAAAGGTGACCTCCACACTCTCCCTCATGCATCTCATGCATGATTTTTCCTGCATCATTCTCAAGAAAACATTTACGCAATATGCCAACAACATTCTTCCAATACAAAACTCAATCTAAAATGCAGTAATTTAAAGCTTTTTGTTTCAAGAATATAGCTTTTGTCTTTGACAAAGAAGGAGGAGTATTGAGATAAAGAATCACATATATGATATCAACATACCAAGTTGAATTCAAAAATATTTCTTCAATATATTGAGCAATGAATTCTTCCTGTTCTTCTAAAACATCAACCATATTCATATCTAATGCTTGGAAATTTGATTCAGCCATAAGTTTTGTAAGTCATTCTCCTTTAACCAACTTGGTGGGTATGATTTCTAAACATACTCTAAGATAATAGAAATCCATTTTCCCCTTTTACCATCAGAGCCTTGATTTATAATATCCTTGACAACTGTATGTGGGACAAAAGCAATGATATGAGAGTGCAAAATGTAGACTCGGAAATATTTCAATGCTTTTATCAAGACTAAGGATTGTTTCTCCATGATGTTATACTTTAGTGGAGCATCCCTTAATGCTTTACTGAAAAAGGCTATCAGATTTTCTTGCCCCATGGTATTCTTTTGCAACAACACTGCAACAATGGTGTGTTCAGATGCAAATGAGAAAATGTAAAAATCCTTGGTAAAATCAGGACTGATAAGAACTGGTGTTTGAGTAAGAGATTTTTTTACCAATTAAAATGGTTGTTTGGCCTTTAAATTCCATTTCACTCCTATCTCCTTTTTTAGCATGTTTGTAATATTTCTCAAAAATTCAGCAAGGTTGGGGTTGAACCTTCTCAAAAACTTGATCTTCCCAATGAAAGATTGCAATTCCTTGATATATTTGGGATGTTTGATTTGCAATATGCCTTCAATCCTTTTGGGGCCTACCTTGATTCCTTCTTCAGATATTATGTGGCCTAGGAGTTTTCCTTCCTGGATACCAAAAAGTGTTTTCTTGGGATTCAAAGATAGGCCATATTTCCTACATTTCTTAAAAACTTTCTCAAATGGACTAAGTGCTCTTTATCAGTTGTAGAGTAAACAGTGATGTCATCAAGGTAAATGATTATAAAGTAGCCTATGTATTATGAAAAATCTATGTCCATGGCCCTTTGGAATGTGGCCCCTACATTCATCAAACCAAATGGAATTTTTACATACATGAATGTACCCCAAGGTGTGGTGAAGGCAGTTTTGTGTTGATCACTTGGGAGTACTGGCACTTGGTTGTAACCAAAAAAAACATAAAGCAGTGATATTATCTTAGATCCAACCACCTTTTGAAGTATGTGATCCATCTTATGCAAGGGGTAATTATCTTTTAGGGAGGCCTTGTTCGGATTTCTAAATTCAATACAAAGCTTAATCTCTTCGGTCTTCTTCCTAAATGATACCAGGTTGGAAACCCACTTTGAGTATCTAAGGGGAACCATGATCCCAACATCACACATCTTTTTAATCTCTTTCTCAACTAAAGGTAGTAAAACAAGGTTTATCCTTCTTAGTTTTTGTTTGAAAGGTTTTTGATTTTCTTTAAGAGGAATTTTATGTTGAATAATGTTGGTATCATATGATTTAAGGTCTTTGTACCCCCATGCAAACACATCTCCAAACTCTTTGAAAAGCTCAATATATTCCTATTTTATGTGAGGAGGAAGAGTGCTAGATAGCTTGATCATTTTGGGTTCCATTATGCTACCTATGTTGTATGCTTCTACATTAGTTTCTGTAGGCTCCATCTTTGGTTTTCTATCTACATCATTGAAATAAAAAATCTCCTCTAATGGTGTAAGGCCCCTTGGTATAGTATCATATTTACATTGTAAAACCTCAAGGTCCTTTTGGTGTAGATTGTCAAGTAATTCTGCCTTATAAAGATGTTCAAAATGTTTTATATCAGCAGTAGAGGACAGCTCTATTTTGTGGGCTTGTTTTTTAGCAAAACAATCTTTTTCATGGCTTGAGGTAGGTGGTTGTATAGCAAAATCATTTTTAGATTGCAGAAAATCCTCAATGTGTTTATCACCCTGAAACACTTGCCAATAGTTTTCATTATCAGACACCGTAGGCCGATTTTTTAATTTGAAAGTGAATTTTTCATTTACATGGGGTATTTGGCAATTGCTGGCAGTAAAGGCAAGCTCATTTGCAAGGCTATTTTGAGCTCTAGGGATGAAAGTGAGTTCATATTTCTCAAATGTTTTTAGGAGGTCTAGGGTAGCATTCCTATATTATCTTATATTTTTAGATGAATATTCCCCTTTTATTTTCCTGATGATTAGCTATGAATCTCCTTGGACTGATATTTTCCTGGCTCCTATGTTTTTAGGCAAATGTAAGCCAAGGAGGAGGGCTTCATATTTTGCAACGTTATTAGTGAATTGGAAATCAAGTTTGTAGGAATGTCCTTTTTTTGTATTATGTATCCATACACCATCTCTAGAACCAGCTTTTCCACAATACCCATCAAAGATCATGTTCCAAAGTGTTTCCGTCTCATATTCACTATCATGTTGTTGTTCAAGGCTGCTAAAGTCTGAGCTGTTAGGTTCTTCATTTGAGGAAATATTTGAATGTTCTAGTGGGCTTAACTCTTTCTCATTTTCATTTTCTTGTTCATTGTTTTCATCTTAATTTTACAAGATAAATGAATCAAGGTATGAATGAATGGAATAAATAGGAGTGTTGTTTGGCCTATCCAGGTTGCTTACCATATATTTCATATGAGATTCCCGGTATAATCTCCTTGTTTGGTTAAAGACCGGGATGGTAGCATAAGACATATCCATTTGAAGGCTCCCTTGAAGTTTGGTTCCCCATGATCTGGATAAAAGTATGCCATACTTTGGGGGAATGTCAACAACTACTATGTTCATAACTAAACCCTTAGCACGAATTTGTGCCAGATTGACACATAAATACTTAATTAGCCCCAAACATTTGAATCTACTTGAATCAAAAGAATACAAGTCTTTGTAAGGTTTAGTAATTTCTAGGCCTAATCTCTCCATCACCACCTTTGGCATGAGGTTGTGAGAGGCACCAAAGTCTAGCATGGCATTGTGCAAGATTTTATCATGTATGTTCAGGCTGACATAGAATGGAGGGACAACTTCCTCTTGGTATTTCCCTTCTACTTCAGGACCAAATAACAGTTCTGGTTTATCATCAATCAAGTTTAAAGTATCTGTATCATTTCCTATAATCAAAGCTTTCAAGACCTGATTTTTATATACATCCTGGGTTACTAGTTCAACAAGGGGTATGCTAATTTTGATCTTGGCAATTTCTCCCTCAAGGCTGAAAGGTTCTAATATTTTTGACGTATTTACATCTCTTTTTTTTCACACGTAGTCTTTTCAGCAGTTTTGATTTGCTGAATTTTATTAGGACTGTCATTTTGAACAGATTTCCCAAGGCCACTAGCAGAAGTACTAGGGTAGATTTGGTCAACATTTTGCTGGCTGATTTTGTCTTTATTCAGATCAGTTTTTTTAGCCATATTGTTGATACTATTTTTTGTTTTATTAGGAGGATTTTCTGGGATTTTCCTAATAGCAGTGTCTGTGTTATTATTTTTAGAAGCTTCTTGGTTCTTTTTTCTCCTAGGATCATATTGCCTATGGACCTCCATTATGGAAATTTCAAATCCTAATTGGTAATCTTTAGAATCCTCATAGTTGGTTTCAATTTGGTATGAGGAAAAGAATCCTTGTTCTTATTCAGTGAGAAAAACATCACCCTCATTGTTAGATCCTATTAGATTCACATGTTTTTCTTCCAACCTTTTGGTCTCCCTTTCTTCTTCATCTACATAGTTGTCTTGGAAAGGAGGCCTAATTTGTTGGTCATTTTCTCTTTTTCTGTTTTGAGGGGGATCTCTTCTGAAATTTGGATTCTTATTTCTGTTTTGGGGATTTGCTTGGTTCTTCCTAGGAGGTGCTCTTTCAATTAATTTTATCCTTTCCATCATTCTTTCCATTACCCTCACTAAGTTGTCAATTTTCCCATCGGATTAGGAGGTTGAGGGCATGGTTTCATCTTTGTAAATGAATCATTCTTTTTATCTCATTCTAGCTCTCTTTTCAATTAATTTGACCTCTACAGTAATAACTACCCTTTGCATCTCTTCTAAAGTTGTGGGGTCTCTCTCCCTCAAGTGGAATGTCATATCCAGATCAAAGCCTTCTGGAAATTTTACTAGTGCTAGGTCTTGTGGGGGTTTCATATGAGATGGGAGGGCATTATAGACACTTTTAAACTTGGTACAATAATGTTGTACACTTTCCCCTACATTCCTCTTAAGATTGTTATATTTAGAAAGGATTTGGAGGGGGTTTTTCTTGATTTCCCATTTGTTTATAAATGTTTGGTAAAGGGAATGGAGATCATGTATGGTGTTAGGAGTTAATTCTTTGAACTATTTTTGGCTTCTCCTCCTAAGCTTTGTGCAAAGATCCTCATTTTAATGGTTTCTTCTTCTATTTACATATAATCAAAAGCATCATTTATCCTATCTACATGTTGTTGGACAGTGATGGATTCAGCTCCTGTGAAATGAGGGATATTTGATTAGGAATCATTTGGCAAGGGAACCAGAGGATGAGGTAAAACTAGGGGGGCATACCATGCTGCGATGATGGGAGAAAATCGAAGATTTACAAGAGGGAGGTTTGTGAAATGGAATGTGGGATAAAATGGAGTGTTTTGAACAGTATATGTGTGGAGGGGTGTGGTGGAAGTACTTGGACCAACAAACTGATTCTGAGCAGATTTGGTATGGAAAGAGCTAAAGTGATGGAGAAGCTGAAAATCAGGAGGGGTGGAAGGAGAAGCTTCTCTACTAGAGATTTGTTGCAAATCTATGGGCTCAATGTCAGTCTGGTTAATCTCACTATGTTACTTGGTTCTACATAGGTTCTTTGTATGATTTAAGTCAAACTGAGGATCTTGAAAGGCTGTAAGATGTTTAGGAATAGAGCTTGATGTATGAATAGTCCTAACATTAGTTGAATCTGTATTTTTGGAGGTTTTCCACAAAATATTTTCTGGATCATCAACTATGGTAGGAGGATTTGGGTCTGGATGAAATCTGGTATTGATCCTTTGTGAAGCCAGATTTCAAAATCAAAATTTAGGGAGGCTGAAAATTTAGGACCATTTTTTGGAAGGATAACCTCTCTTAGTGCCTGGTAAACTTAAAATGTATAGGGCTAGGCTTGTAAACTTCTCGGGGTTGTTTTGACATAATCCTATGGAAGTATAATAAGAATTAATGAAGTAATAGACCTACTAGAGGCTAGTGGAGTCACCAGGTGGATGTTTTTTGTTGTTTTGAGGAGATATGTGTATGGTTCACCACCAATAACTAACACAAAACCAATCTAGGAATATTTTTCGCGGTTTTATGAGTGTTTTTATGTAGCTTTAAGGCTTGAATGATTTTCCTACAGCTGGGTCATCATTTTTCTAGGATGGTGAAACAAGAAAAGTCTACTCTTGGCTATCAGTTGATTTTGTAAGCTTAACTGAGGGTTTAAATGAGTCTATAAGAGTTTTTAGGCTACTATGTACTCAGAAGTCCCACCATGATCACCAGAATGTTAGGGTCCCATGATTTAGCATATTGGTAGACCAAATCCACAAGGTAACATAAAACTAGTCTTTGGAGTCCTAGGACCTAGCCTTCCTAGACTCAGAGAGGGCTCTCTCTATTGTATGCAAAGGATGTGAACTTGTTTTCTTTAGATGGTTGATTTTAGGCTAGTTGTTAAGTGCGGGGTTTGTTGTTTGTTTTGGTTGGGTAAGATGATCTAGTAGAATAAATAGAATGAGGAATTGGTCAATGGAGTCTATAAAAGTCATGAAAGGTTCATCAATAGATCGGGGAGCATCATAGGGAAAATCTAACTTGGTCAATGGATCTTCAAGGTCTTTAAGTGCAATGAGATGGACATCAATCGTGAGAATAAAGTGGGATAAAGGAAAATTAAGAATCCTTTATCATGTACCTTTAACAAGAAGGGACTTAAATATCATAAGCATAAAGAGGCAATCAATAAACATGGAAAACCATAAATTTTTCGATTCAACTTAAGTAGATAATTATTCAAGGCAAACATTCCAATGAAATATAGAAGGCGAGAAACTCATTTAACTTTTAGTGATTTCACCTTCAAGGACATAAAACATTCAAGATACACATATAACTGTAATCAGAGAAGGGAATGCCTAAACATCTTCGATTATAGCTATGAAGAAATCCAAAACAATTATTTAAGCAAGTACAAAGGGTATGATTCAAACAAAACGTCTTTGGCATACCTAATAATGGTACTTTAGAGAGAGACTTCAAGAACAGTGTTTAGTGACATTAAAAAAGCAAGGCTAGCCATAAATCATCTTTCATACCTACTTTATTAAACCATTCATGAAATAAACAAGCTTAGGGGGTCTAGAGATCAATTAATAATTCTCTAAAATGTCCTAGCAAAGGAAAACATAAAGACAGTGAAGAAAAAACAGAGCTAAGGTGCCTTTGAAAACATTTCTTAGTCGAAATCCTTTATTCTATTATAGTATAGAAAGATGGAACCATAATGAAACAGGAAAAAACAATAACATAAAAGAATCACTTCACCAAAAACCAAGCTCACGAATCCTGCAAGCAAGCCTCCTACATCAACAAATAGATCAAGGAATTCACAAGCTCCAAGACATAAATTTCTTTTCAACCTCCAAAAGAATATATATTACTTCAAAGAGTAATCAAATTCCAACAAGATAATGAGCTCAAATGCAGTATTTATCTGCAAATGAGGAGGTGAAGCTGAGTTTAGGGTTTGGGTGTCATTTATTACAGAGTTACTGAATTCTTTACCTTGAAGACCATGCAATGCTCAAGGCAGGAATATCTAAAGATACTTCTCTTAATAATAACTCCTATCTTAACTTCTGAAAGAATATTCATGAAATGTTTGACATTAAGGCCTATTAATAACTTTACAATAACTATTTGGTAGATATAAAATATCTCTGACTGAGTGCAATAATTGTTTAATGCTTTATTGAAGGAAACAAAGCATTAGGTGGAAAAAATATCTTTGAAAGAAGTAACTTTTTGTAGATGCAGTTAATTCGAATCTACTTTGGGTTAATCTGCCTCTTGTTTGTCTTTAATTTATGTATTTAGGCCTTTAAACTCTGTCATTAAGCTCTGACTATCTATTTATATTATGTCTCTCTTTAATCTCCTTTATCTCTGCATGTTCATTAATCCTTTTTTATGAATCTTTCTGATCTTATGTCTTTATTATTTAACCTTTTAGTTGTGTGCCTTTATCCTTTATCCTCTGCTTTAGCTAAATAATGTTACGTTTTTTGCTTTTGATCAGTGATTAGCCCTTTTATCCTTTAATATTCCTTTCTTCACTATCCCTCTGACTATACTTGTTTGCTGCATGCAGGGAATGCTTACTGTCGTGGTAGGAGGGTTACTTAACCATCGATGATCATGTTTCATCGATGGTTTGTCTTGATACAAGACCTCTTGCCACTTTATGATTCAAATTAAACTCCTAGATCGTCATCCAGAGGTTGATTTGGTCGTTTTTGGACCATCATAATGATTTTTAGGCATTCTTCCATTAAACCTGCACACAAAAACAACTTGTTAGTTTGAAAACCTGCGGGGAGGGTGTTGACTCCATTTTTCTGTGGTTTTCGCTGGTCGGGAGGGTTTGAAGAGGAGGAAACGGTGTGGGAGGTAAGGTTCTGAAGGCGGAACTAGGCAGAAGTTTGAACAAAGGTGGGAGGGTTTGAAAAATGGCATAGAGGGATAAGTGGTTTCAAAAAATCGGAAATGGTTTTTCCTGTGGCTGAAGAGCGGTAAGCGGTTTTTTGGAGGAGGCATGTGATATGGTCCAAATCTTGACGTGTGGAAGGGAAAAACTGCCCCTTTCACGTGGGTCACGGGATGCTAACCCTAACGCAATTATATATTCAATATACATCAGGGATAGTCAGATCTCTGAGTGAGAGATCGACGGTCTTTGCGAGTTTTGGAGGTGGTGAGCCGGTGGTCAAATCGCTTGAGTGGAGGATAGGTGGCGTATTTACATTGGTTTGTGGGGTTTGATGGAGGATGGTTTTGGCGTGTTTTAATAAATTAATTAAAATGCGTTAATTTATAAGGTTTGAACAGGCGCTGGGAAAAGTGGAGAGCGGGGCCCAATTTTAAAATATCAAACGGTTAAAGAAGCCTTTTTATAACGTTTATGGGGGGTTTTTAAAAAAGAAAGGGCGGAGGTGGAATTATATAGAAGAAGGGGCTTATGGATAGGAAGAGTCGTGGTTTTATGAGTGCAAGGGAGATGGGGCTAGAGAAAAAGGAGCTTAGGCCTATATATCATAAGGTCGAGTGTATAGTATAAAAACAAGGTTTTTATATAAAACAAAAATACTTGAAAGGCTTAAAATTTGATTTTAAACAATGTAAAAGGGGAATTTTACATTGTTTAATGTATATAAAGGAAAATGAGGAATAGGGGTGTCCTTTAGGAAGGTTTATGAAGGGAAAAATGGGTTTTTTAGAAGAAAAAGGGAGTGAATGAGAGTGTGGGTAAGGGAGTGAAAAATGAGATCAATAGGCCCATAAATGAAATCCTTTTGGATCAGTAAGGTGAAATTTAGAAGGCAGAGAGGGAATATATATAGTGAAATAGTTTTATTTAGGATGATGAATGTAATATTCCTAAATTAGCTTGCAGCTAATAGGAATATTAATTTTTCTTTTGAAATCTAGATGGATGAATTATTGAGCAAGGAGGCTCATAATTTGCTCAAGTATGAATAAAAATCCCTCATGGTGTGAAAAGGGATCATGAAATAACAGAGCAAGCATCCACATGTGTGAACAAGGTCCAAACTATGTGGACAAGGTCAAGTTTGACCAAGTCAACATGATTTATTCTCAAGAGTGGACCCTAAATAAAGACAGCTCAATGTGAATGGAAATCAAGCTAACCAGTTAAAATGAAGACACTTTGAGTGTGGAAGAGGTTGATCACTTGACCAAGTCAACCATGACCATATCTACAATGTAGTCTAGATGCATTGAACCTCTTGGAGATACAGCGCAGTTCTAGAAGGAGGTTTTGCATGTGAAAGAGGCTAAAAGAATGAAGTGGTTTAGGGTTTTGGCAAGACTCCAATCTTATAAAAGGAGGAGGAGAGAAACAAGAGAGGGTTGTTGAAGATTATTATTTTCTAAAGGTATTGTCTGCTCAGACATCCCTTTTTGGGTCTTCCTGTTCAGGAATCCCACCTCCTTCCTTGAGCGGCTCTTGGGGGAGACTTGTGCTATATTTTCCACATCAGGCTTTCAGTCCAAGCTTCACCTTACACCTACAACATTGATATTGTTGAGGTTTTTGTTGTCCTTGTGATTTTCAGCAGTGGAAGACACTAGATCTGCTCAGATCTAGCCTATACTAGTGGCTCTTCTCAGTGAGTGTGTCTTTTAACCTCCTGGAAGATTTCATTAGATAATTGCGCTTTAGATCCAGACCTTGGCATTAGGTCAAATCATTCTCATAGTCTAAAGTGTATTTTCTCTCCCTGGACTACATTATTTGCAAAGGAGAAGTTGCAGAGTGTTTTGTCTACATTTTGGAGGAGAGATATATGGTGCCAGGATTCTTCCTCTCACTGTGGTGATCCATGGATTGGCCATCCAATCCATGTTGGTTTCAGATCTGATCTGATGTCCTATTGTATGCTTTAGAAATTTCTAAATAATTCTGCAGATTTTCAACTCTAGATCTCAGATCTACTCTCTATGCTTCATGTTTTGCACAAAACCCCAAGGGGAATGTATAGATGAGATTTTCTTGTAAACAGATCTGAATTAGATCTATATTTTTATGTATAGATCTGCTTTATATCTTAGTGTTAACAAATTTCTGCTTCAGCCCCTCAAAATAATGCTCTCATGTTTATGCAGTTTTTTCTTGTGGTTGTAGCACCTCATTTCTGAGGATTTCTCCTATATACTTTCATTCTTTCTCTTGTACAATGTATGGGCTGTAATGTAACTCTGATTTTCTGTTATAAATATGATATTTTAACCTTCATATCAGCCTATTTCTGTGCTTTAGTGGATCTACGTTATTTCTGAAGCAGTCCTTTGCATATAGCTATAGCCCCTCTCTTTGGGTGATTTTCAACTAGACTAGTTTGTGGGAGATCTATTTAACCCACCTAGTTTGATTTGATTTTTCTCTCCTTTTGGATTTAGATCTTAGATGAGCTGATATAAGGGATCCAAGAGCTACAAACTCATTTTTGTGCACAAAATTCTCAGAAGTGCATTATTTCAGCAGGCTTGCTGAGCTGTTCCAGATTTGGAATATTACAGTGGTATCAGAGCAAGATCTTTGGCTCAGCTTGTGGGCTTCAAGAAAAATCCATATAAATCAAGGAGAAAGTTCATAATGATGAAGAATATGAGTTTACTCTCATCCCTTTTCAGATCCAATAAGAACCTGTCCAAGGAGGTTGAACAAGAAGAAGAGAGAAAGAGCAGTGAAATTCCTAGAAAGTTTCAAGAGCAGGAAGATCTTTTGGTCAGATCCGTAAGATCTATACATGAGGAAAATTATAAATCCTCATCTCATGGATATATGAACTCAGCCATATCACCAAAGCTTCAACGTTCTATCAGTAATTTCTTCATGAAGAGGAAGAAAGGAGGTGTACCCAAGAAGGAGACTCTTAGAGAGTATTTACAGGAGTATGAAGCTAAATCTAAGGAGTTCAAAGATAACTTGAACTTCCAAGGGTTCTGCAAGGTCAAGGAGAGCAAAGGCACAAATGAGGAGCAACATGGTATGGGTATATTCTATCTATCTACCTTTGATGTATCACCTAAATGTCCAGTTAGGGTTTGGGTGGAGGAGCTAGACAACTTTGTGCAACAACATCAAGTTTTAGAGATTGAAGCCATCAAAGTGGCAGCACTGCATTTTGAAATTAAAGCATATGCTTGGTGGTTGTTTGAGTCTTTTTCCCTAAGGAATGCAAATACACCTACTTATGAAAATTTTGTTGAACGATTAATGGAAAGGTTTGATGAAGCTCCATGTGTAACATCTTCTGTTGACACTATCAAACCATATCAAACAAATCTTTTTCATGAGTTGGAAGGGTCTATGAATCCAACTCCATTTCTGAAGACCATGGAAGAAGGTGTAAGTTTGTTTGATGCCTTGCCAAGGGCAAGATCTCCTTCGGATGAAGGGCTCTCTTCTCAAGAGGGGGGCATGAAGATTCCTCCTTCAATAGGTGACCAAGATCTAAGGTCTCTTGTTGATGATGAGGCAATTTCAGTTATTGAAGAGGAGGAGAGGAAGGAAGGAGATAACGCAGTTATGAAAATGGCACCTCAAGCACCTCATGAATATGAGAATGGAGCACTTGCTCCAAGGAAAGAAACTCTTACACTCAGTTCCAAGAGGGCTCACACATAAGGCTCTTGGCATAACACATGAGAATAAAGTAACATCATTTTCAAATGATGAGATGTTAAGTATAGAAGGAGGAAAAAAGGAGAAAGGGCATCACAAGATGAAGAGCGAGGATCCTTCTCTATTGCAAAGTTTGGGAACACAAAGAAGGAAAGAGGACCTATGCAATAAAGGTAGGGGAAAATCTGTCTACCTACATCCACATTCTACTCTATGCCTTGACACCTCTTTGCAAGGAGGTATTTTACCAGGAGCACCCCTTGATGGGAGAAAATCTAAATGTTCTCTAAACTATGGGCAGCATATGCATACTTGGCTAAAGAGGGAGCCTTGGGAGAAGCCAGCACAACTCAGAGAATCTCTCATGAATTCAGAAGAGAGATGAGCAATTTCCTGAAAGGGGCATTGCTAACTTCCACTCAAATATTTGCACTGAGAGAGGAGAAATCAGAAGTCTATGATGGCATGAGCATGAGGACACATGGAAAATCCATATATTTGGGGCAGCCCATGATTACTTCATTCACAAAGAAGATTTATGAACATGGTAAGGGGATGCTAACCCTCTTGTATGCATGGGAAAAAATGAGGAAGTATTGGAGGACAAGGAATTTCTGAGGGGAAGTTGATTTCCATATGCTTCAATCTTGTCTTTAGCAAGATCAGCTACAAATGGGGCAGCAAAGGGGAGATTATGAGGCTCCAACATGTGATTTTGACATCAAGAATGTCAAATGAGGGAGCCATGATATGACAGAGGCAACATTTCAGACTTCTACAACACTGTCATTTTTGGGGAGCCTAGATCCTTATTGGGATTCCCAACTCATGATGGAATACTCCAAAGACCTTTTCACATGTGGGGTTCTTGATGGGGAAGTAGTGGATGAGAGGTTCAAGGTAGTTGATGGAGTCATCTATTTCTATAATCTTATTCTTTTGGTGAGTGAATCCAAGCTCAAAGAGAGACTACTAGATGCCACCTATGAGATCCTTCTTTCCAAACCCACTGGTTTCATTAGAGCATATCATACCCTCTTGGGTGGATTCATATGGGAAGGTTTCAAGGAAGAGGTGCACTCTCATATGAATATGTGCATGGATTACTTGGTAGATGAGGAGGAACATAGATCTGGGGGAGAGCCACCATTCACACCTCCTTACTCATTGAGTGTGAGAGGCAATTCACCCATGAGTTACCCCCCTGATGTAAAACAAGTATATAGAGGAACTTGTCTTCCTGAATATTTTAATGTATTTCCTATATGCTTATATTTTTCTAACACTCATTTGCAGAACATTGCTCCAAAAGGGGGCACTATTTATGATGGGTTTCATGGGCTACTCAAGGCCATGAACCATGTTGATGTAGGTCATTCCTTGGAGGATCTTGGAAAGCTATTATATTCTTTATGGTGTGATTATTTTACACCAACTATGATGCATTTTCTCCAAGAATTCAGAAGGGATGAGGCAGCAAAAAAGTGTTGAGGAAGGCACTTGTCATATCCTATTCTATGGCAGTTAAGGATAAAACTGTGTTGGTTGCACGAGGGAACATCTTCCTTCTCATTTATCATACATGGTAGCTATCATGATTATAATCATGATTCCATATGTTGAAAATGTTCTTACTCTTGGGAACATGGTTGGAGGAGAGGCACCTTGGTGGGATGTGTCCTTGGGGGAAGGATTTCTCCACTCTTTTTTCACTTCATGCTTCAATGGGAGCATGAGATATTGTATGGCCACTATGATAGATCATTTTCCTCTTTGGAGAGTGATCCATATGTTTGTTGGGAACATGACTCTCATATGTATTAGGGAGGAGTTTTTCTATGGATTGCCAAGATGGGAGGTGATCCACTTCATTTGGATGATAGCATGGAGATGGGAATATTTCATGAATCACGAAAATCCCCATGATTGTCATCACTTTTATCTTGAGGAGGCCATGGATCAGCAAGAATGTTTCCATAACAACCTTCCATTCTTTCATGATGAGAGCCATTGGGTTACTCACCAAGGGCCAACTTACATATTGATGAAGGACCATTGGAAGGCAGAACTATTGCAGAGAATTCATAACAATGGTGGAGACTATTGGATGAGGAGGCCACAAGAGAAGAAGGGGAAATTTTGCAGCATGGGGAGACTATAATAAAAATCCCCCCATGGTGTGAAAATGGATCATGAAATAACTAGATCAAGCATCCACATGTGTGAACAAGGTCCAAATTATGTGGACAAGGTCAAGTTTGACCAAGTCAACATGATTTATTCTCAAGAGTGGACCCTAAATAAAGACAACTCAATGTGAATGGAAATCAAGCTAACCAGTTAAAATGAAGACACTTTGAGTGTGGAAGAGGTTGATCACTTGAACAAGTCAACCATGACCATATCTACAACGCAGTCTAGATGCACTGAACCTCTTGGAGAGATGGCGCAGTTCTAGAAGGAGGTTTTACATGTGAAAAAGGCTAAACTAATGAAGTGGTTTAGGGTTTTGACAAGACTCCAATCTTATAAAAGGAGGAGGAGAGTAACAAGAGAGGGTTGTTGAAGATTATTATTTTCTAAAGGTATTATCTGCTCAGACATCCCTTGTTGGGTCTTCCTGTTCAGGAATCCCACCTCCTTCCTTGAGTGGCTCTTGGGGGAGACTTGTGCTGTCTTTTCCACATCAAGCTTTCAAGCCAAGCTTCACCTTACACCTACAATGTTGATTCTATTGAGGGATGGTTTGTCCATGTGAGTTGCAGTAGTGGAAGGCACTAGATCTGCTCAGATATAGCCTATACTAGTGGCTCTTGTCAGTGAGTGTGTCTTTTAACCTCCTGGAAGAGTTCATTAGATGATTGTGCTTTAGATCCAGAACTTGGAATTAGGCCAAATAATTCTCAGAGTCTACAATGCAGTTTCTCTCCCTGGACTATGTTATTTTCAAAGGAGAAGTTGCAAGGTGTTTTGTCTGTATTTTGGAGGAGAGATTTCCGGTGCTAGGATTCTTCCTCTCACTGTGGTGATCCATGGATTGGCCATCAAATCCATGTTTTTTTTAGATCTGATATGCTGTCATATTGTATGCTTCAGAAATTTCTGAATAATTATGCAGATCTGCAACTTTAGATCTCAGATCTACTCTCTGTGCTTCATGTTCTGCACAAAACCCCAAGGGGAATGTATAGATGAGCTTTTCTTGTACACAAATCTAAATTAGATCTATATTTTTATGTACATATCTGCTCTATATCTGAGTGTTAATAAACTGCTGCTTCAACCCCTCAAAATAATGCTATCATGTTTATGCAGTCTTTTCTTGTGGTTGTAGCACCTCATTTATGAGGATTTCTCCTGTATACTTTCATTCTTTCTCTTGTACAATGTATGGGCTGCAATGTAACTCTGATTTGCTGTTATAAATCTGATATTTGAACCTACATATCAGCCTATTGTTGTGCTTCAGTGGATCTATGTTATTTCTGAAGTAGTCCTTTGCATATAGCTATAGCCCCTCTCTTTGGGTGATTTTCAGTTAGACTAGTTTGTGGGAGATCTGTTTAACCCACCTAGTTTGATTTTCTTTTGCTCTCCTTTTGGATTCAGATCTTAGATGAGCTGATATAAGGGATCCAGAAGCTTCAAACTCATTTATGTGAACATAATTCTCAGAATTGCGTTATTTCAGCAGGCTTGCTGAGCTGTTCCAGATTTGGAATATTACAATGAAGGCAGTGAGATTTCTAAAACTCACAATATTTCACAAATTAAATTTTTATAAATCTATGACCATAACTTAGTCATCTCTAGAATATAAAAAATTATTGATGACTAACACATTCATAATTATGCTCTAATTACCGCACCTCTAGAGAAATTATTGAAAAAGTATGAGAAATTTTCTTGGAAAACTGAATGTGACTCTGCATTCAATATACTATATGAAAATCTTGCAAGTGCACCAATTTTGGTGTATCCAGACTGGAATAAATAATTCAATGTCCATATAAATACTTCAGGGATTGCTTTGGGAGCTATTTTAACTCAGCCTAGAGAAGGTAATTTCGATCATCCCATTTATTTTTCCAGTAGAAAAATTTCTACCGCATATAAGAACAATAGAACTACTGAGTGCGAAGCTATTTCCATGGTGTATTCATTACAAAGGTTCAAACATTATATTTTGGGTGGTCCTTTTAAATTCTTTACATAACATTATGCTATGAAGTATTTAGTTAATAATCTTGTCTTAGATGTAAGGATATGCAAATTGCTCTTATTGTTTCAAGAATTTTCATTTGAAGTTATTGTCAAGCTCGACCATTCGAATGTGGGCCCATATCTTTTGTCTTCATTGGAATTGGGAGAATCTATTGGATACATTGATGATCAATTGCATGATGCACATTTACTGAAATTTTAAATAGTGTTATATTATTTGGAGAATATTTTTCTCTTTATTGCAAGTAGTAAATTCCATAATGACTATACAACAACTCGTAAGAGACATATGGTTATACGTGTTGTAGATTATCAACTTATTGCAGGTCAACTGTATAAACTAGAACTTGATCAAATCCTTCATCGATGTGTTTTGGACTCTGAAAGGAATAATATTTTATGGGAATGCCACTCGAGAGTTGTGGGAGGCCATGTTGGAGGCAAATAAACTTCTTGGAAATTTTTACAGGTTGGCCTATGGTGGCCATCATTATTTAAGGAAATTAAATAATATGTGAAGTGTGATATTTTTCAAAGAGTTATCCGACCATCTCAATAGGACGAGCTTCCTTTGTATCCAATCAGAGCATTTGAAGCATTTGAAAAATGGGCAGTTTATTTTGTAGGACCTATTATCCCACCCGCGTGACATTCACATGCCATGTACATCATCACCACAACTAATTATTTTATGCGTTGAGGTGAATATACTCCTGTTAAATATTGTATTAATGATATTGTTGCTCAATTCATATTTGAGAATATCATTACTAGATTTGGTTGTCCTAGAAGTCTTACTAATGACTAAGGATCATATTTTATTAATGAGATAGTTAGTTCACTACTACATAATTGTACGATTCAACACTACAAAAGTAGTCCTTATCACCCGCAAGTGAATGTAAACATCGAAGCTTTTAGAAAAATACTTGAGAAAGGTATTACTAAAATTTTCTCTATGAATAGGGATGATTGGGATGAATGGATGAATGCAAATTTTGTTATGAACGCTCTATGAGGAAATTTCCTTTTTACCTAAATGAAAAAACATTCCACGTAGAAGTAATTTCATCACCACAAGTCCAAGCTGTTAGTCATCAATAATTTTCACTGATATCAAAAGATGACTAAATTATAATCCTAGATTTCTAGAAACAACATTTAAGAAATATTGTGAGTTCTAGAAATCTCACTTCCTTCATTATCCTAAGTTAAACTATTTTCACTATATTTTCCTCTCTCTTCCTCCTAAAAATTCTACCCCACTGCTACAAAAAGGGATTTTTCTCATTTGGCCTATTTGCCTCATTTCATCACCTCACCTCACTTTCATTCATGGCTTCCTTCCTCTAAAAAACCCATTTTCCCCTTTCCTCAAAACCCTCATAACCCCCCTTCATTCATTATTTTTCCCTTTAACATATTGAACAATGTAAAAAGTTCCCTTTATTCATTGTTTAAAGCTAAGGTCTAAACTATTAGGTCCTTTTAATTTTATTAAAAAACCCTGTTTTATGTGCAAAACCAAATTTTTTGACATAATAGGCCTTAAGCCCTTTCTCCTCTTAAGCCCCAACCCCTTTTACCCATGAGACTTCAGCCTCTGCTAAAAATCCCTTAGCCCCTTCCCCATTTAAATCATACCCTTGCCCCTTTCCTTTCATTAAAAATCCAAAAACCTTATAAAAACCCCCTTTAAACCTTTGAAAATGTTAAAAGGCAGGCCCACCTTTTCATTACATCTGCGCCCATGATCGATCCCTCCCTGTCATTGATCAGATATCCTTACCCTGATCTAATGGCTATCACTTCCTTCCATGTTAATATGAATCCCCCCTCCCAACCTTAGAAAAGGCTGCCTTTGCCCTTTATTTTGAAACCCTGGGCTCCACCTTCCACTATCCCCCAAATCCATTTATATCACACCACCTGTCCTTGGGCTCCACTCTCGAAATCTTCTCACCCCTCCCCTGAGATTTTTTGCACCGTTGATCTCCGAAACCGAAATCCAACGACCCAGGACACATATTGCATTTTTAATTGCAATGGGTTTAAATTTTTATGACCCGTGCAAAATAGGCGGTATTGACTTGCCACGCATCGAGCCCTGGAGTGTATTGCGTCCATTTGGTCCAAAACCACAAACCACTTTCTATCCATGAAATAAACCACTTATGGTTTTCAAAACCAACTTTCCCCTCCACACCAAATTTCAAATTTTTCCTGCCTTCATTTGACTCTCTCCTAGTTCCGCCTCCAGAACCCTGTCCCTGAACCATCCTTTCCTCTAAAAAGCATCCCTAATAGTCCAAAAAACCCCTGAAAACATAATAAACCCTCCTGCAGGTTTTTAAACTAACAATTTTTTTTTGTTTGTGCGTATTTAATGGCGGAAAGGCCCACCAAGCCTTCCCACCGGCCCAATATCGTTTGAATTAAAATCTGGATGATGATCCAGAGGTTAATTTTATTATTTGAAGGGAGAGGGGCTGAAATTTAAGCTCCAACGCCAGTGAATCATGATCATTGGAGATCATAAACCCTCCAGCACACCAGACACACATCCCTGCACAAAGGAAAAACATAGGCAATAAGCACAATGGAAAGAAAGACAGTCAAAGGAATGTGATAAAGCAAAGGGTTAAAGGGATAATAAGGTATCAAAGACAAATTATAAGGATTAGTGACGAAGCAGAGATTAAAGACAAATGAATAAAAACAGTGGAAATATAAAACGAAGAAAGCAGCAAGATTAGAGGGCTAATCCTAATCAAAGTATTAGCCCAAAAAGAAGAAGTTGAAGAAAGAAAGAAGAAACGATAAAGGCAAAAAAGGACTGGAAGAAATAAAATAAATTATTAAATAAACAAAATAGAGATCAAACAGATTGAAGAAAATATGATAAAAAGTAGACAGTCAAAGCATAAAGACAGATTTTAAGGCTTAAAGACATAGATTAAAGATAAAACCAAGCACAGATTAACCCAAGACAAATTCAAATGACTCAGCCTGTGACATTTATTCCCTTCAGAAGATATTTGTGCCACCTAGTGCTTTGTTTCATTCAAAAAATCATCAGGCAGTTATTGAGCTGAGACGAAGATATTTATATCTGCCAGGTAGTTATTATAAAATTTATGAATAGGCCTTTAAAATTCAAACATTTCGCCTATTTTTCCTTAGGATTTAAGAAAAAAGTTATTATTCAGAGAAATATCTACAGATATTCCTGCCTTGAGCCTTGCATGGTCTTCAAGGTTAGGAATTCATTAGCTTTGTAATAAATGACACTCAAACCCTAGCTTAGCTTCACCTCCTCATTTGCAACATAAATACTGCATCTGAACTCATTATCTTGTTGGCATTTAATGACTCTTTGAAGTAATACATAGTCTCTTGGAAGTTGAAAAGAAATTGATGTTTTGGAACTTGTGGATACCCTGATTTGTTTGTTGATGGAGGAGGCTAGATCACTGGATCCCTGAGCTCGGTTGTTGGTGAAGTGCTTCTAATATGTTATTGTTATTTCCCCTTTCATTATGTTTCCACCTTTATTTGTTGTAGTAGAATAAAAGTTTTAGGCTAAGAAATGTCTTTTGAAAGCACCTTAGTTCTATTTATTCTTCACTTCCTTAATTTTTTCTTCTGCTAGGACATTTTAGAGAATTATTAATTGCTCTCTAGACCCCTTAAGCATGTTTATTTCATAAATAGTTTAATACAGTTGGTATCAAGCATGATTTATGGTTTTCCTTGCTTACTTACTGCCACTAAAACACTGTTTTTTGAAGTCTCTCTCTAAAGTACCATTCTGTAAAGTCTGCCAAAGAGGTTTTGTTTCGATCATACCCTTTGTACTTGCTTAACTAATTGTTTTAGAGATCTTAATAACTATAATAAAGGATGTTTAGGAGTTCCCTCTTCTCTAATTACAGTTATATATGTGTCTTAAGTGTTTTCTGTCCTTGAAAGTGAAATCACTAGAAGTTAAATGAGTTTCTCACCTTCTACATTTCATTGGAAAAGTTTGTCTTAAATTATTATCTTCTGTAGTGTGGATTGCAGAATTTATGGTTTTCCTTGTCTATTGATTTCCTCTTCATGCTTATGATATTTAAGTCCCTTTGTTGAGAAATAAATATGATAAAGGATTCTTGATTGCCCTTTACCCTACTTTTCATTCTTACTATTGATGTCCATCTCATTACCCCTAAAAACTTTAAGATCCACTGGCCAAGTTAGATTTTCCCTATGATGCTCCCTGATCCTTTAATGAACTCATCATGACTTCCATCAGACTCCATTGCCCAATGACTTAGATATTTCCTCATTATACCTATGCTTATTGATCATTATACCCAACCAAAACAATCAAACAAAATTTTTACTTAATAACTAGCCTAAAATCAACCATACAAAGCAAAAAAGTTCATATCCTTTGCAAACAAATAGAGATATCCCTCTCTGAGTCTAGGAAGGCTAGGCCATATGACTCCAAAGACTGGTTTCATGTTACCTTGTCATTTGGTATACCAATCTTCCAAATCACAGGACCCTAACACAAGCTATGTTGACGAATGGTGAATTTATTTATTCTTTAAAGGAATGGAATCATGTGGTATTGGGAATGACACTCCTTCGTCCTCCAAGAAATTCTCAACAGACTTTGAGCAATACCTTCAACCGTTGATCAAGAAAGTTTAGAAGCACATATCATCTATCTATAACAATATGTATGAGGTAGGTTCCATGGCACATTATGATACACTTGTTTTCGCTGCTACCCCATTTCTGTTGCCCCACTTACCATTGCCAAAACCCTTCCCATTTTTACTAACCCAACTGAACTAGTCCCTAGATTGCACCATAAAAATCCCAAGCCTAATTCCTTTGGTGTAATTGATATTACCAATGAAGGTACTCTTGATACTTATGGATATGCTCCAATCAATAAAGAGAAGCAAAAAACCTCAACCCATAACTCCCATAACTCTTCACCCCAAACTACCTTAGAAGCAACTATTTCTAATCAACTCGATCCTGATATTAGATTTGGAAATACTGGCGATATGGAAATTGAGTTTTTTCTAGTAAACCCCATAAATTTTCTTAAAACCTTTGCCCCTACACATAATCAGTTGGAAGAAGTTGTAAAACACCCAATTTTGTGATCAATTATTCCTCCACCATAACCCACTTTAGTTATCTATGTTGAAATTTTTTTAATATTTGCTAATGATCTAGAAAATTATTGCAAAGCTCTATCATTAGTGGCCTAGTGACAGGACATTATTCCCTTGCACATGATAGTTGAATGGGAAATAGTTATCTTGTAAAACTAATTCTATCGTTTGATTCATTATTCCTACAAACTCTAGTAATAGTTGTTGACATAGACGTTATTCCATATTTGTAAATATGTGCCATTTTTTTCCGTTGAATAGTGCCAAAAGTTGGATCAACAGATTCGATCCAAATTGTGCCATTTTCAAATGTTTTTGGTTCTCTAAAAATTCCATCAGCACCAATGACCAAGCCATATTTAATATTGTAATTTCTTCCACTTATCTTAATAAGCATATTTTCTTTGGGAATAATAGAAGAGGGAAATTTAATTTTGATTTTTTTATTGTGATTTATATTTATTGATTCAATTGTTCTATCGTATGTTGTAGTATTCAAAAATAGGAAAAACAGGAATATTGAACATAAAAATGGAAAATGCAATAAACATAAACACATCAAATACATGAGCATATCACTCAGCCATTTTATTATAAGCAATAGCATAAATGAAGTACAAGAACTTTAGCAAGAGATACTCAAGCTAGGCCAAACAAGCCTGAAATGACCCTAAACATCAAGACATAAGAAACTTTTGTTGCATAAACTGCTGGGAGGCCTTGAATGTGCAATCTTACTAGAAATAATTGCTACTGGAAACTAGGAATGCTGAGATCTGCTGATTGGGTGCTCAGAAAATGTTGGGATCAGAGATCTGGTCTTTCTAGCACAATTCCAAGATAACTCGGAAAGGGTTTCCGAAAATGACAATGATGAAAAATGTAGCCCAAGGGCTGAATTATGATCTGCAGCTGGGTAACTACTATGAGTTGGCTGATCTGATCAGAAAATAGCTGATACTTCTCCCCACTGACTTTCTGGATGAAGGGTTTCTCCCTTCACTGGATGATAAGTGCAATAACTTGGGTTATTAACCCTCCACTGAATATTCCCTCCTAGATTACGCAATTCCTAAAGGAGACTGCACTGATGTAGGTGGCTAAATATTGGCTTGATGCTAGATTATGGAATGTAGCTCAAAGAACCTCTCTTGAGAGGGAACTTGAAGTTCCCCAAGGATGAGGGTGGGATTTCCTCTCGGAAACAACCTTGTGCTAAACAACACAACAGACTCCACTAAACAGTTGAAGCATGTTGAAAGTCATAAAGACAATACATAAACAATATTCAAAATGCTTTCTATGGCTACCATCCCCTTCCTTATATTCTTTGTGAGCCTCCACCCCCTTGGCCCCACTTAATAATGATGCTAATTTCATGGAGACTTCCTCCCATTATGACTGCGTTATCCTCCACTATCTCCACTATCTCCATGACTGCATTGTTGATTTGGTCAAATTGACCCCATCCACATGCATTGACCCCCCATTCACATCAAGGAGTGGCTTATTCGACTTGGTCCTATCTAGATGCATTGATTCACATTCACATTAAAAGTGGTTTTATTCCTACTAAAGAGATTTATGGGCCCCTATACCCTCTTACGCATCTATCTTATTGACAAAAAAAAAATTAATATTCTAACTAGCTAAAATATAATTAGGAATATTGCAGTCCTCCCCTCTCAAATGTTTCTTGTCATCAAGCAACTGCAAGGACGAATGCTGCAAAATATTCTCTCCTTCCCAAGTAGCATCCTCATCTAGTAGATTCCTCCATCGAATCAGATATTCTTTAATCACCCTATTTCTTAGCAGCCTCTCCCGAGTACCCAAGATAGCTTCTGGTTGTAAACCCAGATGACCCTCATCATCAATAGGTGGGAGATCCATAGTAGCAACTACATGTTGTCCAATGGCCTTATTGAGGTATGAGACATGAAAAATGTTGTGGATCTTATCCCAATGGGGAGCTCCAACTCATATGCTACTTCCCCAACATGATGGATCACCCTCTATGGCCCATAGAAAAAATTATTAAGCTTCTCATCCCCCTTCTCCTTGAGTGTAGATTGCTTGTAAGGCTGAAGACAGAGATAGACCAAATGATCCACCTCAAATTGTCTCTCTACCCGACAACAATTTGCATAGAAATTCTGTTGATTTTGGGTTGTAGCAATGTTTTCCTTAAGAGAATGGAGTATATCCTAACTCTCTTGGATCCACTATTTGGCTCCAAGAGCCTTGCTTGCTCCAAACATCACATCAAAAAATGATAAAGCATCATATCCATATATAGCCTGAAATGGAGACATACCGATCAAGATGTGAAATGTCGTATAGTAGCAATATTCTCCTAAGTGAAGATAATGTAGCCATGCTCCCTACTGCCCCAAAACATAGATTTGAAAGTAGCCTTCCAGCCACTTGTTTACTATATCTGTTTTCCCTTTTTTATGGGGGTGATAACTAGTACTCGGTGTCAACTCGCAACCCATCAAACGGAAACGCTCCTACCAAAAGCCACCCATATAGCGGCTATCTCTATCACTGACTATGGTCTTAGTAAGAACTTGAAGTATGAAAAAATCTCTAAATAAGAGCCAGAACACTTGTGAAGTAGCGTACCATTAAGAAATGGAAAATAAATGTGAATAATTTGTTAGTCGATAAACAACCACAAAGATACAATCCTTCCCTTGTACTACTGGAAAAATGGTAATGAAATCCATAGAAATTTTCTCCCATTTCCCTTCCGAGATAGGAAGTGGTTGTAACAACCCTACATGATGGTTGTTATCTCCTTTATTCTGCTAGCCAACTATGCACTCCCTGATGTGCTGGAGTACATCCTCCTTGAGACCCTTCCATGAGAATCTCTCCCTAATGGCCCAACATGTATTTGTGAAACCTTGGTGGCCTAAGAGTGGTGAATCATGTGATGCATGCAAAATATTCTCCTTGAGATTATAATATATAATAAATAAGATATATTCATAGTAATATATGATCTTATCCATCACTCGACACCTCTCATTGGTCACCTGCTCATCTAGTATCTCACATGTGAAGCGGTCTTTGGAACACTCCACCAGCAGTTGGGCCTTTCAATCTGTGTCCACGCTCATCAATGGTAGCACTACTGGTCTTCGTGATAAGGCATATGCTACCAAGTTTCTCTTCCATTTGAAATATTCAATGTCAAATTCATATGCTAGTATTTTTCTAACCCATTTTTGTTTCCTCTCTTGCAGTTTCTTCTTCTCAAGAAAATACCGAAGATCGTTGTGATCAATATTCACTCGGAATATATTCCCCACCAAATACTATCTGAATTTTTCCAATGCATGCATAATGGCCAATATTTACTTATCATATATGGGATACAACCTCTCATGAGGCAACAAATTCCATCTCTCAAAAGATATGGGGTGGCCCCCCTGCATCAAGATCGCTCTAATGCCCTCCCCTAAAGTATCAAATTCCAGCACAAGGGGATGGGTAAATCCAGTAATATCGACACCAAGAAACTACTCGTCACCTCCTTAAGCCTATCAAAGGCCCTTTGTGCAGTATCTATCCAACCAAAGGCTCCCCTCTTGGTCATATCTAGGAGTGGTGCTACTAGTTGGGAGAACCCTTTGACAAACTTTTGGTAGTAGGTCTAGATGCCTACAAACCCCTGAATTCTGTTACATTCTTTGGCTCTGGCCAATCCCTAATAGCACATATCTTCTCCTCATGGAACCTTACTCCATCCACTCCAATGATGTGGCCCAAATAAAGCATATCTATGAGCCAAAAATCACATTTGGAGAGCTTAGCATATAATTGCTTCTCCTCCAGAATGAGTAATATTGTCTTAATATGCTACAAATGCTCCTCCCATGTGCGGTTGTAGATAAGAATGCCATCAAATAAAACCAACACAAATTTCCCCAATTTACCACGGAAGATGTGGTTCATACAAGACTAAAAAGTAGCTGGAGCATTGGTTAACCCAAAGGGCATCACCAAGAACTCAAAGTGGCCATAATGACATCTAAATGCAGTCTTGGGGATATCCCGATCGCTTATCTTGAAAAGAAATTCGACCCCCTCAGCTCATCAATCAACTCATCGATCCTGGGAATCTGGTATATATTATTTATTGTCTTCTTATTAAAGGCTCTATAGTTAATGCACATCCTCAATGTACCATATTTATTCTTCACCAAGACCACAGAAGAAAAAAAAGGACAGGTGTTGGGTCTGATATTTCCTAAAGACAATAGCTCTTGAATAGATCTTTCAATCTCATCCTTATAGGCTTTTGGGTGCCTATAGGATGTGGTGATCACTACTTGGATCCCCTGCTCCAACTGAATAATATTCTCAAACCCTCGGTCTGGTGAACTTCCTCGTGGTATGTCCCCAAATACTGTAGAATAGTGGTCTAGAATAGATTGCGTATCTGGGTGGAATCGTGCATCCTTTCCTCCTGCCTCTGACATACACGGCTCTATTGCCCATTCTATGTCTCCTTTGCACAAATCAACCTCCATCCTATGTGCTGAGACTACCTGAGGTGGATAGGTGTGCATGCCTCTGATCATTTGGCACTTACCACTCTTCTTATATGTCCATTCCATCTCCAAGTTCTCCCAATCCGTGGTGACCTTCCCAGTGTGATCAACCATTGTACACCAAATATCACATTGGTGTCAGGAATATAAACCACAAAGAAATGATAAGTCAATCTATAAGTCCCCAAAGTGATAGTCAATGCTAGAAAATTCTTCACACACTGCATGGTTCTAGGTCCTGGAACCAAAAGTGAGAATCCTTCAAAATTGTCTGTGGGAATGCCTCTCCTCTACACTAATTGGTTAACAATAAAATTGTGGGTAGCCCCACCGTCTACCAATACTGACACCCATTGCCCTTGAAAAACGGCTCAAAATATCAATGTCATTTACTTGGGAAATCCCCGCGAAGTTGCAAGGGCTCCTCCAGTTGGAGCAAATGCTCCATTTCTACCTCCTGGTGGTGGTGGATCTCCTCCTGGTGCTACATCACTAGTATCTCCTTCCAAATATTCTTCTTCCTCCTCTTTAATATCAGATAAAACCTCAATATAATGTGCCTTTCTGGCAACACACCAATGCCCTGGTGCCCATGGTTCTTGGCAAGTGAAGCAAAGCTTCCTCCTCCTCAAATATATCCAGACATCATCACTAAGAGATCCTTTGTCTTGGTTCCCCTTTAAGGGAGGAACCTTCATATCTTTCCCATTTGACTGAAAGGAGGGATTTTTCTGAAATGGAGCTATTTCCCTTGGAAAAGCATATTGTAAGTCTCTAGTCCTCTCAATGGAATCTTGGAGAGTATTTGGTCTAGTGGATTTCACCAACCCATGCAAAGGCTCTGCTATCCCATCAATAAACATGTATACTCTTCTACCTGTAGACAGATATGGAGTCATGACTGAAAATTTCAGAAATTCAGAGATATAAGTCTCCGGATTTCCTGACTGCTTGAGCTTAGCTAGCTCAACAAAGTGTTCTTCTGGATCTCTTCAATCCAATATTTCTACCAACCTCTGGGTGAATTTTTCATATGCAGTCACACCCGCATGCCCATTCATATGTTTCACCTCCAAGGTGCAATGCTTCTATCTTAATAACTTCAATCTATGAAGCTTGGTTTAGCTAGAAATAGATTTCTAGTTTTTCTACCCAAGCCTTGAATGTGCACTTGGGTGACCCATCAAAATCAAGCAGAAAAAATCTACCCACAGTACGCTGCAGATCATTTTTCTGCATGTACCCTCCAATTCTATTTCTATTACAAGGTCTTCTATTATCCTTAATCTGAAAAAACTCTTGTAATTTTAGATGCTCTTTGAACCTTTGAGATTGAGACTCATATTCTAAGAATTATTCACCAAGAGCCTCCTTCTCTTGAGGTCTTCCAACCCCATTTCCCATTGCTAGGAATGTAGGCATGGTGGAGCGTTGTGAAACTTGTTGCAATGTCGGTTTCTCACACCAATGATGTGGAGTGCCGGAAATTTCTCCATGTTAAAACCCTCTTGGGGTTTCCTTCTGTCTTTCCACCCTCATATCCTTGATTTCTTTGGAAATACATTGCATACTTCAGAGAATAATTTTTGGAAACTCTTTTTCATCCATTTCTACAAATGTCATAGATGTAGTGCCCCACAGGCTGAGCCAATATTATGCTCTGAAACAATTGTAATATTCCAAAATAGGTAAAACATGAATATTGAACATAAAACTAGAAAATGTAGTAAAAATCAACACATAAAATACATGAGTAGATCACTGAGCCATTTTATCATAATCAATAGCAGAAATGAAGTACAAGAACTTGAGCAGACACTCAAGTTAGGCAAAGAAAGCCTGAAATGACCCTAAACATCAAGAAATAAGAAATTGCTATTAAATAAACTGCTAGGAGGCCTTGAATGGAAAATCTTGTTGGAAATAACTACTTCTAGGAACTAGGAATGCATAGATCTATTGATTGGGTGCTCCAAAGATTTCGGGATCAGAGATCTGGGCTTTCTAGCACAATTCCAAGATAACCCAGAAAGGGTTTCTGGAAATGACAATGATGAAATATGTAGCCCTAGGGCTGAATTATGCTCTGTAGCTGGGTAACTGTTGGGAGGTGGCTGATCTAATGATAAAATAGCCAATACACCTCCCCGCTGACTTTCTGGATGAAGGGTTGCTCCCCTCACTTAATGATAAGCTGAAGAAGTTGGGTTATTAACCCTCCACTGAATCTTCCCTCCTGGATTGCGCAATTCCTGAAGGAGACAACACTCCTGTTGGTGGTTGAATATTGGCCTTGTGCCAGATGATGGAATGTAGCTCAAAGAACCTCTCCTGAGTGGGCACTCAAAGTCCCCTGAGGACGAGGGTGGGATTTCCTCTCGGAAACACCCTTGTGCTAAACAACACAAAAAACTCTGCTAAACAGCTGAAGCATGCAGAAAATCATAAATAAAATACACAAACAATATTCAAAATGATTTCTATGGCTGCCATCCCCTTCCTTATATGATTTTTGAGCCCCCACCCCCTTGGCCCCACTCAATAATGATGCTACTCTCATGGATATTTCCTCCCATTATGACTGCGTTGTCTTCCACTATCTCCACTACCTCCATGACTGCGTTGTTTATTTGGTCAACTTGACCCCATCCACATGCATTGATCCATATTCACACCAAGGAGTGGTTTATTCAACTTGGTCCTATCTAGATGCACTGATCCACATTCATATTAGAAGTGGTTTTATTCATACTAAAGATATTTAAGGGTCCATCTACCCTCTTATTCATCTATCTTATTGACAAAAACAAAATATAATATTATAACTAGCTAAAACCTAATTAGGAACATTACATATGCATTTAATATAATTTCTTCTTTGTTGATGAGAGATAACATCTTTTAATTATGTTCATGTACATTCTTGTTTAAATAAAAGAGGCATGGAAAAGTTGGATCATTTGGTGTCAATCTATAACAATGTTTATTCAAGAATGAAAGGTCATCATCAGTACGTGAACATTTCTTGATTATATTTAAGATGGATACAAATTATTTATTTCCTTGTCACATTAATTCTTTTAGTTCATAATTTTTCACATTTTATTTCCAAAATTTGTAATATGGGGTTGTTCAAATATCCAAAAATCATGTACAAGCTATGCTTGACATAGGTCACCATAGAATATTATGTCAACATTTTTTTAGGTCCCTATATTACTAGTATAGTCTCTTATTTTTCTTAGTGTAACCCCCTTATTGTTATTATTGTACCCCTGTAACCCCCATATTGTTATTATTGTGCCCTTAAATTATTATTGTTAGGTCGGCTAGGATTACATTGTGGCCCCACTAAGATTACATTGTGGCCCCATGGACTCCTATATATAGAAAGGGGGTTTTGTAATTTGAATCATCCAAGCATTTCTCATTCATGTAATGTATTTGAGGTTGCCCCCTCGAAGTGGCTTATTTCTAAGGCGTTGATATCTCTTTTCTTCTATTTTTGGAGTTGGTTTCACAACATTTGGTATCAGAGCTTTGGATTATAGGGTTTTTTCTACTCCAAACTAGTCGTCATGGAATTTTTGCTATAATTTTTTTCTACGAAGTTTCAGAAGCTGAATTATTTAGAGTACGAAGCCGAAATCCTGAGGAACATCATCGCAAAATTTCAGAGCTTGGTTCACAATATTTTTGGAGATATGATATGTGTAAGTTAGGGCTTTTTTCAAGCTCAAGAATTTAACCTAAACAGGTCATCGTGGCATTTTTGCTATAATTTTTTCTTTTCTACGAAGATTCAGAAGCTGAAATTTTTGGAGAGTGAAGCTAAAATCTTAAGGAACAACGTCGCAAAATTTCAGAGCTTGGTTCACAATATTTTCGGAGATATGATCTATGGAATTTAGGTCTTTTTTAGGCTCCCGAATTTCATCTCAAAGAGGTTATCATGGGAAAAGCTTCATTAAATCTCTCTCTGAGAATCAGATTGGAATGTTGTAAAAGTGGCTGCAAGTACATGGACTGTAGTTTCTTGTCTATCAATTTCAAAGACAAAGGAGAAAACAGTAACACGTGGCAAGTCGTACAAGTTCGCTCTACTGAACTAGTCCATAATTGGGTCATTGTGGGAGATTGGACATAACTTTTCCTTGAAGAATCCAAATTAGGTCAGACCTGTGACATTTGAAAGAAGCTTTAGAGGGATACTACAAGGCCAAATTTAAGATATTAAGGAACCGAAATTATATATATAATTCAATTTCAATACAGAGCTCCTCAAAAGCAAGTAAAAGGTGTGTATTTTTTTCTTGAATTCCATAAGTCTTGTTCGATGAATCAAGTTGAATTGATTCCAAGGGCATATTGTAGAATAGATATCAATATTGGATTCTAAAATGGCCCCTAAAAAAAATTCAACACCCATTAATCCTTTATAAGGCTCTACTATGACTCATGAAGATGAAGAATGGAAACATGACATATCAAAATTACAAGAGCAAGTGCAACAAATTTTGCTCTCGCAAAGAGCAACAAAAATTGACATGGAAGTTTTGAACAAAGGCGTGGAATATAAGATGTATTGTTTGAAGAATGGCATGGAAGCTAAGATAGATGGCATGGAAGTTGTCATTGAATCTAATATGGATGACATGGAAGCTAAGATCGATGAGAAAATGGAAAACATGAAGAATGATCTAAAAGTAGACATGGAAGGTTTGACAAAGTTGATACAAGAAATTTTTCCTAATGCTGAAAATATAGTAGAGGAAACTCATGATGAGAACAAAATAAATGTTAATCATGATTTCATAAACTCTAATGTTGGCGAGAAGAACCACCATATTCCAAAAATGGATATGATGAATTTTAATGGAAAGGATCTTGTAACATGGATACTACAGATGGAGAAATATTTTGATCTCCATAAAGTGAAAAACACACAAAAGGTAATAGTGTTTATTGATTCAGCTAGTACCCATAATATTATTCATTGTAAGGTAGCCAAGGAATTGAATTGTTTCCTATACCCAGCACCATAATGTCAAGTAATGGTTGCAAATGGAGGAACTATAAATTGCTCTGGAAAATGCCACAATATCAGCTAACCATGGGGGAATAAGTATTGAATATTCCAATGCTTTCCATTAATATGCGAGGTTCTGATGTTGTACTAGGAGTACAATGGTTACAATATTTGGGGACAGTAGCTTTTTATTTTCAAGAACTTTTCTTGAAATTTTTTTCAGAAGGAAAGGAAGTTGAATCATGGTGTATTGCAGGGAAGCTAGGAAAGATAATAAGCTCTAATGTCATGAAAAAGCTTCTAAAGAAAGAACAATGAGGCGTAATTTCACAATTATGCTCACTAGAAGTTCCAACATCGAAATCATCTATTTCTGCAGATCTCCAAAAAGTCTTGGACAATCATTCCAAGGTTTTTGAAACTCCCAAAGGACTCCCACCTATTCATGATCATGATCATGCTATTCATTTGATTCCAGGAAGTGTTCCTCCAAAAATTAGGCCTTATAGATATCCTTATGTCCAAAAGAGCAAAATTGAACGTATGATTGCAGAAATGTTAGAGGCTGGTATAATTCATCCTAGTCAAATTTCTTTCTCTGCTCCTGTATTATTGGTACACAAGAAGGATGGATCATGGCACATGTGTTCGGATTATAGGGAGCTCAATAAGCTCACCATTAAAGATAAATTTCCCATTCCTGTGATTGATGAATTATTGGATGAATTACATGGAGAAATTTATTTTACCAAGTTGGATCTTCATTCAGGATATCATCAAATTAGAATGAAGACTGAAGATATTCTGAAAACAGCATTTTGAACTCATGAAGCTCATTATGAATTTTTGGTCATGCCTTTTGGGCTTACCAATGCACCTTCTACATTTCAAGGGTTGATGAATTCCATTTTCAAACCCTTCCTTAGAAAATTTGTGCTAGTATTTTTTGATGATATACTAATCTACAGTAGGTCTTGGAAGGATCATGTTCAACATGTTGACAGGGTGCTCAAACTATTGCAGGAGAAACAATTATATGCTAAAACATCCAAATGTTTCTTTGGAGTACAAGAGGTGGAATATCTGGGTCATATTGTATCTCACGAGGGTGTTAAGGTAGACCCTAACAAAATTAAAGCCATTAAATAATGGAAAGTCCCCACAATCATAAAGCAGTTGCGAGGATTTCTTGGGTTAACAGGATATTATCACAAGTTTGTTAAGAATTATGGAAGAATAGCAGCACCTCTAACAACATTTTTGAAGAAAGATGCATTTTCATGGACTTCTAAAGCAACTAAGGCCTTTGAACATCTTAAAGAGTCAATGTGCCTAGCACCAGTCTTAGCTATGCCAGACTTCACAAAAACCTTTATTGTGGAATGCGATGGCTCAGGAAATGGAATTGGTGCTATTTTAATGCAAGAAGGAAGACCCATTGCTTTTGAAAGTCATCCATCAAAGGAAAGTATTTACAGAAAGATATTTATGAGAAGGAAATGTTACCAATACTGCATGCACTAAAGAAATGGTGAACTTACCTAATGGGAAGACACTTCAAGGTAAAAATAGATCATGATAGTCTTAAACAATTTTTGGAACAAAGACTATCTTTAGAAGAGTAGAAAAAATGGGCCACAAAGATGTTGGGTTATAAATTTGAAATAATCTACAAAAAATGAAAGCTAATTGTTGTTGCAGATGCACTCTCAAGAAATAATGAAGAGGTGGAAGCATTGCTTTGTTCCATTTCTATTATCCAACCAGATTGAATAACCGAAGCAAGGAATGAATGGAAGAAGGATGAAGAAGTGTGGACACTTATTCAAAAGTTGCAGCAAGATCCTAGTACATCCGATATATTTAGTTGGAAAAATGATTCCTTATGGTACAAAGATCGCTTATATCTTTGTAAGAATTCCCAACTAAAACAAAAGGTTCTTTTGGAATTGCACACTTCTCCTTTAGGAGGACACTCAAGATTTTTAAAAACTTGCCATAGGGTGAAGAAAGAATTTTTTTGGGATGGCCTTAAATCTGATATTCAAAATTTTGTGGCGGAATGTTTGATTTTCCAGTAGAATAAAGTTGAGACAATTAAGACCCCGGGTCTTCTACAACCTTTATCCATTCCAAGTCAATGTTGAAAAGAGATTTTAATGGATTTTATCACAGGTTTACCTAAGTCCGAAGGAAAGAGTGTCATCATGGTGGTAGTTGATAGACTTACCAAGTATGCACAATTTTGTGCATTATCTCATCCATTTAAAGCAAGTACAGTTGCTACTACATTTATGGACACAATTCAAAAGCTACATAGAAACCCAAGGGTTCTTGTGAGCGACAGAGATCCCATTTTTACTGGAAATTTTTGGACGGAGTTATTTTCTTGTTTGGGTACTCAATTAGCTCATAGCTCATATTACCATCCTCAATCCTATGGTCAAACTGAGATATTAAATAAATGTTTGGAAGGATATCTTCGTTGTTTTGTATCTGATAAACAAACACAATGGGTCAAGATGTTACCTCTTGCTGAATGGTGGTATAAAACTTCCTTCCATACTGCAGCAAAAATGACCCCATTTATGGAAATGTATGGATATCATCCATCGTCCATCACATCATCTTTAAGGGAAAATGTAATATTCCTTTTAAAGAATTATTTCACTCTGGACAGTGAAAACGTTGTATTCAGAAAATTACGCTACAAAAACATGGAATAGGATTTGGGTCCCCTTATATATGTTGTATGTAACTTTCATACCAAATGGCATCGAAAACAAATCATCCTAGCTACATTAAATAGATCTACCCATCTCAATACAACTTAAAAACACCCCAATCCCATGACTTATAATAACATAATTTCTGAAGACTGCAATAGCATAATTCACATGAGGTTTTCTACAGAAAATGATGAAAAAATACTGATATGGAGGTTATATTAATCATAGAGCCAAGAAATGGAGGTTTAACATATTTTACACAACAAATAAGGCAACCCGGCAAGGGTTTCCGGCATTACACAAGCATAAAAAGAAATATTGCAGAAAATAACGCAGTCTACTATAGATCTGCATTTGATATGATAGAATATGACATGAAAGAGCTTATCAATACATAAAATTTCAAAAGGCCCTCCCTATTATACTTTCTGGAGGGAAATAGACACCTCCTCCTCAAACACTAGCAGAAAATCAAGGGGTTCAACCCTACTACTACTGCACCTACAAAAAAGACACAATTTCTAAAAGTGACTACGTTGTAGATGATGATGGATGATTGACCCTAAGTCAGATGATGAAATTGAAGCTCAGAACCTTCCCTTTAGATCCCTTAAACAAGCTGATCCAAAGAAGAGGATGGAATTCCCACATGAGAATTCTTTGCACTAAATATTCCTGCAACCACAGCTCAATAGCTAAAGCATGTAAGTAGTCAAAATACCAAAGATAGATGAATATTGAATGCCTTCATTGCTTCTATCCCCTTATTATTATCCTTGGTGAGCCTCCTCACCCCTGACCCCATGCATTAATGAGGTGAATTCCTGGAAAAGATTCCTCCTTCAAAACTGTGATGTCCTTGTTGGTTTCCCTCCTCTTGTAACAGCGTTGTTGACTTGGTCAAATAGATATAGTTCACCTGCATTGCCCCCTTTCACACAAATATGGCTTTATTTTTCCTCCTAATCTGATCCCTTTTCACATTGGGATTATTTTATTGTCCTTTTATTCTTCTAATTGCCAAAAATGGAGCAATTATAATATTCCAACTGGAAGTGGCTAATTGGGAATATTATAGTCCTCCCCGCCCAAAATTTTCTTGCCCACAAGCAACAGTAAAGAAGGATGATGCAAGATCTTCTCTCCCTCCCAAGTGGCATCCTCATCTAGTAGATTCCTCCATCGAACGAGATATTCCTTGATATCTCTGCTTCTTAGATGCCTCTCCCTTGTGTCTAAGAATGCTTCTAGTTGCAAAATTAGGTGGCCCTCATCATCAATGGGGGGGAGATCCATGTTGGAAAATAAATTCCTCCCAATGGCCTTTTTGAGGCAAGAGACATGGAATATATTTTGGATCTTGCTTCCCTTAGGAAGCTCCAGCTCATATGCTACCTTATCGACATAATTGATCACCTTATATGGCCCATAGAAACGTGGTTTCAGCTTCTTAGCTCCCTTCTCCTTGAGTGTGGGCTGTTTATAAGGCTGAAGATGTAGATAGACTAGATCTCCCACCTCAAACTGTCTCTCTATCTGATCACAATCTGCATATATCTTCTGCTGGTTCTGGGCAGTAGCAATGTTGTCTTTGAGGGCTCTAAGTGTCCTGATTCTCCTGAATCCATTCCTTTGCTCTTGGAGCCTTACTTGCCCCAAACATAACATTAGCGAATGAGAGCGCCTCATACCCATATAAGGCCTGGAATGGAGTCATACCAATAGACATATGGTGAGTAGTGTTGTAACAATATTCTCCCAAGTGGAGCCAACGTAGCCAAGCCCTCTGCTGCCCTGCAACATAGTTTCTCAAGTAGCCTTCCATCCACTTGTTCACTATCTCGGTCTATCCATCAGTTTGTGGGTGATAGCTAGTACTTGGATTCAACTCAGTCCCCACTAACTGGAAAAGTTCCAGCCAAAAGCCACCCATGAAGCGGCTATCCCAATCACTCACTATGGTCCTTGGGAGACCATGGAGTCTAAATACATCTCTGAAGAAAAGCTCACTACCTGTGAAGCATTATAATGTGCAGAAATGGAAAAGAAATGAGAGTACTTTGTTATTCTATCAACAACTACAAAGATACAATCCTTACCCTGTACTGTTGGTAGGCCGATGATGAAGTCCATAGATATGTTTTCCCACTTCCCATCCAGAATAGGTAGTTGCTGCAATCACCTAGTAGGGTGGGTATGCTCTCCCTTGTTCTACTAGAAAATTGTGAAATCCTTGACATGTTGGAGCACATCCTCTTTGAGACCTTTCCATGAGAATATCTCTCTTATGACCCCATAAGTCTTTGTGAAACCTTGATGCCCTGCAAGTGAGGAATCATGTGATGCTAGTAAGATTTTCTCCTTGAGCTTGGAATTCTTAGCCAAGAAGATTTGGTCCCGATAATAGATGATCTCATCCATCACCTTATACCTTTCATCCGATAACACTCCATCAAGTATCTCACATGCAAAGTCATATATGGAATACTCAACTAAAAGTTGAGACTTCCAATTTGCATCTATGCCCCTCAAAGACAGTGTTGTAGGCCTCTTGGATAGAGCATCAACAACCACATTGCTCTTCCCCTTGACATACTCTATGTCAAAGTTATATGCTTGGATTTTTCTCACCCACTTCTGTTGTCTCTCCTAGAGTTGCTTCTGTTCATGGAAGAATCTAAGACTGTTATGATCAGTCCTCACCTTCAACTTATTCCCCACCAAGTACTGCCGGAACTTGGCTAATGCATGCATGATAGCCAAAATTTCTTTATCATATATTGGGTATAAACATTCATGGGGAAACAAATTCCTTCTCTCAAAGGCTATAGGATACCCTCCTTACATCAAAACTACTCCAATTCCTTCACCTGATGCATCACATTCTAGAACAAAAGGTTGAGAAAAATTAGGCAAAATCAATACAGGAAAACTACTCATTACCTCTTTGAGCTTATCAAAAGGCCTTTGTGTTGTAGTTGTCCAATGGAAATCTCCCTTCTTGGTCAATTCTATGAGTGGTGCTGCTAGCTGTGAAAATCCTTTCACAAACTTCCGGTAATAAGTGCAGATGCCAACAAACCCTCGGAGTTCTGTGACATTTCTGGGCTCAGGAAAATCTCTGATAGCCTAGATCTCCTCCTCATGCACCCCCACTCCATCCACTCCTATGATGTGCCCTAAATACAACATCTCTGTGAGGCCAAATTCACATTTGGAGAGCTTGGCATAGAATTTCTACTCCTTGAGGATATGTAAAACTGCCTCAATATGCTGGAGGTGCTCCTCCCAAGTGCAGCTTGTTGGGTATGTGTTATATTCTTTCCACGACTAAGCACGCGTGGGGGGGTAAAGGGGGGTGCGAAAGCCCCCCCTATCGGGGTCCGGGGCAGTGCCCCGGAAAAAAAATTTGGTCCTTAATTTCCGGTGGGTAGTCCACGTCCATGGTTTTGTGCATGGTTTTGCACATGGTTTTGGGGTTCAATGGTTTTCGGCCCATGGTATTGTTTGTAGATCCGATCAAGGGAACTACAGTTATGTTCTAATCCAGGGTTAATGGATTGGGGTTTATGTATGCTTCGGCATGTATATATATGTGTTGTAACACTAAAAGGAATATAATGAAAAATCAAGCTGGTCGTCCCGATTTGGGATCCAGGGGAAAATCTCTGTGTTCATCTGTTTTATGTTTTTTGCTCTCGCTATTGTGTATTTTCTGTTATAAGATTCGTGTGTAGATAATTTATGTTCATAGTTAAAACCTACATTTGGTATCAGAGCTATTTCAGCTTCAAGGGGACGCCTTTGCTGCTGAGGGTTTTTAGTTTGGGCCTGAGGTAGACCCTGTTCAGTGGGAGATCTGCGGGATCGATTCTTGTGGTGAAAGAAGATGGCTAGTGGCGGAAAGATAGAGATTGAGAAATTTAATGGTCAGAGTTTTGAGTTGTGGAAGCTCAAGATGGAGGATCTGCTGGTGGATAAAGATCAATGGATCGCGATAGAACCAGGTACTAAACCAACGGGAATGTTAGATGAAGACTGAAAGAAACTGGATCGGAAAGCTAAGAGCACAATACGGTTGTGTGTCTCAGATTCAGTATTGTTGAATGTATCTGGGGAAGCTACGGCGAAGAATTTGTGGGAAAAACTTGGGACTTTGTACCAATCTAGGTCTCTGGTGAATAAGTTGTTCCTGCGGATAAAGCTGTATAACCTGAGGATGAAGGATGGAGACTCGGTGACAGAGCATATGAACGCCTTCAATACTGTGGTAAGTCAGCTGTCATCTGTTGATATTAAAATCTTAGATGAAGATAAGTGCATCAGTTTGTTGTGTTCTCTCACCGGACTCGTGGGACGATGCAGTTGTGCAATAGGCTAGCAATACAACTACCTTGAATTTTGATGACATTGTCTTAGCCTTGCTATCGAGAGGAAATGAGACGGAGAAATATGGAGGTCGGAGATGGAGATGCCTTATCTATACGAGGAAGGTCAGAGCAGAAACAAGAATAAGGTTTAATTAAGTCAAATCTAGGGGAGATCTAAATCTCTGTTGAATATTGCAACGAAACGATTGAAAGAGGCATCCTGTGAAACATCATCCTTGATCGAGTTGGAAAATAATCACCTAAACTAGGTGGGGCCCACAGAGGCTATTTTAGGTGTATGGCTTATTTAGACATGGTGAGCATATTCTATGAGTTGCAGGATGCTATTTGTGGATGGTTGGTCAAGTTGGAAAAATATATGGACTTCTATTTCTAGACATATTGGGCGGAATCTATTTTTAGATTGCAAGTCTAAAAATAGATATGTCGAATATTATTAGCTCTTAATAATATTTTGACTATAAACATTATCTTATTCTCTTGGAGCACTTCAGTTAAGTGCACAGATGTGGCACAGGAGCTGACAGAAGGAATTATGCTATTCCTGAGGGTTAAGTGGAGCTATTTCATGGATACTTCAGTTAGAACTCATGTGACGGGTTTTGTGGAGTTATAGAAGTAGTTGGTGGAGTTGTGTTCATTTTAACTCGGTTAGACACAATTGAGCTAGTTGTATCTAGTCTAACTGATTGATACACTAGTGAGAGTGGTGTGAATTAATTAGTAATTAATTCACTAATTATAAAATCATTAATCAACTAAATAATACATCAGTTAACTTCAGTGTATGGACAGTTTCAGGGGAGACCAGTGGAGAGATAGGTGAAAGGGCAAGATAGACTATCTGTTGTGACTATTAGTGATGCATGAATTGCATCTACATATACATTGGAGTTTCCAATGATAATAACATAGTCAATGAGAGTGGGATTACATTGAATTGGTCTTTTTAATCAGCTTGGATTGCGTAGTGGAGGCAAGCTAGCAGGTGGCAAAGATCTGTGCATGGATTTGCAAGATTGGGCCTGATTAGTGTATGCCGATTGTATTGTACTGAGGGCTTGTGACAAGCTTTGTATGATATTTTCATATGATCTCCTTGTTACATAATATATAGTTGGGGTTTTTAGCTTCAGGCTTTCCCGGTAAACAACTGTGTTATGTGTGCTTTTATTGCTTCATGTGTTTTTCAATTGTTGATTCAATTTCCGCAAGAATTATAGTGGAAGGATTATGTATTTTGCAAGAAGATAAGTATTGTGAGATCAGGAGAGTCCGGATATATGCATGCATATTTTATATAATTTCTACATGGTATCAGAGCTGTGTTATAGATTTTCTACATGGAATGAGAGCAAGAATTTTTGGGTGCGCGAGTTTACAAAGAATATATGAAAATTTGGGTGAAATATTTTTAGAAACAAATAGCATATTTGGATTCCTTGCGAAAAAATACCCAAATTGAAAAAAAAATTGGTCGAATCGGAGCTCGGATGACAGAGATATCATCGATTTAAAATCAGCTCTTTTTGTTAGAAAATTTTGCGACGACGGGACAATTGCAATGTGCGCGAGCCAAGAATCTACATGCACTGAGGTAAAAGATGCATGCAAAGCTTTGAGGAGCAAATCAGAGGTTAGTGAATTGGTGGTTTAGAGGGAGCCTCTCAACATGCAGCATGAGAAGCAGTCTCAGAAGGTTGTGGAGCAGCCACAACTGGAGATGCAGAAGAATATTTATAGATTTGAAGTAGATGGGATTTCTACAGAACTTCCTACTGTTGGGAAGTGCAAGAAAGACATGCAATTGAAGCTTGAGAGGGAGCAAGATTTGCATGCAGGTAAGAGTGAACCTTGGGATGTGGAGTAGCCACAAGATGAGGATCATGGAGTGGGAGCAACCACTCATGCAGAGAAATTTCATGCCAAATGGGTAGAGGGAGTGCATGCAGCTATACCACCAGGTGAGAGGTGGGGCAACATGCATGAGTAATCCCAAGAGAATATTTCTAGGAAGGATTCATTGAGATGGTGTGGATCTCATGAATTGAACCTGGCTACGAGGTGCCCACAGAGCAGCAATAGCATGATCAGTTGGATTGATGCGGGCAGATCAAAGTGACAGTGTTGGATACTTGAGTGCAGTTCAGAGTTGACAGCAAGTGCAGAGTGCATGGGTGCAGAGTTCAACAGTGCAGTGGTTCCTGAAGACATGTGCAGTTGGTACCAACAAAAGTTGAAGACTTTGATGATAGATACGTTCTCGTTAGTTGTTGGAACTATTGAGTTTGAAGGGTTGCGGCAAGGTTGCAGGGCAAATGCATGGAGTTGCATGTTGCATGCAAAGACAATCCTTTCTTGTTGAGAGGGAGTGTTGAAGTTTGCAACAAGAAATAGTGAAGGAGGCATCCTGAAACATCATCCTTGATCCTAGTTGGAAAATAATCACCTAAACTAGGTGGGGCCCACACAGGCTATTTTCAGGTGTATTTCTATTTTTAGACATGGTGAGCATATTCTCTAATACTTATGAGCTATTTGTAGATGTTTGGTCGAATGTGAAAAATAGATGAAATTCTATTTTGAACATTGAGCAGAATCTATTTTAGATTTCCAGTCTAAAAATAGATATGTCGAATATTATTAGTTCTTAATAATATTTGGACTCTAAACATTATATTATTCTCTTGGAGCACTTCATTTAAGTGCACGGATGTGGCACAGTAGCTGACAGAAGGAATTATGCTATTCCTGAGGGTTTACTGGAGCTATTGCATGGAGGACTTCAGTTAGAACTCATGTGACAGAGTTTGGTGGAGTTGGAGAAGTAGTTGGTGGAGTTGTATTTAGTTTAACTCAGTTAGACTCAATTGAGCTAGTTGTATCTAGTATAACTGATTGATACACTAGTGAGAGTGTTGTGAATTAATTATTTAATTAATTCACTAAATATTACTCATTAATCAACTGAAGAATACATCAATTAACTACAGTGCATGGCAGTTTCAGTGGAGACCAGTGGAGAGATAGGTGAAAGGGCAAGATAGACTGTCTGTTGTGACTATAGTGATGCATGAATTGAATCTACATATACATTGGAGTTTCCAATGATAATCACGTAGTCAATGAGAGTGGGATTACATTGAATTGGTCTTTGTAATCAGCTTGGATTGCGCAGTGGAGGTAGGCTAGCAGGAGGGCAAGATCGGTGCATGGATTTGCAAGATTGTTCCTAATTAGTGTATGACAATTGTACTGTACTGAGAGCTTGTGATAAGCTTTGTATGCTTTGTATGAGATCGTCATATGATCTCCATGATACATAATATATAGTTGGGGTTTTTAGCTTCAGGTTTTCCTGTTAAACAACTGTGTTATGTGTGTTTTTATTGCTTCATGTGTTTTGCAATTGTTGATTAAATTTCCGCAAGAATTATAGTGGAAGGATTCTGTATTTTGCAAGAAGATAAATATTGTGAGATCAGGAGAGTCCAGATATATACATGCATATTGTATATAATTTCTACAATCTCCTGGAAATTTTGTAAAGGTGTGCTGGAAATGCGGAAAGGAAGGGCACTACAAAAATGACTGCAAATCTAAAGCTCCTGAGAAAGGAAAGGGATCTGATGATGCTCCTTCTACAGAGGCAAAAACCACCTCGGATGAAGATGGGGATGTGTATTTGGATTCTTCTTCAAATACACATGTAGATCATGATTCATGGTTGATTGACTCAGGTGCATCCTTTCACTTCACTCTCCATAGGGAGTGGTTCTGCGAGTATGAGAAATATGATGGTGATGTCTTCCTAGGGGATGATAGGAAGGAAAAAATCATCGGACGTGGAAAGGTAAAGCTGAAGCTACAAGGTGGAAGGATTAGAACACTTCCTGGTGTTCTGCATATTCCTGCATTGGCCAGAAATTTGATTTCTGTAAGCAAGATGGATGATGCAGGTGTAAAAATAGTGTTCGAGAAAGATGCCTGCAAGATGGTTCGGGGAGCACTCGTACTAATGCGAGGAGTTTGGATTGGAACTCTGTACAAGCTACAAGGTAGCACTTTTTATTGATGGGTGTAATAGTTCTGTGGTTCCTGAAAGTGGGACGGAAAGCCTAGCTATCTCTGGAGAAAAGACCATGCTATGGCATCAAAGGCTTGGACATATTGGAGAGAAGGGCCTTCAGATACTGCATAGAGATGGTATGGTAGAAGGTATGTCTAATTGTTCTCTGGATTTCGATTTATGTGAACATTGTGTATATGGGAAGCAGAATCGGGTGAGTTTTCCTTTTGGTGCTAAGAGGGCAAACAAGATATTAAAACTTGTGCACAGTGATGTGTTTGGGCCTGTGTCAATTCCATCAATGGGAAATTCTGTGTACTATGTTTCATTCATAGATGAATTCTCAAGGAATACATGGATATATTTCTTGAGGAATAAATCTGAAGTCTTTGACAGATTTAAAGAATTTAAGGCTCTGGTGGAAAACCAGAGAGAGAAGAAGATAAAGGCATTGAGGACAGATAATGGTGGGGAGTTCTGCAAGAAGGAATTTGAAGAGTTCTGTAAGAAGTGTGGTATAGCACGACAGAAGACTACTCCATATACACTTCAACAAAATGGAGTTGCAGAAAGAATGAATAGAACACTGATGGAAAAGGCAAGAAGCATGCTCAGTAGTACCGGGTTAGGACAAGAATTCTGGGTAGAGACAATGGAGACTGCATGTTACTTAGTTAACAGATCACCTTCATCAGCGTTGGAGGATAAGACCCCACATGAGGTATGGATTGGTAAGAAACCCTTTCTTTCACATCTAAGGGTATTTGGATGTGATGCATATGTACATGTTCCAAAGGAGAAAAGGACCAAGTTGGATAATAAATCTGAAAGGTGCATCTTTATTGGGTATAAGGATGGTTTAAAGGGTTACAAGCTTTGGAACCCAGAAACAAGGAAGGTTGTGTACAGTCGAGATGTGGTGTTTAGAGAAGTGAAAGATGTTGTTAAACATGAAATCCTACCAAAGGAACCTGAGAAGATAGAGTTTGAGCTAAAGGAGGATGAATCAGACTCTACAACAGAAGAAGACTCAGAAGATGAAGAGCCACAAACTTCAGCTTTGAGAAGATCAGTTCGGGAAAGAAGGCAACCAGAAAGGTATAGTCCATCTGCTTTCTGTTCAGGTTTTGCCTTAACTATAACTGATGATGAACCTAGAACTGTCAGGGAGGCAGTAGATTCAGAGGATGGAAAACTCTGGAAGGAGGCCATGGTTGATGAAATGGCATCCTTGCACAAAAACGATGCATGGGATCTGGTGGAGTTGCCGGCTGGAAGGAAGCCCATTGGGAGCAAATGGGTGTTTAAGAAGAAGATGAATGTAGAAGGCAAGGTGGAAAAATACAAAGCTCGGTTGGTAGCAAAAGGTTATTCCCAGGTGCCGGGAATTGATTTTGGTGATATTTTTTCTCCTGTTGCCAAGGTTACTTCTATTAGATTACTTTTATCTCTTGCTGCTGCATTTGATTTTGAGATAGAACAGATGGATGTGAAGACAACATTTCTTCACGGGGATCTAGAAGAGGAGATCTACATGAAGCAACCTGAAGGCTTTATGGTGAAGGGTAAGAAAGAACTGGTATGCAGGTTGAAGAAGTCTATGTATGGGTTAAAACAATCACCAAGGATGTGGTATCAGAAATTTGATACCTATATACGGGGACTTGGCTTCACCAGAAGCAAGGAGGATCACTGTGTTTATTTTAAATTAATTGGTGACCGTGTTATTTATTTGTTCTTGTATGTGGATGATATGTTGTTGATTGGAAATGACAAAGAAATTATCCAAGATTTGAAGACCCAACTATTATCCAAATTCGACATGAAGGATCTGGGTGCTGCAAACTATATTTTGGGCATGGAAATTAAGAGAGATCGGGCAAAGAGGAAGCTCTGGTTAAACCAGAGGAAGTATGTCGAGACTATATTGCAGAGGTTCAATATGCAGGATAGTAAACCGATGAATGTTCCTATTCCTGTAGGTGTAAAGTTGTCTGCTGAACAGTGTCCCAAGACACAAGTAGAAGAGGAGTATATGTCCCATGTTCCATATGCAAGTGGAGTGGGTAGCCTGATGTATGCAATGGTCTGTACTAGACCAGACATTGCACATGCAGTGGGAGTATTGAGCAGGTTTATGTCAAACCCAGGGAAGGAGCATTGGACAGTAGTGAAGCGGGTTTTCAGATATTTACGTGGCACTAGTGATTATGGCTTGTGCTACCAGGGAGGACCAGGATTGGAAAGAATGTTGGACATTCGTGGTTTTGTTGATGCAGACTGGGCTGGAGATCTGGACCAAAGAAGATCTACAAGTGGGTATGTGTTTAGCCTATTTGGAGGCGCAGTCATTTGGATGAGTAAAAGATAGTCTGTAGTGGCTCTTTCAACTACAGAGGCAGAATACATAGCAGCCACTCATGCAAGCAAGGAAGCAGTTTGGTTGCAGAGATTGTGTTCAAGTATGGGGTTGGTACAACAAGCTATAAGGATAGACTGTGATAGCCAAAGTGCAATTTTCTTGGCTAAGAACCCTGCTTATCATTCAAAGACAAAGCACATTGATGTTCAATATCACTTTGTTAGAGATATGGTTGAGGCTAAAAGGGTGTTGCTGGTAAAGGTGGACACTTTGAAGAATGTTGCAGATGCATTAACAAAGTCTGTGAGCACTTAGATTTGGGATCCAAGGGAAAATCTCTGTGTTTATCTATTTTATGTTTTATGCTCTCGCTATTGTTTATTTTCTGTTATAAGATTTGTGTGTAGATAATTTCTGTTCAGGGTTAAAACCTACATGGCTCTAGATAAGAATATCATCAAAGAAGACCAATACAAAATTTCTCAAATGACCACGGAAGATGTGGTTCATGCAAGATTGGAAAGTTGCTGGGGCATTGGTCAATCCAAAGGGCATCACCAAAAACTCAAAATTCCCATAGTGATATCTGAATGTTGTCTTGGGGATATCTTGATCCCTCACCTTGATTTGATGATACCCGGATCTCAAATCAATCTTGGAGAAGTATTTAGATCCCCTCAACTCATCCATTAGTTCATTGATCCTGGGTATGGGGTACCTGTTCTTCATGGTCTTCTATTTCAAGGCCCTATAATCAATGCACATCCTCAATGTGCCATCCTTCTTCTTTACCAAGACCACTGAAGAAGCAAAAGGACTAGTACTAGGCTTGATGTGTCCTAGATCTAGCAGCTCTTGGATGGCCCTCTCAATCTCACCCCTATAAGCCTTGGGGTGCCTATAAGGATTGGTGATTACTTCTTGGATCCCCTGCTCCATCTCAATAGTGTGTTCAGACCCTCGGTCAGGAGGTGTCCCTGGTGGGATATCTCCAAATACTGTAGAATACTGATCCAAAAGATACTAAATATCTGGATGCACTGGTGAATCCTTTCCCCCTACTTCTAATATATGTAGCTCCACTCCCCATTCTACATATCCTCTGTGTAGATCTGATTCCATCATGTGTGTTGAAACAACCCAAGGGGGGTATGTGTTTATGCCCTTGATCTTTTGATACTGTCCACTCTTCCCTTCTGTCCATTCCATCTCCAAGGTTTTCCAATTAGTGGTAACTCTCCCAAGAGTGATCAACGACTGGACTCCCAATATGACATTGGTGTCTAGAATATCTACCACAAAGAAGTGGTATGTCAAGATGTAGGTCCCCATGGTAATGGATAGTGCCAGAACAACTTCGCACACTACAGGGTCATAGCTCCTGGGACCAAGACTGAGAATCCCTCAGACTCCTCCATGTGGATCCCTATCCTTTGTACCAGTTGTGCATCAATAAAATTATTATTTGCTCCACTATCTATCAGTATAGACACTCTTTACCCCATAATAGCACCTTCTACCCTCAAGGTTATATATTTTGGGACCCATCTTAACCCTGCAATAGCTCCCTCTCTTGGAGCAAAGTCTTCTATGGATGGTACAACGATGGCCTCTTCCCCTTCCTTGGAGAAGGCCTTATCATAATGTGCCTCTCCTGCAGCACATTACTCCTTCAAATCATGAACAATGATTTTCTTCATTGGCCCTGAAGAGGTCTCCTGCTGTAGTAATGTTCTTGCCCTGGGCAAGGTGTGTTGTAGGTCTCTATATTTCTCCATAACTTCAAGGAGGGTGGTTGGTTTGGTGGATTTGACCAACCCTTGTAATGGTTTAGCCGCCCCATCAATAAACATGCATACCTTTCTACTCATAGTGAGGTTGGATACCATCAATGAAAGCTGCAAATATTCAGCAATATAGTCTTCAAGATCTCCCTCCTATTTGAGCTTGGTTAACTTGAAAAAATGGGCTTCCAGATCTCTTGGATCAAATATTTCCACTAGTATTTTGGTGAATAATGAGTATGAAATGATGTGATAATGCCCAAGTGTGTTCAATCCATGAAACCACCACTCATGATCCTCCCCTTCTAAGTGCAACGCAACTATCTTGATGGCTTCTATTTCAGAAACCTTGTTGAGTTGAAAGTAAGTGTCAAGCTTCTCCACCCAAGCCTTGGTTGTACACTTAGGTGTTCCATCATATGTGGGTAAGAAGAAACTCCCCACACTACACTGTAGGTTTTATCCCTGCATAAAATTCTCCTCCTTTTGATGACGATTAACTTTCCTCCCATCCTTGATCCGGCAAAAATCCTGAAAGCTCAAGTGTTCTTCGAACCTTTGAGATTGGGATTCATAATCCTAAAAATAATTTCCCATGGTTTCCTCTTTATCTTATCTAGATATAAATGAAGGCATGGTGGAGCATTGTGGTGCAACTAAATGATCTATGCCATATGAAGTGTTGGTGCTTGCCTTATGGAAAAACCCTATGGAATCCCCTTTACGCCTCATCTCCTTGGGGTCCCTTGTAATTTTCTGCATGGTATAAAGTAGGATTTTCAAGATATCTTCCTCCTCCATGCTGTATATAGAGTATCCCCACAATCTGAGCCAAGATCAGAACTTTGATACCACTGTAATATTCCCTTTTAGGAATTGTTGTTCTCTGGACAGTGAAAACTTTGTATTCAAAAAATTACATTATAAAAACATGGAACACAAATTGGATCCCCTTATATATGTTTTATTTGACTTGCATACCAAATGGAATAAGAAAAAAATCATCCTAGCTACATTAAACAGATCTCTCCATCTCAATATAGCTTAAAAACACCCCAATCCCATGACTTACAATAACAGAATTTATGGAGACTGAAATAGCGTAATTCACATGAGGATTTCTATAGAAAATTAGGAAACAATAGTTATCTGGAGGTTATATTAATCATAGATCCAAGAAATGGAGGTTTAACCTCTTTTACACAAGAAATAAGGCAACCCGACAAGGGTTTCCAGCATTACAAAAGCATAAAAAGCAGTACTACAAAAAATAACGTAGTCTACTGCAACTCTGCATTTGATATGATAGAATATGACATGAAAGAGATGATAAATACATAAAATGGAAAAATTCCCTCCTTATTAGACATTCCGGAGGGAAATAGACACCACCTCCTCAAACACTAGCACAAAATCAAGGGGTTCAACCCTACTACTACAACACCTGCATAAAAGACATAGTTTCTAAAAGTGACTGTGCTATAGATGATGATGGATGATTGACCCTAAGTCATATGATGAAATTGAATATCAGAACCTTCCCTTTAGATCCCTTAAACAAGCTGATCCAAAGAAGAGGATGGAAATCCCGCATGAGAATGATTTGTTGTAAATAGTGTTGCAACCACAACTTAACAGCTAAAGCATGCAAGTAATCAAAAGACCAAAGACAGATGAATACTGAATTCCTTCCTTGTTGCTATCCCCTTCTTCTTATCCTTGGTGAGCCTCCTCACCCCTGACCCCACGCATTAATGAGGTGACTTCCTGGAAAAGATTCCTCCTTCAAAAATGCGCTGTCCTTGTTAGTTTCGCTCCTCTTGTAGCAGTGATGTTGACTTTTTCAACTAGATCTAGTTCACCTGCATTGCCCCATTTCACACTAAGGTGGATTTATTTCTCCTCCTAATCTGATCCCTTTTCACATTGGGATTGTTTTATTGTCCCTTTATTCTTCTAACTGCCAAAAATTGAGCAATTATAATATTCCAACTAGCAGTGGCTAATTGGGAATATTATAGAAAATTCAAAGGTTCAAGCAGTGGAAGATCACATTGAGCATCAATAAGAAGTTCTCTAGCTCTTAAAGGATAACTTGAATTTGGCACAAAATCGAATGAAACAGCAGGCAGATCAACATCACAGCAAGAGAAGTTTTGATGTAGGAGACTGGGTATTTTTATGGCTACAACCATACAAAAAAATGTCCCTCAATCAAGCTAAGAAGGATAATAAATTATCGCCAAAGTACTATGGTCCTTACAAGGTGTTGCAAAATATTGGTACTATGGCATACAAATTGGAGCTTCCTACTTCTTCACGAGTGCATCTAGTTTTCCATGTTTCATGCTTAAAGAAGGTTATAGGTGAAAATATTCTAGTTCAAACAATTTTGCCAAAACTTGACGAGGAAGGAAAAATCATATTGGAACCTAAAGCAGTCACGGAAACAAGAACTGGACAACTAAGAAATCGATCAATTTCAGAGTATCTCATCAAGTGGAAGAACTTACCCACTCAATATTCTACATGGGAGGATGATAATTTTATAGAGAAGCACCCTGAGCTACTCATGCATTGAGAACAGCACTTTTTTGAAGGAGAGGGGCATGTTAGGTCCCTATATTACTAGTATAGTCCCTTATTGTTGTTATTGTAACCCCCTTATTGTTATTATTGTACCCCTGTAACCCCCATATTGTTATTATTGTACCCTTAAATTATTATTGTTAGGTCGGCTAGGATTAAATTGTGGCCCAACTAAGATTACATTGTGGCCCCATGGACTCCTATATATAGAAAGGAGGTTTTGTAATTTGAATCATCCAAGAATTGTTCATTCATGTAATGTATTAGAGGTTTCCCCCTCGAAGTGGCTTATTTCTAAGGCGTTGATATTTCTTTTCTTCTACTTTTGGAGTTGGTTTCACAACAGATTCCAAAACGGGGAAGATAGAGTATGCATAATTTCATGGAGTCACTTGTCAATGTTATATAGAAATTGAGACCCAATTAATGAAGCCTCATCTATCAACATAAATTTAAGTTTTTTGTATTTTTTTCTCTATATATCAGGTGTGTTAGAAGCCAATGGCACCATGTGACAAGGCGAAAGTGGAAAATGAAAATCTGAATGGACTATGTGCACTATACACAACTTTTCGAGTAAATGCAAGTATTATTTTGTTTTTCAAAGGGTCACTTTCTAAGTCTTTGTTGTAAATACGTACCAGTGCATGGTAAAGTGCTTGTGCGATGAATGTCTTTCCTGTACCTACACCTCCAGTGATGAACAAATAGAATCGCTTATGAGGATTATTATTTTTCCATAGAACTTATTTTTTTTATTATTGATTGTTGCTCTTGATGTAATTGTCTCATAATTTAATGGTATGCCAATGTTTCCCTTGAGTGTTTTTTAATTGTATATTCTATTGTAAATCTTGTTGAATGCCATATTTTTCATTACAAGAAACCCTATTGTCAGTTTCTAATGGCAAGTGAAGCATAAATATCTCATCACTTTGGGATGCAATTGTAGTAGAAGAAATTTCAATATCACCCCATGGTGTGAGTAAACGAGATTTTTTTTTTTTTTTTTCCTGTGACATTGATAATGTGTCTATGCGAAAAGTATGCTTCAGCCCATGTTTCTTCATTTTTCTTCAATGTGTATTCAAATCCTATGTATGGATTTAAGGCATCATTTTTTCTCTATAATTGTTTTCTGGGTCCATGTGTTGATTATATCGAATGAATATTATGACATATGGACCTTTTTTTTCATGTTATCGTGATTGAAAATGAGGAAACACATTCTGCCAATAAAACTTGCTCAAGGGAAACGAGACGTGCAACATATCTATCAACAATTGTCATGAAAAAAATATCTTCATAATTATCGGGTTCTTTTTCTAACAAAATAGACACACACACACACACACACACACACACACACACACACACACACATATATATATATATATATATATATATATATATATATATATATATATATATATTTATTTTTTATTTTTTTTATTTTTTATTTTTTCAGTTGGAGTAGTGTTAATGAATTTCTTTTTCTAGAATATGAATACAAAGGAAATGACAGAGCAATGTGGAATGACTTGACATTTTTTCATATTTATAAATGTGTTTCCAAGATTACGAATAGTTTCAATTTCGTTGTCTCCGCAAGATATGCAATTTTCTCAAATTTGTTTGAATGAAATTTTCGTGGAGCGATCCATTTTTGTCATATAAGAACTGCAATATATTGCTGAAGCATATGCATCTACAATAAATTGAGCATCTTTGTTTTCTTTGCACAATGAAGGTTTTTTTTTCAAATGCATATATCCACACATCGCAAGTATTTCTTTTGAGTAATACAATTGGATGACTAATACAAAATCATAAGAGCATGATCTATTCTTGTTTGTAATTCCAAAATCACCTAAAAACATGGTAAATGTTATGTATTTTTAATAGGATTTGTCTTATAGAAGAGATGAAATTTTCTTTTGCATCACTTGAATATCATTGTTTTAATTGCACAAAGGATACAAGATACAAGTTTCATCATTTGGTGGGACATGGAAACCAAATCTACAAGTAGAATTTTTATGTTTTTTCAAGTTTTTGTATGGTGATGAGTTTCAAATTGAATCATTTGATTCAAAAATATTGTTGACTAAAAAGTCAAATACTAATCAATGAAACCTATGACATCAACATAAATGGATTGTTGATATATTGGTGCATTTTGAATCCAAAGTAATACATGGTCATGCTTTGATCATTTACTTTCGAATTGTGTAATAAAAAAATAATCTTGCACTTGACAAAATGATTCATTTTTTTGTTATCAAGGAACGTAGTGACGAGATTATGTGCCTAAAATATCGAATACATATGACCGGTTGACATGTGATCAATGTGTCAATGCATTAATCATCAAATTTCTTTTACTGATTTTCTATGGAGTCAGTACATTATATTTTTAGATTGGCCCTTCAAATTTCACAAAAAAATTTGGAGGGCCAATCTATCATATCATTAAAAATATTTCTTTTTGTAAATGTTCAAAATATTCAAGCGATGTGCGAATGATTCTTAAATATTGATATGAAAATGGTGATTTTAATAATTTGTGAATATTATTTTTATTTTTAACATCTTTAGCAACTATTTTTTGTCCTTTCAGCTCTCCTTTCCGAATACAAATCCAAGCTAACCTAGAAACCCGGTTTATCAAAATATTATTTGCTTAAAAAAATATGTAATATGTGTTGAAAAGTCACCAGACATGTGCAATAGTTCCCATTGTGAAATTTTTTGATACGAAAAGTGATTGATAACATCAATAGGGTGACTTGATCCAAAGAACAATGTCAAGAAGTTCAGTTCTTCAGAGAGTTTGTCTTGAAAAATTCCTAGGGGATGAAACCCTTCAAAAGGTGAAATTTTTATTATCCTTGTATCAAGACCATATATAAGGTGGGCCTTTAAATAACCATGTACAAGTGTTTCAATTTTTTTGGCTCTGGATCATTATCTATATTTGGTGAGTCTAGTTCCTTCATTTTTCTACTATCATTCTGATGATCTTGCCTACTTTGATAATAATAAAAAAACCATTAATAGTTGATTACTATTTGTTCGCTCTTGTATAAATATGTGTTACATAAGTTAGGCAATGCACACATCACTTCGTTGGGTCGAATATTTCCATACAAATAGGCATTCTTGTATTCCAATTTTCTTTTTAGAATAATTCCCACTGTCATATTGCCATCAATATCTCTAGGTAATGCTCTCTAAATTCTATATAGATTGGAAGTAAAATTCATATTTGTCTCTGTTAATCCAATTTGTGATATTTTGTAACCATGTTGTCTTATCTATGAAAAATCCATCCTTGGTGCCCCAAATTTCTCTTCCAAATATGGAAATTGTGCAACAAAGATCAATTTTTTCGTTTCGTCGAATATGAAGAGGTGATGCAAATTTAGGAACTTTTTCATTGAGTATTTAATTATTACAAGATTTCATATTTGTTCATTTATTTTAATGGATTTTAAGTTTGAAGTAGACATCAAATAAAAAATAGTATATAATATGTATTTGTTAATAGATTGCATTTCCTTTCCAAAGGAAAAATATATCACAAATGAAACATGCATATGTAGGTTTGTCTTGGATTGATTGCAAATATGCCTCAATTGATTTATTTGACTTTACATGTTTCTTTTGTGCTTCTTGTATTATAGCAACTTGTGATAATATTGAAAATTTCAACTGATGTAAGCGAGTGTACCACTTACTATATGCATTGGAAAAATAAGTACATTCATCTTTTTTGTTTTGTGCCTCAATTGAAAAAGGATTATTGTCCTCATTTTATTATGTGAAATCATTTGATACTTCAAAAAAATTTATTTTTTATGATATTGTGTTGTTAATTTAGAATTTATTTGATTGAGTAGAACATATAATAAACCTACATTATTTGCTAACAAGATATCTACAAGGTACACTTGAGATCGTCTTGCAATTTTCACAGTCTAAGATTCTTTGGATCATTTGTGGTGTCTTTTCATTGTCATTAATATTTTCAACATTTTGAATTCCCATAATTGCATGGAAATGTGCATGTGATGTATATATTGTTACATTTATAATATACAAGACTTTGGAGCAAGGTTTTGATGAATATAATCTCAAGGAAATATATTTTGTTTCTATATTCCATATATATATGTTAACAGATCAAGGATTTCACATATCCATTGTATTGAAAAAACTTTTCCCTCTATATGTCCATATGCATATGGCATTGAAAAGTTTATAATATAATATTTCCAATCATTGATACATTGATACATTGATCTTGTTCAATGTTTGTAGCATCCAAGTGTTGTTGTAAGAAATTGATAGCTCCATCATCATTGAAAATGAAGAAATTGTAAAACTTTTTCACAATTCTTTTTCTAATAGTACACATATCAGACCATCGTGCAAGCGTACAAATACACTCAAACAATGAGTCATGTTAGTCATTGAAATTTTGTCCATAGATCAATAAGCCTTGTTCAAATATGATTTTCTAGATTCATAATATATCAAATTTTCCAAGTGAGTATTAATATGGAAAAATGCATGGGCCAATTGTTCTATCTATTAAAGCTACATTGTTTACTGTGCTATGTAAAAATAGTGGTTCAAAATTTCCACATGCAAGATTTTGGTTATGTAGAAAAATATTATATTAATAGCCATGAATGTATTAATTGAACCATAGATATGCTTGGCCATTTTTAAATATCCAAACATTGACAGGAACTCATAACCAATTGGAGAACCATTTGATAAAAAACACATCCCCCCATAAGCTAATTATATATGGAGAAAAAATAGAAGAAGGTGTAGATAATCCTTTCAATTACATTTCAATATCATTAACATGACAAATATCCTTAAGTTATTTGAGAGTCAATTATGTATGCAATGAATGCAAAGCAGCATCATGTCCATGATATAATCAATGTCAAAAGTGGTTTACAATTCCATGTCGTATTTTAGTTGAACTATAGAGAAAGTGAAGAAGAACAACAAATGAGTCAAATAACAAGTCATCGGGATAATAGAACAAATTATTTAATATATGTAAATTGAATCTAGATAACTTGTGATCAATTTCTTGCAATTTTGATCCTTTCAATGCAAAACTATTTTTCATTTCCATAGAGTGTAATGAGACAATCTGAAATTTTTTCCAAATGTGACAATGATTTACAACATTAAGAGCATGGATTGCATTGAATGTTCAATCACCACATATGATACTACAAAAATTTTAGACTTCATATATTATCTAGCATACATTGTCTTTGTGAATATATTTTTTCCCTATTTTTTTTTTATAATACTCTGAAAATGAGTACCTATCATTGTGACAAAGGAGTAGAAGAAATGGCCATAAGGAACCTTGAAGATTTCATTTTTTTGGAATTGAAAAATAATTTAAAACTAAATACATTTATGCAATTTAAACAATAACAACAAAAGAATTATTATCATTTTAACAAATTTCAAAATAGGATGTTAAATTTATAAAATTTCGTAATTGTTTTTTTACAATTATTGTAAATTATATAAAATGTATAAATCAAATAGAATCCAAATATTAGTTTCAAAAACAAATTACAATATATTTTTCTATAATAAATAAAATTTAACTTAAAATAACAAGCATAAAAATATTTTAAACAATAATCATATTCAAAACGTTATTGAAATAATAAACATATTCAAATGATTTTTACTATAAAGCTATCAATTGCACTATGTCTAAGTTACTAACCTATTGTTGCATTATAAAGACATTATTCTATGAAATAAAATGTAGAGAATTTAGGTTCCATAATGCAATATTTATTTTTTAAGACTTGTTGCAAATGGATATAGTTCCAATTGATTGAGAATAACTATCGTTAACACATGAACATCATAATATTTTGAAATATCCACATCATAGAAGTTGGAAAAATTCTCATAACTACTGTGTGCATATGCAGGAACAAAACCCAAACATAATTGGTGGAAAAAAAACAATGCATGGACTTAATGGAAAAACTGAAAACTAGAAAAAATAATAATTGATATTTCTATGTAGAAAGAAGAACCAAAGAAAATTTGCAAGTGTTTTGATCAATAAAACACACCACACATTGTTGGTTTTTGGAAAAATACCGATGTAACTTTGTTTGCCATAAAAATTCTAGTTTTTTTTCTTCTATATATATGATTTTAGGATTCTTCTATCCAAATTGTCTTTGTATGATTTATGACACAATAACGTTAATCACATGAGTTTATATACTTGGTCTTCATGCATAGCATATAGTTCAAATGTATTCGTTATCACCCACTGATCATTAAGATATTGACAAACTTAGAATGAGACTACATGAGAACCGCCAACAATCTATCCAAGGTACAATAGTATTTATAGCACCATAGCCATGAATTATTCAAGGTAGAAAAAACTTGTGTAGAAATAAAAACTTACTTTGCATTCAATTGTACTATATATATGTATAATCTATTTTGTCCAAATAACAATGACCAAATATGGGTACTGTGATTCTATATCATATTGTTTTCTATCAATTGAAAGAATTACCTACAATATCATAAGTAACAAACAACATTCTAGTGACATATGACTAATAAAACACAAATAAAAAATCATTCCCCAATTGTAATCATAGTACTATAACTACATTAAATTACAAATCAAGGTGGGTAGCATGACTTTGTATCGTATTGTTTGCTCCCCATTGAAATCATTATATACTATGACACAAATAACAAATAACATTCTAGCCACACATGACTATAGAAATTGAAAATAAAAACCATCACTCGATATTAATCATAGCTCTATAACTACATTAAATTCCATATGAAATTTAGTAAATGTGTCAATTTCAGAAAACATATTGCACCAAAATTGTCTAAAAATGCAATAATTTAAGCTTCTATAGCCACTCATCTTGGAATAAGTATTCCAAGTAGACATACACAACATAAATGATTATGAGATTTAGAGGTGCATGTAATACATTGATTTTAGCATTATAATTCGTGAAAATTCCTTCTCACATGAGACATAGTAAATCAACAAATTTATCATTTAAATAAATAAATAAATAAATAGATAATTGTTTCATGTTTCCCTTTGATGTTCATTCACTATTCTCTGGATTTGAACAAAGATATTGCATGCAACAACACAAAAAATAACACCTATTAAAACTGCAATCAATCCACCTACCATGGAAATGGCATTCAAGCCACTCATTTTTATCCTCTTTTTTGTTTTATTTTCAGAATCCAATTTCTGATCAATCTCCTCTTATATAATTTGTTGCAATGATTTTTACAATTGCACAACAACACATTCCAAGACTCAAAATCATTCATAGTTGCATAGCACATTTTTATAACAGACTCCACCTAAATTAGCACATATTACCTAAATCTAGTATATCTCAAGTCAAATAACAATTTAGCTATCTAAATAATACTGCCCTTTAAAGGCTTTGTAGTATCAACTACAATAAATAATACTAGGAAAAAGTGTTCTAAAAACTAGTTCGTTAGTCGAAGATGTTCAACTGTAAACGTATTAGACATTGTACTTCAGATCATACCTAACATCAATTGACCAAAAAAGTCAAATCTAAGTATCTTAAAGTATTTGAAAAGCCTTATAATCGTCCTTAACTATTTAGAAATTAAATGCTATTAAACAGCGCAATTGAAAATATCAAAGGTTGTAAGGTTATTTAATTCCTTCTAGTTCCCATTTGTATTTTATTTCTTTTCACTTGTTTTGAAAATAAAAATACACATAATTGCTACATAAAAACATTAATATTATTCCCTATTTTTTTTTTTTTTAAATAGTATAGCTTCGCACCTAGACATAAATAACATGTAATTTAACCCCAAATTAATGGACAAGAGTAAATTTCATTTAAAAATTTTGAAAAATCTGTCAAGTTTTGGATACTTCCTTATCTAGATAAAAGTTTCTAGCACTTCAAAATTTAGAGCAAATTCAAACTTTTACAAATGTATACAACATCTTAATCATTAAGATTCCATATCTATAAAATAAAAGTAACATGCATAATCAAATATTTCTCAGCTAATATAGCAATCACTTTATAAAATCCTAAAAATATGTATTTCAAAGGTCCATTATAAATATTATCAAGTTGGTAAATTAATGCAAGATCTATTTACATAAAAAACCTAGATAGAATAATCTATATTAGCAATTTGTATCCATGACTGTATATTTTTATTCCTCATATAAATATTTTTTTTTTTTCCGATAATGTTTGTTCATTGAATATCAAGCAATGCATCATGATTTACAAAAACCACTAATAAAAATAATAAAATGTTTCTAACTATACATTATCAAATAATAATAATAATATTAATATATGTGTGTGTGTGTGTGTGTGTGTGTGTGTGTGTGTGTGTGTGAACATGTGAAGTTGTGTTACACTTTTGTGGGAAACCCACCTAAAAAATTCATCATTGCACTTTTTCGGCCGAATAATTTTTTTTTTCGACCGAACTAGTAAAATTAAATCGGCCGAACTATTGTACAAAAGTTCGGCCGAACAATTAGCTGCTTGTATTAATGCTAACCAATTAACGTATTTTTGGCCAAAGCTGGAAAATTGACAATAATTATTTTCTACCGAACTATTAACTTGACCGAAAAAAATGATTCGACGGATGATGATGATGATGATGGTTACCATCCATTAAGACCAATGCAGTCTATCAAGCCTTAAGAGAGGAGAAAAAATATAAGTTTGATTATTCAAAATCTTATTTCTATGGTAAAAGAGAAGGTAAATAAGTGCTCCAAGATCGCTATTGGTGGGTTAGCTTAATAGGTCAAGAAGATTGGAAGTGTAGCAAATGGTGTGTATATATATATATATATATATATATATATATATATATATCTGTGTGTGTGTGTGATGGCCCTGAGGTTGCTGCAATATTTTTTGAGTTGTTATTTTGGTTGTTATTGTTCGTTTGAGAGGCTTGGCTTTGCTGTGATGCTAGCTCGGGAGGTTGGGTTCATGGCGCTGTCCGGTTTATTTTTAGATTTTTTTTTTGTCGGTTTTAATTTTATTGGTTTTTTTGCAGGATTGGTTGGTGTTGTAGGATTTTTTCCGAATTGGTTGCACCTCGTCATCAGTAAAGGTTTTCGGTAAGCCTCCTCTTCCTCTTGTTAGCCTCCTTGTCTGACCAGGTATGCAAGAAATAAATTTTATTAGTATGATATTTTTATTTTTATTTGTATGATATTTTGATGGAGTTGAATTTTATTTTTGTTTGTATTTTAATTAATTTTCATTAAATTCATTTCGCTAGTTAAAATTTGTTGAAATATTTTTTGGCACTAAACCTATTCGGTCACGGTTGGTCGAGCCAACACCTTAGTTACATTCACCACCTCTATTTCTCATGGCATTCTTCCCACTAATGGTTACCCACTTCACTTGTCCTCATCCTCATTATCACACGAGGAAACGATTCTACTAACCGCCACCTATATTAATTCATGATATCCTTGGTTGGATCCATATTGCTTGGTAGTGAGCTCAGCTGGCTCTACTCTCCCCCAATCAAGAGGTTTTCCATATCACTGGTTCGACTCCATTAGTGGTTATCCCTGCTATCCCTCCTCTCTTTCTCCCCACTATTGGTTACCCAATTCACTTTTTTTTTTGCAAGAAGAAGTTTCATATTTAATCTTAAATATTCTGATCTTCCATACATTTTTCTCACATAAATTCAAGTTGACTTGAACCTTAAAACATTTTCAATAACTTGTACTAACATTACGATCAAGAAATAACCTGACAATATTGGTCTTTCACAATGTATTCTTCTTGATTATGGACTACTGAGACTTGCTTTCAAGGTTGGCCTCCCTTTCCATAGAAATACTACCCTTCATTCTCTCTCTTACATTATGTCCATCGGTCACCTTATTCATTGGTCCACATCCTTGCTATCACTTAGGGCTATCTTTCTCTCTTTATCTTGCTTCAAACTTGACATGGGTGGCGACTCATCACAGGTTCCACTGGGCTAAATGGTACCATGGAGATTTTTGTGAACAATTATTGGGAACATGTGGTGATCTATCTATCTTGTGCCTTGAAATTCCATGTATTGTTAGTTTCAATCAGTAGGTAGGACTCAATTTTCTTACGACAACATAATAAACGAATCTTTTGGTGCCCCTTGTTAATATTAATCTATCTAAGACTTAAAAATATTGTTCTCTTTGGTTGAATCAAAAATTTTATTTTCATATTAAAGACTAGGAAACCAAAAATAAAAAGTGGTTCCATTTAAAGATATGTGCAATGTTAGATTTAGGGGTCTTGACCCAGGTTCAGTTTTTAAGGTTTGCTAACAAACCACAATACTACTAGCCCTTTCGGAAATGGCCTGCTTACCCAGATCAAGGTCTCACCCAAAGTAGTATGGGAGGGTGTTGGAACCAAGTTTCTTCACCTTGAGAGAGAGAGAGAAAGTTAATGAAAGCTGGTCCCCTTATTTTATAGGCCTACGGAGGAGAAGCCCTAACCCTGAATCTTAATAGGTCACAGATCGAGAAAAACCCAACAATCATAAGACAACCAAACAGTAGATACATACAAATATGACCAGATTTATGCATTCATTTCATTCAATAGTATTGCATCCATTTGCACAGTCAATAGATGATAAATATTCAGCAAGTAGATCCCATAAATCACATATAGATGGAAATCACGATATAGAACGTTCAGATATCAAAATAATATTTCATTCATTCATACTCTTATTCACTTATAGACTTTATCTATCAGCCAGCCCACATAGCTAGTGGGGTCCACACACAGCAGCACTCAGTGTCTCCACACACAAATCCAACAGGAGCCCTTACCTAGATGATTAACAACAGATCCAAAAGTTCGTATTCACCTTTCTGTTCTTCCTTAGCCTACCTTAGACTCGATTTATCCATCCATTCATAACATGTTAGCCTGCATTATCCTATGGTCCGCAAACTGTTGTTTGTGGACCCTTGGTCTACCCTTTGACCCATTACAATTCGTTGGGGGTTTTGGCCCATCCCAAACCCCTACGCTAGACTAAATATTAAAAAATATTACAAAACTAGACAAAATTACAGTTAGGGAACCTCGTTCCAACAATCCCCCAACAAAATCTTGTGACTCATCCTGAGTCACAATGTCGGCAAGGTCTTCATCATTTCCTTGAGCTGCTTAATCGCAACAATCAACAGGGGTAGAAAACGAAGGCTTTGTGTGGCGATGGTCTGCGTAATTTCAACTAGCTTCTGTGAAGTTGGGCCTTCAGTTACTGCGATGACACTATCCAAGGTTTGATTCAAATGTCGCATAGCCCGCTCTAACTCCTGCGATATCTTGAGAGATTCATCAGTCTAAGGCATGAGATGGTCACTAAGTACTTGTTTCCTGCACCAAAGCCCCACAATTTCATTGCAGAGTGTGTGACTAGTCCGAAGACATGCTAGTCGCTGGGATGGAACAAGGGTGGTCATAGTGGCTTCCATCTATTAAAAATCTTGTTCCTTTTGGTGCAACTCTCGATCAATTTGACGAAGGAGAGGGTCGTACTATACCTAGGACCATAATTCCATAGCAGTCTCAAACAGAGTGATGCCCTAAATAATCTGCACCATAATAGTGTTTTTTGCTTTTGTAACCAGTGTTGCTCGCTGGGCACGCACTTCCTGGGGGGTCTCAGGCTGTAGCTTGGCCTGTAACAATGCTATCTGAAGTTCAAAATCGGCCTTAAAAACCTGTACCTCAGTTTCAGATGCCTTCAAGGCAGCGACCAAACCCTCAACCTTGGCCTGTGGCATAGCAGAGGTAGGAATTACTTCTGCAATGTCTTCATAGAGCATTTTTATCAACTGCTCTAATGCAGCTTGTTGCGCTATGGTGGCGACGTGCGCCACCTATACCTGGGCGGCTTTAGTAGCTTGAGTCACAATAGTCTGCTCGGCCTCGCTGAGGTACTTCTACGTGTGGAATTATCGATGTTGAAGTTCGCTGGTGATGGAGGTAAATAACTCGTGCAGCTGTGCACCCGCCAAGTGACCAACATTGAGGTTGACTGATGAGCAGGATCTAACTTGGGTGTATAATTCTATGAGTTCCATTCTAAAAGTAGTGCCTGGGAGAGGGCAGATCCGATTTTCTGTGACAGTAGTCAGGGCTATAACTGGGACCAGCTGGCCCACATGAGTCTGCCTCGCTTGAAGGGTGCCCGCTTTGATACAGAGAGGTTGTACCTCTGATTTCAGGACTACTACTGTGGCCTTCTGCTATTCTTCCCAAGAAGTCTAGCAATTCGTAGACACAATGGTGAGGGCATCAACAATTTTCTCAATTTCATCCTCTATGAAAGTAACCTCTTTGTTGGTGTCGGGCTTAATAGCCTTATGTTTCGTCCTAGACCCCTTAGGAAGTTCATGGGTACGTTTGAGACCATGCAGTAACAACGTGTCTACGCCATCAATACTATTAAGGTTGTGATCCAGCAGGGACTCTGGTTTTGGATGCACGGTAGCACTTTTGGGCGTCACCTGTTGCGTTGAAGTAGGAATCGCCAAATCCATCGTTGGGGTGGGCGAAGTTGTAGCTTTTGATGCTGCATTGTGGTCAGATGTGCCTACTACGTCTGGGTTGGTCGAATGGGCTGCAATCTTCCACTCCAGTGGCCAAGTAGAAATTACCTGTTTAGTCTCTACTTCGATGGTCATATATGGAAGGTTATACCAGGCGAAATATTTATGGGCCCGAATATACACATTATCCATGGTCACTTGAAATGCTGTGATATTCTTGTATTTTTTGTAGAATTTCGGGGACAAGCGCAGCTGGGAATGAATTTTCACAACTACGATCTCATCATAGAGCAGCCAAAAGGTCTTATTTTCCTCAACCCGCATGGGATCCTTTGAGTCCCATAGCTTAGCAAACCGCGCTCCTTCACACATGTCGAGCTCAAGAGGGGGGAATACTGCTTCTTCAGGAGTCTCCCATGCAAATAAAGTGATTAGTAGTATCAGCCAAGTGTAGTAGAAATATTTTCTCTAGTCCTGAGCCTTGCACACATTGTCAAGAAATTCATCAACCAGGTACTACGACCAATTGAAACACACCCCCTTTTCGCATCTACCATCGAGTTGAATTATGTGGGTGAGGGCAGTCGTTGCCTGGAATTTGTACATAAATTTGTATGCAAGAAGCAGGGTACCCATTCATGTCCCTATATTTTTTATTGTATCAATCTGAAATCCCCATTTGTTACACATGACATGGTATCTTTCTGGAAATATTCAGCAATCTAGTGCTCAAAATTCTTGCCAGTGTCATCCCTAGGATCTCTTCCTTGCATGGGAAGGCCAATTATCCGATGAATTAAAGTAGCATCAATTGAGATGTGGCCTTGGAGCCATAAGCACCCCTCATGAATGAGTGCCAGCAACTAGCGAACAACCAGGCTGGTGATGTTGTATCGAACAAAGTGGGGGATGCGCAGGAGGTTTAAGATCCCCAACCCGACTAATCCTTTGACCCATGGCATTGGCTCCACCTTTAGTACATTTATGTCAAGTACCTGTTCTAGGTATAGCTTCAGAGCTAACGAAGGGAAGGCATCCAGGTTTGCCAGGTCATGGTCATCAAATTTTATATGGGGGAGGGCGCCAAACATTTCTCTCTGCTGGGGCACTTCTTCTGGGACCAGAGGCATCTAAAGGTAGGTGCGAACGACATCAACATTGGGGGTGTGTGTTGCTATCTTGTGTGGCCTAACATAAGGTGAAAACCATGACAACGGAGTTGCATGCAGGCCTTATTCTGTGAGCATCATTGGGCGCTTGGATGCATCAGACAATCGTCCCTTAGATACTTTTTGAGGGGAATGCACAATCCAGGGAGACATATGAGGCTTCCCACCAACCCACTTCACCTGTTTTATATTCTCTTTTCCCTTCCATTTTTTCGGGATAGAGAATACCTCCTCCATTTCAAGGGTTACTTCAAGGACCTCATCAGATCCAATTTCCTCAGAAGTTGTGGTAGGAAAAGGCTCATTCGAGTTTGTAGCGGTCATTCTCGCTTGGAATATGAATTCGACATTGCTACTGTTAGACGGAGTATCTTTCTCAATAATGCAGATGGAAATTAGATAGACGAGACTATATTTACCAAAGTGGCCGAGGCACTATATTTTTGGATAGCAATTCAATCCCTTGGGACCAATCATCCTCATCTTATAGCCCATGAATGTGGAAAATATCATGTTTAGCCTTAATTGCTTTTCATCATTACAGGAACAGTAAAAAATATTCATAAATCACCACATTAATTTCCAATTACTCACTCTATCGAACAGTAAGCGTGGTTTCCCACACTCATGATCTATTTCAATGACTATTTTTTTCCACCGTGCCTAACGCCTGCACTGGTATTGCATCCACTCACACTTCCATTCCTACGTAGCATACCTACGCATCCATCGTGCTTGTCCTCATGTCCATGGCCAGGTGCGTGCATCATCCATTATACATCTACTCCGGCCATATAGTTATTTGATTGGCACCGAGGAGTCCCTATAGGGTTTCAAACAACTCCCATTAACATATCCCGATAGAAAAATCACTGTGTAATGTAGCCAATCTAACCACACTACCATTGGTATTTTCCTTCACTATATACGAACCCAACCAGTGTTGAAGAAACTTCCTCAGGTTGCAAGAAAACTGGCTATTGTAAAGTAGTACTAATTCATCCTCCATAAAGACCTTCTGTTGAATGTGTCGATCATGCCAAGCTTTTTCTCACGCCTTCTGAACCTACTGGTGGAATTGAGCGATGAACCATTCTTCTTCCAAGGCCACCAGTTGTGCCAAGCATTCCTCCATGATGTTTGGATCCACCATTTTTTTGAATGTTGAGATGCGCAGGCTAGGAACGATGTATTCCATAGGCATGATGGCCTCCTTCCCATAGACCATTCAGAAGGGATTTTTTCCTGTAAGTTTCTTACATGTAGTCCTATAGGCCCAAAGTACAGAAGGAATGCATACGTCCCAATCGCTTTGGTCCACGTTGCAGACTTTAGTGAGCACATGTCCCAAAATTTTATTGAATGCTTCTATAGTCTCATTCACCTATGGATGATACGGGGTACTCTTTGCATGGTGAATCTGGAATTCCTCAGTTAGAGCCATGATAGTATCACTGAAAAAATGCGTACCTTTGTCGCTCATTAGTATATTTGGATGCCAACACCTCATTATAATATATTCAAAAATGAAGTGTGCAACAGTATCCACAGTACAATCCTTGATAGCTTTTACTTCTGCGCATCCGGTGACATAATCCGTGGTAGTAATAATATATAGAGCACTAGTATTCTTTCCTTGGGGATTAATGGGTCTGAAAAAATTGATGGCCCATTTTTTGAATGCTTATAGGGCCATCTGAGGTTGCAGGGGCATCTCATCCCGTCGTGAGGGCTTCCCGATTTGTTGGCATGCGTCGTAGGCCCGCTAGTACGTATGAGCATCAATGTGCAATGTGGGCCACCAAAGCTTGACCCTTAATAATTTTTGCGCAATAGCTTTACCTGTGTAATTTCCTCCCGCAATTCTTCCATGGGCCTCGACTAAGATAGCTTGTCTCTCATGTTCGAGTACGTACCTTCACAGCACCTTATCTGCTCCCAGCTTGTAGAGTTGCCCCACAATTACAGTAAAATTGGTTGCGCGGGTGACCAATTCCTTTTTCTGCAGTACTGAATATCTATCAAGGGCCTTTATTGTGGTCAAGAAGTGGATAATATCGACAAAGTGCTCATCAATTAATGTAATATTCCTTTTTAGGAATTTCTACAATATGTTCAATGGAGACACTGTATAAGGAAAACCATGCAAAAGAAACAAAAAATAGGACTTGGATCCTCTTATATATGATGTATTTATCTTAAATATGAAATGGCATCAGAAAAAATCATTCTAGCTACATTAAACAGATCTCCCCAGCTCAAATGTGCTCAAAAGCATTCCAATCCCATGACTTCGTACAATAGAATTTCTGAAGACTGCAATAGCGTAATTTTCATTAGGGTTTCTACAAAAAAATATGATTCAATACATATCTAGAGCTTTCATTAAACATATAATAAAAATGGGAGGTTTGACCTCTTTTACATGGACATTAGAACACCCAGGCAGGGGTTTCTGGCAAAATACCAATGTAAAATGCAGTACTGCAGAAAATAATGCAGTCCACTGCAAATATGTATTAAATAAGACTAAATATTATAGGAAATAGATTATCAATACATAAAATGGCCAAAGGCCCTCCTTAATAGACTTTTCGGAGAGAAATAGACACCTCCTCCTCCAATACAAGCACAAAATCGAGGGGTTTAACCTTGCTACTACTGCTCCTGTAGAAAAGACACAGTTACTGGAAGTGACTATGTTGTAGATGTTGATGATTAAATGAAATCAAGTTAGATGATGGAAAATTAGCTCAGGACCTTCCCTTTTGATCTCTTAAACAAGCTGAACCAAAGGTGAAGATGGAATTCCCGCATGAGAATCCTTTGCACTAAACAGTGTTGCAACTACAGCTAAACAAATGAAGCTTGCAAGTAGTCAAAAGACCAAATATAGATGAATATTGAATGCCTTCCTTGATGCTATCTCCTTCTTCTTATCCTTCGTGAGCCTCCTCACCACAGACCCCACTCATTGATGAAGTGACTTCCTAGAAAATATTCCTCTTTCAAAACTGCATTGTCCTTGTTGGTTTCCCTCCTCTTGTAGCAACGTTGTTGACTTGTTCAACTGGATCTAGATCAATTTCATTGTCCCTCTTTCACACCAAGGTGGATTTATTTTACCTCCTAATCTAATCCCTTTTCACACTGGGATTTGTTTTATTGTCCTTTTAATCTTCTACTGCAAAAATGGAGCAATTATAATATTCCAACTAGTAGTGGCTAATTGGGAATATTACAGTCCTTCCCACAAAGATGCTGCAAGATCTTCTCTCCCTCCCAAGTGGCATCCTCATCTAGTAGATTCCTTCATCGAATTAGATATTCTTTTATGAATTTGTTTCTTAGCTGCCTCTCCCTTGTGTCTAAGATTTCTTTTGGCTCCAAAATTAGGTGGCCCTCATCATCAATGGGGGGGAGATCCATGTTGGCAACTACATTCATCCCGATGACCTTTTTGAGGTAAGAGACATGGAAGATATTGTGGATCTTGATTCCCTTAGGAAGCTCCAACTCATATAATACCTTACCGACACACTTTATCACCTTGTATGGCCCATAGAAACGTGGTTTGATCTTCTCAGCTTGCATCCCCTTCAGTGTGGACTGTTTATAAGGCTGAAGATGTAGATAGACTAGATCTCCCACCTCAAACTGTCTCTCTATCCAACCACGGTCTGCATATATCTTTTGCTAGTTTTGGGTAGTAGAAATGTTGTCTTTGAGTGCTCTGAGTATGTCCTGGTTCTCTTGAATCCATTCCTTTGCTCTTGGAGCCTTACTTGCCCCAAACATAACATCAACAAATGAGAGTGCCTCATACCCATATAAGGCCCAGAATGGATTCATGCCAATAGACATATGGTGATTAGTGTTGTAACAATATTCTCCCAAGTGGAGCCAACATAACCAAGCCCTCTGCTACACTACTACATAGTTCCTCAAGTAGCCTTCTAGCCACTTGTTCACTATCTCGGTCTGTTATCGGTTTGTGGGTGATAGCTAGTGCTTGGAGTCAAATCAGTCCCCACTAACCGGAAAAGTTCTTGCCAAAACCCACCCATGATGCGGTTGTCCCGATCACTCACTATGGTCCTAGGGAGACCATGGAGTCTAAATACATATCTGAAGAAGAGCTCAGCTACCCATGCAGTAGTATAATGCGCAAGAATGGAAAATAAATGAGAGTACTTTGTTAGTCTATCAACAACTACAAAGATACAATCCTTACCCTGTACTGTCGATAGGCCGGTGATGAAGTCCATAAAGATTCTTTCCCACTTCCCATCCAGAATAGGTAGTGGCAGCAATAACCCAGCAGGGTGGGTGTCTTCTCCCTTGTTCTGTTGAAAAATTGTGCACCCTTTGACATGTTGGAGCACATCGTCTTTGAGACCCTTCCATGAGAATCTCTCTCTTATGGCCCTATAAGTCTTTGTGAAACCTTGATGCCCTACAACTGGGGAATCATGTGATGCTAGTAATATCTTCTCCTTGAACTTGGAATTCTTAGCCAAGAAGATTTGGTCCCGATAATAGATGATCTCATCCATCACCCTATACCTCTCATCCGATACCACCCCATCAAGTATCTCACATGCAAAGTCATCTTTGGAATACTCAACTAAAAGTTGAGCCTTCCAATTTGCATCCATGCCCCTCAAAGACAATGTTGTAGGCCTCCTGGATAGAGCATCAGCTACCACATTGCTCTTCCCCTTGAAATACTCTATGTAAAATTCATATGCTTGGACTTTGCTCACCCACTTCTATTGTCTCTCCTGGAGTTGCTCCTGTTCAAGGAAGAATCTAAGACTATATTGGTCAGTCTTCACCTTGAACTTATTGCCCACCAAATATTGCCGAAATTTGAATAATGCATGCATGATAGCCAACATTTCTTTATCATATATTTGGTATAATCTTTCATGAGGAAGCATCTTCCTGCTCTCAAAGGCTATAGGATTCCCTCCTTGCATTAATACTACTCCAATCTCTTCACCTAATGCATCACATTCTAGAACAAAAGGTTGAGAAAAATCAGGCAAAACCAAAATAGGACAACTACTCATTACCTCTTTGAGCTTATCAAAAGCCCTCTGCGCTGTAGGTGTCCAATGGAAAGCTCCCTTCTTTGTCAAGTCTTTGAGTGGTGTTGCTAGCTGTGAAAACCCTTTCAAAAACTTCTGGTAATAAGTGCATATACCCACAAACCCCTGAATTTCTGTGACATTTCTGGGCTCAGGCCAATCTCTGATAGCCTAGATCTTTTCCTCATGTACCCTCACTCCATCCACTCCTATGATGTGCCCCAAATAAAGCATCTCTATGAGGCAAAATTCACATTTGGAGAGCTTGGCATAGAATTGTTGCTCCTTGAGGATATGTAAAATTGTCTCAATATGCTGCAGGTGCTCCTCCCAAGTGCGGCTGTAGATAAGAATATCATCAAAGAAGACCAATACAAACTTTCTCAAATGACCATGGAAGATGTGGTTCATGCAAGACTGGAAAGTTGATGGGGCATTGGTCAATCCAAAGGGCATCACCAGAAACTCAAAATTCCCATAGTGACATCTGAATGTTGTCTTGGGGATATCTTTCTCCCTTACCTTGATTTGATGATACCCAGACCTCAAATCAATATTGGAGAAGTATTTAGAACCCCTCAACTCATCCATGAGTTCATCGATCCTGGTTATAGGGTACCTGTTCTTCATGGTCTTCTTGTTCAAGGCTCTATAATCAATGCACATCCTTAATGTGCCATCCTTCTTCTTTACCAAGACCACTGAAGAAGAAAAAGGACTAGTACTAGGCCAGATGTGTCCTAGAGCTAGCAGCTCTTGGATGTCCCTCTCAATATTTTTCCCTATAAGCCTTGGGGTGCCTATAAGGAGTGGTGATTACTGCTTGGATCCCTTGTTCCAACTCAATAGTGTGTTCAAACCCTTGGTCAGGAGGTCTCCCTGGTGGGATATCTCCAAATATTATAGAATACCGATCCGAAAGAGACTGAACATTTGGATGCACTGGTGAATCCTTGCCCCCCACTTATGATATATGTAGCTTCACTTCCCATTCTACATCTCCTCTGCGTAGATCTACTTCCATCCGGTGTGATGAAAAAACCTGAGGGGGGTATGTTTTTATGCCATTGATCTTCTGATACTGAGCACTCTTCTCTACTGTGCATTCCATCTCCAAAGTTTTCCAATTAGTGGTAACTCTCCCAAGAGTGATCAACCACTGGAATCCTAATATGATATTGGTATCTAGAATATCAACTACGAAGAATTGATCTATCAAGGTATAGGTCCCAATGGTAATGGATAGTGCCGGAACATACTTGGCACACTGTAGGGTCATAGCTCCTGGGACCAAGACTGAGAATCCCTCAAACTCCTCCATGTGGATCCCTCTCCTTTGTACCAGCTATGTATCAATAAAATTATGTGTTTCTCCACTATATATTAGTATAGACATTATTTTCCCCATAATAGTACCTCTTACCCTCAAGGTCAGATATTTTGGGACCCCTCTTAACGCTGCAATAGCTCCTCTTCTTGGAGAAAAGTCTTCCATGGATGGTACAGTGCTGGCCTCTTCCCATTCCTTAGAGAATTTTTTAACACAATGTGCGTCTCCTGCAACACATTCTTCCTTCAAATCATGAACAAGGATTGTCTTCTTTGGCCCTGAAGAGGTATCTTGCTACAGTAATGTTCTTGCCCTAAGCAAGGTGTGTTATAAGTCTCTAGCTTTCTCCATAGCTTCAAGGAGAGTGGTTGGTCTAGTAGACTTGACAAACCCTTGCAATGGTTTAGCCACCCCATTAATAAACATGCATACCTTCCTTCTCATATTGAGGTTGGATACCATCACTGAGAGCTCCAAATTTTCAGCAATATAGTCTTCAAGATCCCCCTCCTGTTTGAGCTTGGTTAGCTTGACAAAATGGGCTTCTGAATCTCTTGGATCAAATATTTCCACTAACCTTTTGGTGAAGACTAAGTATGAAGTGATATGATGATTCCCAAGTGTGGTCAATCCATGAAACCACCATTCATGAGCCTCCCCTTTCAAGTGCAACGCAGCTACCTTGATGGCTTCTATTTCAGAGACCTTGTTGAGCTGAAAGTAAGTGTGGAGCTTCTCCACCCAAGCTTTGGTTGTACACTTAGGTGTTCCATCATAATTGGGTAAGAAGAACCTTCCCATACTGCATTGTAGGTCTGACCCTTGCATAAAATTCTCCTCCTTTTGATGAGGATTAATTCTCCTTCCATCCTTGATCCAGCAAAACTCCTGAAAACTCAAGTGTTTTTTGAACCTTTGAGGTTGGGACTCATATTGCTAAAAATAATTTCCAAAGCTTACCTCCTTATATTTTCTAGATAGAAATGAAGGCATGGTAGAGTGTTGTGGTGCAGCTGAATGCTCTATGACATATGAAGTGCTGGTGCTTGCCTCATGGAAAAACCCTATAGAATTCACTTTATGCCTCATCTCCTTGAGGTCATTTCCAATGTTTTGCAGGGTCTGAAGTAGGATTTCTGAAATATATTCCTTCTCCATGCTGAAGATAGATTATCCCCACAAGCTAAGCCAAGAGCAGAGCTCTGATACCACTGTAATATTCCTTTCAGGAATTTCTGCAATATGTTCAATGGAGACGCTTTATAAGGAAAACCATGAAACAAAAATGAAAAAAAGGACTTTTATCCTCTTATATATGTTTTATGTAGCTTAAATATGAAATGGAATCAGAAAAAAATCATTCTAGCTACATTAAACAAATCTTCCCAACTCAAATGTGCTCAAAAGCATTCAATTCCCATGACTGCGCACAATAGAATTCCTGAAGACTGCAATAGCATAATTTTCATTAGGGTTTCTATAGAAAAATATGATTCAATAAAGATCTAGAGCTTTCATTAATCATAGAATAAAAAATTGGAGGTTTGACCTCTTTTACATGGACATTAGAACACCTCGACAGGGGTTTCCGGCAAAATACCAATGTAAAATGCAGTACTGCTGAAAATAATTCAGTCCACTGAAATTATATATTAAATAAGATTGAATATTATATGAAATAGATGATAAATATATAAAATGGCCAAAGTCCCTCCTTAATATACTTTCCGGAGAGAAATAGACACCTCCTCCTCCAATACAAGCACAAAATCAAGGGGTTTAACCCTGCTACTACTGCTCCTACAGAAAAGATGCAGTTACTGGAAGTGACTGTGCTATAGATGTTGATGAGTGAATGAAATCAAGTCAGATGATGGAAAATTAGCTTAGGAACTTCCCTTTTTACCTCTTAAACAAGTTGAACCAAAGGTGAAGATGGAATTCCCGCGTGAGAATCTTTTGCACTAAACAGTGCTACAACTACAGCTAAACAGCTGAAGCTTGCAAGTAGTCAAAAGACCAAACATAGATCAATACTAAATGCCTTCCTTTCTTCTATCTCCTTCTTCTTATCCTTGGTGAGCCTCCTCACCCCGGACCCCACTCATTGATGAGGTGACTTCCTAGAAAAGGTTCCTCTTTCAAAACTGCGCTGTCCTTGTTGGTTTCCCTCCTCTTGTGGCAGCATTGTTGACTTGGTCAACTGGATATAGTTCACTTGCATTGTCCCTCTTTCACACAAAGGTGGCTTTATTTTCCCTCATAATCTAATCCCCTTTCACACTGGGATTTTTTTTATTGTCCTTTTACTCTTCTACTGTAAAAATGGAGCAATTATAATATTCCAACTAGCAGTGGCTAATTGGGAATATTACAATTACCTTGATAGAAAACAGCTGCGCGTCAGGTAAAACGTCCTCTAAGTTAGTCGAATCTTCCCCATTTTCTATTCTGGACAAGTGATCTGATTTGGCGTTCAAACTCCCTGGCTTCACAATGATTTCAAAATCATACTCCTTAAACAACAGCAACCACCGATATATTTTCCCCCGTAACACAGACTTATTAACCAGGTATTTTAAAGCTGAATGATCTGTGAACATCTTGAAGTGTCCACCTAGCAAATAGTGCATGTAATTTTGGATGGCATACACCATCTCCAACCCTTCACGCTCCATGGTTGAATAGTTACACTCTACATTCGAAATCTTCCTGCTTATGAAGGCCACTGGGTGATCAATTTCCCCTTCTCCAGGCTATGCCAAGACACCTCCAAATTTGATCCCTAATGCATATATGTGGACATGGAAGATATTTGTCAAGTCAGGTAATATCAGAATAGGTGCAGCCACCATATTTTATTTTAGTAGTTCAAATATTTTCTAGCATTCATCATCCCAAAAGGACGAGACATCCTTTTTCAACAATTTTTCCATCGAAGCAGTGATCAAAGCGTACCCCTGAATGAACTTTCTGTAGTAACCTGTGTGGCCAAGAATGGAGCGTAGCTGTTTTTCAATAGTTGAAACTTCCAAATTGATGATAATCACGATCTTGGCTGGGTCAACCATCAATACCTGCTGATATACTATGTGTCCTAACAAGATTCCAAATGGGACACAGAATATGCATTACTTGATGTTTAGCGAAATTTGGTGTTTCCTGTAGGCATCCAGCATCATGCATAGATTCAACACATGGTTCTTTACTAATCCAAAAATCTTCCAATCATAAAAGTAGAATTCCAGGAACATGTGAATGAACTCTTTGAATACGGCTACAACAACACGTGAAAAGATGGCAGGGGCATTCTTTAATCCAAATGGATGTCCGTGTACTAGAATAAGCCCCACTCCGTTGCGAAGGTTGTCTTGCTGCGATCTTCAGGTGCTATGCGGATCTGATGGTACCCCGACAACCCATCATTAAATGAATAAGCTTCCTGACCTCCCACATTATCTAGTATTTCATCAGAGAATGGTGTAGGGAAAGGATCATGCATGCATGCATCATTTAACTTGCGCAGGTCTACGCAGATCCTTATCTCTCCTTTAGTCTTCATTTCCTGGACCACCATGGGGCTTACCCAATCTAACTACTCTACTGGTTCAATGACACTTGCGGTCACCATGTTCATGATTTCCTCCTTAAATTTTTGTTTGTATTTTGGGTTCAGGAAATAGGGAAATTGTTTGACTGGTCGCGCATATTTCTTCAACGTAATCCTCATGACTCCCATATCCCCTACGATCCCCTTGAGTTTAGAGAACTTTGTTGGGAATAGATCCTGATATTCAATTAGCAGCTCTGCAACCTTTCCCACCATGCCATCATCCCAGTAATCCTAAATCTTGGCCATCCTGGGCTGCTCTACCGTGCCAATATTGACTTCCTTCAGTTTCAAAGGTTTGGTGACATCAATCTCTTGTAGCAACGAACTTGCAACATCACATTCTCCTATTGACTCTGCGATAGTGATATTCCAAGGATCCTCATCACATGCTTCTATTGAAAAATTTCTACAATTTACAATGTCCTGTATCTGCGCATCCCAGGCTGGTGCAGTATGCTCTTACTTAGGAAGGGACTCATTGAAGACTAGAGCATCTATATCTTGTAGGGATTCATCAAGTTTCTAACTACCTCTTGTTAGTCCAAACATCGTTACAAAGTCCTCAACCATTTTACTCTAATTTCGAGTATGTTGATGTAGTTCCATGTCCAAATACTAGGTGGTAGGGATTGGTCCTAATGTGTGAATAAATCCATGGACCCATTCATTCCATACTCCTAGCCAGAGAGCCAAGTGCTTGCGTGGATCCCCTTGACCCAAAAATAATTCTATTGTTAGTTTGGTTGTTACTTAAATCGTAATATCGTCATCTTTTGACATTACCCCCAATCCTGAAAAGCTCCCTTATGATTTTCCCACCAACGCGCAGGGGTTGCGCGCATGGCCAATTCAAGGGCCCAAAATCTACATTCTTCAAGGACGTTTTCTTCAATTTCTTCGAGGTAATTTTTAACATTACCAGAGCCATAAAAGTAGTGTAGTTCTCTTACCTCTAAGGAAAAGCATCAAAATATTTTCCTGACCTTAAGACACCTTAGTGTAGATACGTCATGCAGCTGGTTCTGCCAGTTTTCTATCTCTCCGTTCGAGCTAGATAAGCACTCATTGCTTTTTTCCCAGCATAACATGCCATAAAATATGGGGTTGATCCACTCGTCATCCCAGGCAATCATTTTGTATATGTGATCGACATCCTCTTCCTCCCATACTGATTCAGTGTACCGCTCTCCTTCTACTGGATCCAAGGGGACTATCACCCTTGTGGCTTAATTTTCAAATATCATGCTCCTTATTTTTAAATTAATGATTCCTCCCATGTCAATAACCCAATCCAGGACCAAGAGTGCAAGATAAGGGTTTGCGTCATCCACTATCTGAATTACCTCAAAATTAGCGTAAAATTTAACACTCGCAATATCTACCACCACCTTCGTCAGTCGTCCCAATTGGATAATCTTCTACTGATTGACCATTCATAGTTGAATAGTCGACCATTCCAGCTTAGTTTCTCCCATTTATTTCCAGTTTTGCTTGGGTAGGGTGTTTGCATATGATCCTAAATCAAGGATAACTTGGTCCATTTCATAGTCTCCAATTTGCGCGGTTATGTGCATTTCCCGTCGCATCCTTTTTTTGTTTTTGTATATCTTGCTCAGAGTTTTAACCTCTGGCTATAAAGCAATATTTTTTGTGAAACTATTTATTAGTGCTTGGAGATTCTCTACGGCCTTTTGGTTGTGCAACAGCTTCATACATGCCTACAGGAATGGTTTAACTGCTTCGTCTTCTTTTGAGTCTACTGTACTTTTTGCAGTGGGTGCTTTGTCTTCGGTCATCTCCCTCCGAACTTCTATGAAGGTTTCTTTCTCATTTTTTAGGTATAAACTTTATGTTTTGTCCCTAGCCTTCCAGATTAATTCTTTAGTCATAGCCTTTTCTTCAACTCCCCTAGTGGAAATGATGTTGAAGATTGCAACAATAAATAGTGAAGGAGGCATCCTAAAACATCATTCCTAATCGTAGTTGGAAAATAATCACCTAAACTAGGTGGGCCCACACAAGTGAGTTTTTACGCAAAGTCTAATTTTAGACATGTCAATCATATTCTATGAGTTGCAGGATGTTATTTGTAGATGGTTGGTCAAGTTGAAAAAATAGATGGACTTCTACTTTTAGACATATTGGGCGGAATCTATTTTTATATTGCTAGTCTAAAAACAGATATGTCGAATATTATTAGCTCTTAATAATATTTGGACTCTAAACATTATCTTATTCTCTTGGAGCACTTCATTTAAGTGCACAGATGTGGCACAAGAGCTGACAGAAGGAATTACGCTATTCCTGAGGGTTTACTGGAGCTATTGCATGGAGGAATTCAGTTAGAACTCATGTGACAAAGTTTGGTGGAGTTGTAGAAGTAGTTGGTGGAGTTGTGTTCAGTTTAACTCAGTTAGACACAGTTGAGCTAGTTGTATCTAGTCTAACTGAATGATACACTAGTGAGAGTGGTGTGAATTAATTAATAATTAATTCAATAAATAATAACTCATTAATAAACTGAATAATACATCAATTAACTACAGTGCATGGACAGTTCAGTGGAGACCAGTGGAGAGATAGGTGAAAGAGCAAGTGTGACTATCAGTTGTAACTATAGTGATGCATTGATTGCATCCAAAACTTAGTGGAGATGCCTATGAGTATTGCGTGAGAAAGGCTGGAGCAATGCAAGTTCATTCAGAGCCATTCTTCAACAAGGATTGCGCAGTAGAGGCAGGCTAAAGGCTGGCAAAGATCGGTGCATGGATTTGCAAGATCGGGCCTGATTAGTGTGTAGCGATTGGATTGTACTGAGAGCTTGTGATAAGCTTTGTATGAGGATTGTTACATGATCTCTATGACATATATTATATACATATATTTGGGGTTTTTAGCTTCAGGATTTCCCGTTAAAACACTGTGTTAATGTGTGTGAATTTTTATGGTTTCAATGTGTGCATGCAATTGATTTAATTTCCACATGTGATGATCAATGGTGGAATAGATTTTGTATTGTGCATGAAGTAAAATAGTGTATGATCAGGAGAACCTTAGACATATAACGCATTATTTATATAATTTCTACATGGTATCATAGCTTTGTTATAGATTTTCTACATGGAATGACAGCAGGAATTTTTGGGCGCGCAAGTTTGCAGAGAATATATGAAATTTTTGGTGAAATATTTTCAGAAAAAATGGAATATTTGGATTCCTTGCGAAAAAATACCCAAATTTTAAAAAACAATCGATCGAATCGGAGCTCGGATGAGGGAGATATCATCGATTTAAAATCAGCTCTTTTGTTAGAAAATTTTGTGACGACGGGACAATTGCAATGTGCGCGAGCCAAGAATATACATGCACTAAATTACAAGATGCATGCAAAGCTTTGAGAAGCAAAGGAAAGGTTATTGACTTGGTGGTTGAGAGGTAGCCTCTCAACATGCAACGTGATAAGTAGTCTCAGAAGGTTGTGGAGCAGCCACAATTGGAGATGCAGAAGAATATTTATAGATTTGATGTAGATGGGATTTCTACGGAGCTTCCTATTGTTGGGAAGTGCAAGAAAGACATGCAATTGATGCTTGAGATGGAGCAGGATTTGCATGAAGGTAAGAGTGAACCTCGGGATGTGGAGCAGCCACAAGATGAGGATCATGGAGTGGGATCTGTTATCACTCAGGTTTTCCTTGAAGTTGTGGAAAAGGAAAGTATACCCGAGGTAACCACAAACCAATCTTCAGATGCAGAATCTAGCCAATCTGCATCCAGAGACGGCTCTCTCTTTATGATTTATCTTTGTTCTTACAAGGTTTTAGGCTAGTTATAAGTCCAAGAATTTGTTTGAAAATGGTGGAATCCGCAAACTAGGGGCAAGGTTGAAGATTTTCAGTCCATTGGGCTATGGAGTCAAAGGATGGCTTTACTGGATTTCTATTCTACATACAAGATGGCTTTGCAGGGCAAGATAGCCAGACAGAGAACAATCCTTAAAATTTAAAGTGGATGGGATGATTTTGAAGGGATGAAAGGCAGCTAAGAATCTTTCACCATGTTCAAAAGAAAGAAATGAAATGACTACAAACAAAGAGCAGTGAAGAATTCTTTATTATAGTAATCAAGAATGCTTAAATTAGCAAAACAAGAGCATTTAAGAATTCGTGCTTATAACCAATTTAGAGGAAAACATTAAGAATAATCACATCTGAAATCAGAGTACAATTAAGTAAATTCTGATTCAATCCTTTATGTTAACTATTCAGAAATGGACACAATGATATTATAAATGGATATAAAACTTAAGACATAGGGTAGAAAGACTTATTGAACTGCAGTTCGACACATGAATCCTGAAAAAAGTCCTGAGCTTCAAATTGTCATCCAGTAAGCCACAAATAAATTTCTCCAAAACAATTTTTATTCCACCTCAAAACTCTCTTTGAGGGTTTATTTATACAAAAAATAATTGAAAAAATCTCACATTAACCTAGCCAATATTCTAGGGTGACTAATGAGTAAGTTACAATAAAAAGGATACAAATGGTCTCGTAAATAGGACAAGAAGTAATTGCTGATGTGTTGTTTCCTCCTTTTGAGGATGTGCTGGAAGCTGGTGCTATAATAGGGCTCGATGCTGTCCCTTTGAGTAATTCTTTAGCTTGTCTGATACTCTTTGTTTCTACGGATACCCTTTAACCTGTGCAATTGATACTCTTTCATCTGTGCTCATTTTTTATCCTTTTCATAATAGTAAAAAGATAAAATTCTCATCTTGAAGATAAATTTCATAGAATTTCCAATAAGTCATCCCACCATTGATCTTCTGCTATTATGGTTCTTTTAAGTTTTCTCAATGTCTCATTGGCCTCTGTGAGTTTATAAAAAGTGGGCTAATTAGGGAAAAAATACTTTATTTCATGTTCAAGATGAAATAAATTCTTCAACCTGTCATAGAGATTTCTCCCTGTTGGCAACGTTGCTTCTGGCAAACTGATAGAATGAGCAGCTGTATTATGAGCATGGATATCTATTTTCTTGACATAGGTTTCCAGGTCCATTATCTGGTCCTCTAAGAGCATAGGACTGGGTAACCCACTGTCCAATAAAACCTGAAATTTTCCTTTGAAAGTATTAATATCAGCCAGAATATCTGAGCACTTCCTTTCTAAATTCTGCATAAAAGTTCTTTTGGTGAAAACTCTTTTTATCTCCAAAATAGTGCCGGTCCTGTCCTCAATTCCTAATACTGCAAGCTGTTGCTTAGTCCGGGTGTTCAAAAACTGTATAAGTTGATTGGCTTGCTCAGGTCTGCCCCTTAATTCATCTCTTGTTCTGTTTATTTCTTCCTGAGCTACTTTGATCAAGTCATTTTGTTCAAAAATTGCTTGAACAGAGGGCCAAATAATTTTTATTAACTCAATTATATTATCCCAAAGAATTTTATTTATTTCCCTCAAAGGCTTCTCTAATGAAAGATCTTTTTCTAAAGCCTTAACCAATCTTTCCAATCTTTTAATTTCCCTGGTGTTATCAGCAACGGTCTTTTTAGATGTATCATATTTCTGCTCCAAATTTTCTAACTGCAATTTTGTGGTTTGAAGTTCTGTGACTCTGAGTTTTAAACTTTCCATTTGTTTTACCAATTCATCAGAACTCAAACCAGAAGTGTTTACCTGCGTTGGCTCTGTTTGTTGATCTGTTGTTGTAGTACCTGTTGTTGTAATAGCTTCTGTGATGGATGCCTGCATGATAGCTTCCTTTTCTTGTAAAGCTTGTTCCAATTCTTTCTCTGTTTCACTCAGTTGCTCAGTCATTTTTAAGAGCAACTCCATTATCTCTTCCTGTGAATTTCCCTTCAAAACTTCTTGGGTCTGGGGATGCCTTGAGGCTGGCAATTTCAGCTGCTTTCTCAGTGCAGCTATGTCATCATCTTTCTTCTTAATTAGTGCCTCAATGCTTTTGATATCTTTGGCGTTGTGACCCAAGCTGATGATTATGTCTTCCAGAGACTTTATTCTGTTATCTTTTGCCTGAGAAGAGGCCTTCTCAATTTGCAATTGGGTGCTTGTATTATTTAAAGAATCTTGCAGCCTTAGGGCTTCCATGGCCTTATCAGTAAGAGTGGAATAGACCATTTCCCCAGTTTTTTTATGCAGCTCTATCTGGTCCAAAGGATGAATGTCCTTTTCCAGGACCTCAAAATTTGTTCTAATATAATCAGCTGTTGTCATGGGTTTTGGCACCTTGGACTTGAAGTGGCTCATCATCATTTTGCCTTGTGAAATGTCAAATGCTAACATTAACCTTTCCTGATTATGTGGAGCCATTTTCAGATATTGATCATATACCTTCATTCTCAATGGATCATTCTTTGCCTTTATATTAATGAAAGTTCTTTTTATATCCCCTGTATCTGTTTTTGGTGGCCTAAAAGAAGATACTTCAGTACTCAACTGCTTTTGCAAAGCTTTTCCTTTCTGATCTGTGTGTATCATACTAACAGAACCAGTTAGTTGAATATCTTCTCTTCCATCATCAAACATCTCATCTATTATTTCCACTTCCTGGGGTGGATTGAGTTTCTGCTTTTTGGTTTGATGTAGCTCTGAGGATTCTTTGGGAGGAGTAGTATCTGGAACCTGCATTTTCTTGCCCATTTCTATATTGGATGGAGTTTGTAATTCTGAAACTTCAGGATGATTTACTTGAGTGGGAGAAACTTGTGTTTGATCAGGTGCTCTGGAGGTTTGAGGTTTCTCTTCCATGATTAAAGTTTCAATGACCTGTATTTCAGGTTCCTTTCCTTTGCCTTTTGACTCTGCTGCAATTGATGAACTGCCTTCCTGTAATCTCTGCTGTAGATTTGCTGCTGAAGAAGTGCCAATGTGAGGTACCTACACTTGACCACAAGATTCTAGGTCATACTTCTTCTCAAGTTCTTTCATAATTTTGTTCATTTTGTCTTCTTCACTTTCTTCCTCAACTAGTGTTTCTTCCACCCATTCATCTTGATTGGCATATTGTTCTATTTCAGGGATCCTGTGGTGCATGTAAGGGGATGATTTGTTCTTTATTCTTTTTTCACAGATAAAACCAAATGGATCATAAGGAACCCAACGGAAATTTCTTTGGAACTTGCAATGGTTTTGTAGTATATCTTCTGCTTCTCGCTCAGCATCCCTAGAGTTGCATATGAAGGGACCTAGTTGACTTTTGATCCTGAGTTGGGCTTTCTTTTTCACACTACAAAAATGAATCATGTCAGAATTATTCATTTGCCTGAAATATTCCAAGGCAAAAAGTCTCATGGGCACATACTTTGGCAACTTGAATGGATGTAATTCACATCCATAGATTCTGATGACTGAATGGTTCTGATATAAATACCAATCTCCAACTTTATATGTCCTTGAAAGCTGCAAGGTCTTCTTGATTTCATTACTGAGCCTAGGAAGAGGAATTTCTGTCAACAAGGTAGTTGCAGGATATACAAAAATATCGATGAACTCAGCATAAGAATAGGGAGAATCATAGGAAGAGTGAATTATGGGAGACCAAAATATAACTGACCTAGGGTTTCCCTTAGCATCAAGCTTTTTAACAAGGAAAGGGAACTTTTCTGATTGATAATAGATAATGAGATGATAAATAACTGAGAAATATTTAAACACTTTCTCATCATCTAGCCTCATGAACTAGTCATGGATTTTATTGGCTATGAAAGAAGCAAAGTCATATTTTACTGCAGGAGGTTGCCCAGGAGTAAAGATAGACAACAAAAACAGGGTTATTTCATCAACATATTCAATTGTATTGAAACCCAAGACAAAAGATATCATATTTAGGATGAGCCTTCCCAGCTTATTGAAATAATAAAAACCATAGGGAGGAGGGCCCTTAGGTTGGTGTTCAGGCAACATGAAATTCTGGCAAATGCACTTCAATTTTTCTGGGGTCAATTGATTAGACTTTTCAATCAGTTCTTCCATAGACAAAGGTGCTAGCTCTTGATCGGGTTCAAAATGTAGCATTGCATTGATAGCTTGGGGAGTAATGGGGAAAATAACACTCTGGTCAGGGGATATTACAGCTCTTTGAGTCGGATCATAGTTAGAATGGCAATAGTGGATAATCTCTGGGAAAATAATGACTGAGGGGATGAGATATCTCGGGAAATTGGATTCCCACAACCCAATGACATCCAATCCCTTCGAATAATCGTCTCTGCAGCGACAATAACTTAGAAGGGGGCTTTCATCAAACACTAAGTCTTTAATTTGAAAGTCTTTATCCACTAAGGGCAAATATTCTAATTCTCTGTGGGGGGCATTCAATGGGGTTACATTCAGAGCTGTCGGAGCTTCCATTTTGGTTCTTGTGTATTCAAAATGGAAGTTTCTGGGTTTTCTTCATAGACCAGGCGCGATTTTAGTTTTAATGAGGGAAATTGGCACAATTGCAGGTTTGGGGGAAGAATTCACAGTTTTAAACCTCAGGGAATGATCTTAGCGATAAGATTTAATCACTAATCCAGTGGAAAACAAGGAAAACAGAGTTTCTTTTGAAGTTTGGAGCGCAATAGAATAAATACCTGTTCTTGGAGGCAAACTGGGTTTTAACAGGTATCAGGCGGTGGAAAGAGGATGCTTGAACACTGGTCCGGCGGAATTCTGGAGTGAAATCGGATAGAACAATAGATTTCAGTGAAAATTTGAATTTCGTAGTGGAAGGCGCAGTCGCTTTCAAATAATGAAAATGACATAAAAAACACGAAAATTTGTTTTATTTCCAACGTCAAAAAGGGGTTTTTATTTTTTCGAGGAATGACGTCATATCAGTACGGGCTGACGTGTGGCAGGGGCCGAGCGGTAAGCGGTAATCCCCGCACCGCTTATGGGCAATAGTGGTATTAAACGAGAGGGCAGCGATTCCATTGGGGCATTGACACGTGGATAGAGGGCAGTTTCAAAACCACCGTGCCCCCGTGGGTTATTTTTCAGGTATTGGATGGCTAGCGGAATGAATGCTAGCCGTAGATCTCGTAGCGGGAGATCGGATGGTGGAAGGGACGTGGAGTAAGCGGGGGTTTAATGTGCGGGCCCGTCGGGTTTTTGAAACGATTTATTGTTTAATTAATCATCCCGGGAGGCTTTTGATAGGCGGAGGGAGTGGTTATCAATTAATTTTGATAATTAATTAATCCCATGGTCTAATGAAAAATTGGGGTCGCGGCAGGATCTCGATTATGGTTAAAGTATCGGGTGGGATGCCAAGTGGATGAGCCACGGTGGCATGGGGGTTTTTCTGAAGTTTTTAGTTTAAATTAAAACTTTGGCATTATTCATTTTTCTTTCAAACATATAAAATTATATGTTTAAATGTTTTTCTCAATATTTCTTATTATATGGTAATAAATTAAATCAATTTAACTACCATAAGGGGCGGGACTATTATATAATGATATATTTAACCAAAGGGCGCATAATGCGGGTTTTTAATGAATAATTGGGAAATAAATACTTTGGTTAAACTTTATAATAAGATGGGTTTTTTGGATATTTATATAAAAGGAGTTATATACTTAGGATAAGGCATTTTCACTAGGGATTTAGTAAATAGAGTTAAATGTAAATATGACAAAGGGACAAGGACAAATCAAAATACTTTGCACATCTAAGAAAGTGAATATTTCTGAAGTAAACCACATTATATCAACTTCAACACTTCAACATAGAATAGTAAGTGATTTTGAGGGATTATTGTGGAACTTTACATGATTTTCCTAAGTAAAATAGGATTTTACTTAGGAAAAGGTAAAAAGTGAATGATTATAATGACAAATGATCTCAAGTACTTAGGTCTTTTTGATCATTAGGCCGAGGGTCCGGTCCCTCCAAAAGTCAAGGAAATGCCTTGAGCCCCTTTGATCTCCAAATACCTTAACACTTTGGGGAAATTAGTAAAGATCTTAGAGAGAAAGTGATGTGGGAAGTTAATGATTTTGACTTTGCTTTCTGTGAATTCTTAAGTGTATTTTTTGCTTCAATACTTGTGATGAAGGTAAAAGATCAAACATATTTAGCACCATCATTCATCATATAAAACTTTGCAACACCATCTACCTACCCTATCTACTTGACACTACCATTTTCTCTTCTTTATTAGGGTGCATTTGGACTTGCAAACCCTTATCAATCTTTTTCTTTTACATGGAAAATCTATCTAATTCTACACTTATTGCATCCAAGGGCTCAGATTAAACTGTTGAGCACCTTTTATTAACTCTACCTATCTACTTATCTTCCAAGATTAAACTGTTTGGTCAGATATTTATTCTCTATTCTACAACATGAAAGTGAAACATGAATGAGTCAAGTTTAAACAATTTAACTCTTCATAAATTGTGGCAAAAGTTTGACAAGTTGCACACAATTGCTTTATTACAAAAATGAAATAGTAGTGGCATTTGGATTTGCACACTTTCCTTGGTCTATTTTTGCTTGGGGTTCATTTCTTTCATTTTCTTGACCAATTTATTTTTCTTACCCTTTGATTTTTCTTTTAGGGTATACCCTCTTTACATTTTTTAATTTTTTTGATTTTTTGGTTTTTCAAGAATATGGAACACCTTTGTCCAAGAAAAAGGTTTGAACATATTCCATAGTTCAATCAAGACAATCATGAAAAATGACACCTATTGGTATAGGAGTCTAACACTGGCTCCACTTGGGGATGGCTTTTCTTGTGAAAAGTCAAGAACAGCAGATCAGATGCCTCAAAATGTCTTCAAACTAAACCATGTAATCTCCTTCTTCTGGTAGCTTTATTTGTATATATGATAGTGGAACTTTTGAAGCTTAGGGCCTTCACTTCGGGCTTCAACTCCAAGAAGTCACCATCCAATCAAAACTGCATTAAAAAAAAAAAAGATATATTATGTACAAGTTAGAAAAATCAAAACATCCTAGTAAATAGGATCAAAATAATGCTTCAGCATTCGACCATTGACTGGTCCTTCCTCAGCTTCTGAATTGTCCAAATTCTTCAAAAAGTATGTGTTGTTTCCCTGCAAGGCATGAATGATATAAGGCCCTTTCCACAAGAAATCAAATTTCCCATGTTTCCCTTTCTCTTCCCTTCTGGAATCCCATCTTAGGACTTTGTCACCTAGTTGAAAATCTTCTGCTTTAGTCCTTTTATCAAACATTTTCTTTAACTTTTCCTGCAAGACTTGAGATCATTGGTATACTTCTTCTCTGGTTTGCAGCAAGTGGATTGTTTGATTAATTCTTCTCTGAATGTCATTTGGTTCCACTTGAGCCTCCTGAAGTAATTTCATAATAGGAATTCCTAAAGATCATGGGAATCTTGCTTCAAGACCATAAACTAACTCATATGGACTAGTCCCAATTGATTTCTTAGTTGTAAGTCTGTCTGCCCACAATGCATTAGTAAGTTTCTTATGCCAGTTCTTTTTATTTTCTTCCAATAATTTTTTAATGATATTAATAAGGCTTTTATTGGAGGATTCTGCCAGTCCATTACCCTGAGGGTAATAAGCTGTTGAATGGCATAAAGTAATATGATATTTACTACAGAAACTAATCATTTTCTTTGACTTAAATGCAGCAGCATTATCTGTTATATTCTTTTCTGGACAGCCAAATCTTGAAAGTATATTGGTTTCTAAAAACCCTATAATCACATAATCATTGGCCTGTCTGCATGGGATAGCTTCAATCCACTTAGTGAAGTAGTCTGTGGCAGTAAGAATCCATCTGTGTTGCCCGGAAGAAGGGGGATGGATTTCTCCAATAAAATCTAATCCCCATTGTTGAAAAGGTCTTTCTGTGGAAATTGGTTTTAATAGCAAAGGTAACAACTTTCTTTTACCCTCAAATATCTGACATTTATGGCAAGATGTCACAAATTTCTTAACATCAGAAAATAAGGTTGGCCAGTAAAAACAAGCCCTTAAGATTTTGTCTGCAGTTGATTTCCAGTAGAGATGTCCTCCACAATCCCCTGCATGAAATTCATTAAGAATTTTATCAGTTTCATCTTTTAATAGACAATTCAATAAGATTCCTTCATGATTTTTCCAAAATAGAGTGCCATCTAAAATACAATATTTTAAAGATGTCATTTTCAAAAATCTTCGTTTGGTTCTGGACAACTCTGGAGGAGCTTGCAGGTTTAATAAAACATGAATGATATCAGTGTACCAGGGTGAATCTAAGAAAGCTTGACTGATCTGTGGAGTCGCCATCTCCTGTTCGTCATCCAGTTCGTTAATGTCTAAAGCTTGGAAATTAGTTTCAGTCATGAGTTGAGCCAAACCTTGACCTTTTATGAGTTTTGTTGGTTTAATTTCAATATCATATTCTAATATGGTAGCTATCCACTTACCTCTTTTGCCTTCAATGCCATCTTGAGTCAAAATGTCTTTAACTACTGCATTAGGCACATAAGCTATCACATGAGAATATAATATATAAACTCTGAAATCTTTGATTGCTTTTACTAGTGCAAAAGCCTGTTTCTCCATGATATTGTATTTCAAAGATGCATCTCTAAGTGCTTTACTAAAAAAGGCAATTGGTTTTTCACATCCCTGGTCATCTTTTTGTAGTAAAACAACTGCAATTGTATGTTCAGAAGCAAATGAAAAAATAATGAAATCTCTGTCAAATTTGGGACTGGTAAGAACTGGTGTTCTTGTTAAAGCCATTTTGATTTCTTCGAATGATAGCTTGGCTTCTACAGTCCAGTCAATGCTTGAATCTTTCCTCAACATGTTAGTAAGCAATCTAAGTAATTCAACTAAACTAGAAATGAATCTTCTCAAGAAATTAATTTTTCCTATGAATGCTTGCAACTCTTTTATGTTTCTAGGATGAGGTATCTGCAAAATTGCTTGTATTCTTTCTGGATCAATCCTAATGCCATCTTTAGAAATAATATGGCCTAAAAGCTTTCCTTCTTCCAAACCAAACAATGACTTTTTAGGGTTTAAAGAAATCCCATATTTTCTCCATTTTATAAATACTTGCCTTAAATGATCTAAATGTTCTTGATCTGTTTTAGAAAAAATAGTCAAATCATCTAGATAAATAACCATAAAATCATGTATTTCTTTAGCAAAAGCAATGTCCATTGCTCTTTGAAATGTAGCTCCTGCATTCTTGAGTCCAAATGGAATTTTGACATATTTAAACGTACCCCATGGTGTTGTAAATGCTGTTTTATCTTGATCATCAGGATGAACCAGAATCTGGTTGTACCCTGAAAATCCATCCAGTAGAGATATCCTAGAAGATCCTACTACCCTCTGTAGAATATGGTCCATTTTTGGTAAAGGATAGTTATCTTTTAAAGAAACTTTATTCAAATTTCTTAGATCGACACACAGTCTAATTTCCCCTGTCTTCTTCCTTGTTGGTACCAGGTTAGAAACCCATTCTGAGAATCTAATAGGAGCTATAATCCCTGCTTCAAACATTCTTTTAATCTCCTTTTCAATTGAGGGTAATAAAACAGGATTTATTCTTCTAAGCTTTTGTTTGAAAGGTTTCTGATCTAGTTTCAAAGGTATAGTGTGTTGAATGATGGATGTATCATACGATTTCAGATCTTCATAACTCCAGGCAAAAACATCCTGGAATTCTCTTAATAGTTCAACATATTTAACCTTTTGATCTTTTGGCAGAGATTTGGACAACTTAACCATTTTGGGATTTTCTGGGGTTCCTAACTTGCATTCTTCCATATCAGTTTTAACAGGTTCCATTTTTGGTCTAAATGGAATATCATTTGAGTCAAAAAGATCTTCCAAAGGAGTTAATCCTTTGGGCAAATAATTATCTTTTAAATTGATGATTTCGGTCTCATCTTCTATGATCTCATCAGATTCCATATGTTTCAAATCCTGCATGTCTTTTTCTGTGAATGTGGTTGGGTGCAGCATATGAATTGCATTTTCTCTTGAAATTTCTATTTTTTGTTCTTTTTCTTGATCAAATTCATCAATAGTTATGTCTTCATCTATATTACAGTTAGAAAACTCATTTTGAAGTGTCAAAAAACTATTGATTTGATTATTATTTACAAATACTTGCCAATTCAAAAGATTGTCTGGTATAGCAGGCCTATGTCTAATCTCAGCTGAAAACTGATGATTAGGATCAAAAGGTAATTTACATGTACTAGCGAACATTGCAAGACTGTGAGCATGTAAATTTTGTTTCCTGGGAATCTTGGCAAGTTGAGCTTGTAGAAAGGTGTTGAGAATTTCCACAACTGTTTCTCTGTATTGTTTCAATCTTATGTCTTTTGTTGAACATTCTCCTTTAATTTGTTGAATAATTAGCTCGGAGTCTCCTATTGTTAGTATGAATTCTTCGTCGAAGCGTACGAAAAAGAACCACTTTAGCTACGCATAACTAATAGCCCTAACAACAATATAGGCTGCAAAACATCTTCAGATCTGCAATTAGTAGTTAAAGTGCTGCAACAAAAAATCTATAAATGGAAAGACATTAAGCAGAAAAGTAAAGAGTTTGCTCCATGCATCCAACAGACAAGACAAGAACGCGATTTTTGAATGAATTTTTATATTACAGGGCACCTGGGAGGAAACAAGAAGGTGTATCCAGATCTCCTCAATGGGATGGGTTCTTTGTAGTCCTCGGCACTTCAGATCTAAGCTTTCTCTCTCTTGTAGATGTAGAAAACCCAATGTAGAAGGTAGAGCTCAATGGGAGCAAAATGGCAGAAATGAGACCAAGTGTATAGATCCAGAGTGATCTAATATGCAACAAAAGGTGAAGAATGAAGGGGAAAACCCTCCTATTTATAACCAAATATTGGGTCATTCTAGATCTTGGTGCATGATTAAAATAATGTTAATCAAATCTAGATCCACCTCTATGGAATATTTTATTATTATTTGTTGGAGGGAAAGGGTGTTTGACTTAGGTCAAATCCCTTGATTAGTGAAGAATAAATAAATAAATGATTTATTTATCTTTTTAAGGAAGTGGTTGGGATATAATCAAATAAATAATGATTTATTTAATTAATAGTGGTTGATTTGGTCATATTTAACAAGGAATATTATTTAAATAATTATTCCTAGGAAATAATAAGATAACTATGGGTGTATCTCATTAATTTCTTTGTTTTTGGGTTAAACATGACTGGGAATAATAATTAAATTATGGTTTAATTAATTATTCCTTTGGGGGTTTCCTTAATTAACATAGTGAAAGCAGTTTTACTTGGGGTAAAACTGGTCTTACATGGTGTACTTGGGTCCATCTAATGATAAAAGGTTAGATGACCAAAAAATGGTGTAACAGATTGCCCCCCAGCGTGCGAGTGTCAGGAGCAAATCGTATGACCGAAGTACGTTGTAAGAATCCAATCACTAGACAACAAAAGGGGATGTCAGAGAGAGAAGTGTGAGGTAGATAGTGTGCTGAAGGACTAGACCTTGAGGAGACGAGACTCGCAGGTGCAACAAGTCTCTGTTATGAGAGGGTACCTGTGCTGAAGGCGGCGGGGGAGGCATACCTATGCCCGCCGTGACAAAGTACAAAAGAATAGTGTGTCCAGTGAACAAGGGACCGAACCATAGAGTACAGCTGGCATAATCAAGAGCCAGATAAAAATACAATGAATAGTCTCACATACATGCTGTGCCTGGGATAACAGCCAGGACTAGTACAATATCATCTAAGTACATGAGATAAATACAACCCAAATGCCCCCTGTAAATGGGGAAGGGCTCACAAAATCTGACTGATACATGCAAATCATAGAGGTGCTGCAAGTGGCTAAGGCCAACATCATCAAAATCTGGAGCGGCATCAAAGGCTGCAATGAAGAGGTCATCAGGGCATGTGGGGGGCTACCTGCAGGGCCACCCCCTCATGAGGGCTGAGACATCTCACACACGCCCGGGAATCATCAAGAGCTGCTGCTGGGTCACTGGACTGTCCAGTATACTCATCTCGATCATGCTGAAAGGAGTTGGAGAAGTAATCAAGTCAAAGGGAAGTGAGAGATCCCCCTGCCTGATCCGAGGCACCGAACAAGAGTGGAAGCTGGAACCAAGGTACACCGCCCTCTAGACCTTGCTTCTGGAATAAATGTGCTGATGTCGACAGAAGCAGGTCCGCCGTAGGTGAGGCAATGAGAGATCCTCAACTAAGGCACGAGAGAAGAACAATAGAGCGACAGACAGACTGACACCAATGATGATAGTGGAAAGGGGAAGGATGGAGTGGCGAATGGACGACTTCTCTTGTTAGAGCATAAAGGGCATGAATGACATGGCAGCGACTGACACAATATCGAAAGGGACAGGGGACAGTGGGACTGAAGGTCATGATATGCGACACAAGGGAGGAACCAAGCAAATAAGGATGGAGGGCTATAGTGGGGTGCAAAAGGACGCAAGATAGACTCCATGAATGCAATGATGACTCGACTTGGATGCTCTAAACAAGGGCGACTGTAGAGTGCTGCCACACAGTAAAGGCCCCAATGGGGGGTCATAGAAACATGAGTACAAAGTGGGTACTCATGACGAAAATCAACACGAACATGGACAAGTAAGGGGGCGATATGGTGCCCCAAGTACAAGTGGCGTAAGTGAGAAAATTCGATTTTAAGGAGCGGTGAAGTGACCCTTCGTGGAAAAAAAATGTCCGGGTGAAGTATCAAATCACCAAAAACTAAGTAACACCCATTTGAGAGCTCGGTGAGATCTATCCAGCGGTGTTGACGGTTCGTCGAACGGGGCTACGGTGTGGTCGCAGCAGTCGAAAGAAGAAACAGGGGTTCTCTTTTAATGAGGCAGTTTTCCCTCCAAAATCATTCATTTGCTAGTGTTGCTGTGGTGAATGTGGAGAGGAGAGAAGGCCCTAAATCTTGCGGCGAACGTAGCGGACAAACCGACCGTTGGATTCGAGATCTGTCAGTTGGAGGCGAGAGGCCTAACCTTGCTCTTGCATTTTGATGGATTACATTTGCGGTTGAGGGCCCAAAACCCCCAGAAACAGCCCCTCCTTCATCTCTATGGCCGGGTCGCACTTTTTGGGGCAAAAAGTATGACCCAGGATGCAGGTATTAGGGCAACAAGTGCGACCTGGTCCAGAAGATGGCAGAAAACTGCGACCTGGGAGATGAGGGGGGTTTGGTGCTGTTTTATGGGTGGGAGTTGGATTTTGGTGAAGTAGGAAAAATGAAAAAACAGATGCTGGCTATCCTTACAAATCCTTACAAATGATGTAAGGGCCTAGCCATAATGAGTCAAACTTCCCATGACCTAGGACATCATGGGCCTGGTCATATACTAGAACAAGGTCGCCTTCGCGAAAAGTGCGAGGTTGGACTTTTCGGTCATTCTGAGCTTTGGTACGTTTTTTGGCCGCTTCCATGGTTTGCAAGGAAACACGGCGGTCTTCGGAGGCACGCTCAAGCATGATAAGTCATTGTTCGAGCGGTGGGGTGTCAGGGAGAAGTTCAACGGCTAGTTGTAGAGAAGGAATTTCACACTCGATTGGTAAGCCAACCTCCTCTCCAAAAACGAGGTGAGGAGGGTTATGGTTGGGGGGCAGAGGTGCCCCCAAGCATGGTGTGGTCATGCCAAAATGTATCTAGAAAAATGGGAATCTAAACACATTTTAATGATGTGGTGTGCCATTTGTTCTGGTTATGGTTATGCAGTTTGAGAAAGGAAATGGAGGATTACCAATCTCTTTTGGTACTGCATATGGGGATCAAATGGACTTTAAGTTTCCGAATTGGCATACCTGGTGTCACTATCCCAAAAGGAGGATTTGGAGATAATGAACTGATGCTCTCGTAGAAAAGTTATTGGTTGGTCAACAATAATGTCTAAGAGACTGGGTTGCTGATGTAAGATGAGGGAACGATAAGGGGTATCGTCCCGAGAGTGATCTGAAGTGATATGGGACTCTAGAGGTTCGTCTAAATGTGGAAGAATACGGGGTCTAGAGTCAACACGACCAGATACACTAGGAGAGTGGTGGAGAATGGCTTCTCTTGGTCTCTCAAATGTGGGTGCCCCCTTACCCAAACATTGGGTTTTGATGTAATGGCCACAAGGTGGATGTGGTGTCAACGCATGGGTTCGATGTAAGGGGGAATAGATAAATTCAGGGGTGGGAATTTCTTCCATAATGTCGTCATCGTGATAGAAGATGGGGTGACTGGTGGAAGAAGAACCACCTGACATGGTGAAGTGGCCTGAATCATCATCATGAGAAGAGAGGTTCACATGCGCATCGTCACAATGGGTGACCGAAGAGTAAGTAGATAACGGATCTACCGATGTTGAGCCCAAGATGACCGCTGAAGGAAGGTCAAGCGAAACAACAGGGGAGGATTTAGATGGAACGTTCCCCGATGGTCTCATGGATGATGACAGGTACAAAATGGTGACTGAGGGCTCCGTTGGCTTAAAAGCGGGAGGCGGAATGTGAATGTCCTCTGGTCTGATCGAAGCGGCCTTGAACTGGCGGTACAAGTCCAAGGAGGAACGGTACTCGTCAAGGCGGGGACAGAGGTGGGTGTAATGGCCGTGAAAATCGCACAAGGCACAAGGGTGGTTTGTGCGCAAGTGTTTGAGTTTTGGGAGGGAGTCGGGGATAGTGACATGGACTTCTGGGAGATCAGAGTCGGGGAATGTCTCGTTGACCAGAAGCTTGAGGTGGGGCAATTCGGGACACATGTGAGTGGCATGACCGACGACATCACACAAAGCGCCTCGAATGGCGGGCTTTGGTGGTCGTGGGGGGGTAATGGATGTCGGGGGGGCCGGATCGTGATGGGTTGCCCCCCTTCGGGCTTTGCCTGTCTTCCCGGGAACCGTCACAACAGGAGAAGGGTCCTGTGGAGGTGCTGGGGGCACGGTGGCTATGGAGGAAGCGAGGGGGACCGGTTGAACCGGTGTCAAAGCCATATAAGGTTTGGGGTGACCAGGGGGGGTGGCGGCTGGGGGGTCAAGGTACCAGACCGGAATGCCCAAGGTCAAGTTAGGGAGAGAGAGGGTGGCCATGACGGGGACGGAATATACTCCAGGAGGGGAAGCCAAGAAGGGGATCTGTCCAGCAGGGTAATGACCAGGAGGTACGGCTCCGAGATGGTTAAGGCCAGGGGGAACCGAGCCGGGAGGATAAAGAGGTTCGGGGATACCAGCTGTAGGGGGAGGGCCAGAAGGAGGAGGTCCGGCTGGCTGAGATGAATGGCTAGGGGCGGGTTGCGGAGGGCGGGGGGGAGGTTGCGGACTAGCCGAGGCAGGCCGTTTATGGGCAGCCTGAGACGATTGCATCATGCAAACATTCGACAAGCTGGGATCAGTAACAGGAGGGGGGGGAAGATGAGGAAAAGTACCAAGCAGGGTGGAATCTTTATAGACGCCGGGGGAGACACTGGTCAAAGAATCGACGGTTTTCTTGTTGGCTACAGAAGAGATGGTCGTCTCGGAGGCGGATGGAGACGGCGGCTCATGATACGATAGCTGGTCAATGGTGACTATCTTTCCATTATGGGGAAAAGACATCTTGCGGAAGACCGCGGATGGGACAGCAGACATGGCATAGGTGTAGCTTCGCCCCAATAGAATGTTGTAGTCTAGAGGGGCGTCAATGACTTCGACATCAACGCAAACATTCTTACCGGCGAGGGTGATGGGACAGTTACGAAACAGGCCAATAGGCTGGGAGGCATGACCATCCCACGCTCGAAGGGTGATCGTGGAAGGGGCCAACTCAGGGGATCCGAGTTGCTTCCAAACCGAAGCGGACATCACACAGGGGGATGCCCCCTCATCAATTATACACCGGGATACAGTGGCGTTCCGGATTTTGACTGGGATTTGGAAAGCAACGGAAGGAGGAAGAGGAGGGTGGTCCGATTGAGTGGCGTTGAAAACAATCATTTGGTCATCAGCAGGATCAACAGCGCCCACGGCAGATAGTAGAGCCTTCCTTTGAGAAGGGCACGACTGGAGGAGTTCCAGTGTGGAAATGGCAGCAGGGGATTGTGCCAAATCATCTACTATACTGTATGATTGAGCGGCTCGACTGGAAGCAGCATTTCGGCATAATGGACCCTTTGGAATCTTTGGGTGAACCTCAACTTTGGGTTGAGGGATGTGTAAGGGGCCACTGGATGTCGAAAGAGGCTCTGTAGAACCTGAAGATGGAGGCTCGGGAGCAGACTGAGCAGGGGGCTTGGGGTACTGACGAGACCGAGTTTGAAGGTGAAGGTCGACGGAAGGGGAAGGATCGGAGCGCATCATAAGGATCTGGTAGTCAGAGGAACCAGAAATGGACGAGGGGGTGGCTACATGGCTGTCGGGGGATTGGGTAGCCACGAATCCCTGTTGAGGGAAAGGATCAGTGAACACAGCTGGCTGGGTAGTGGCCACATTAGGAGGAGCATGAGGGGAGGCGTGTTGTCCACGCAATGTGGCTTGAGACTCCCACATCTGTCGCATCTGGGGTAAGAGAGGACAATCGTGAGTGTAGTGACCGTAAACACCGCAACACGAACAGGGCTTGTTTGTGCGAAGCGGCCTGTCCGGTCTGGGCGGAATGCCCTGAGGCTGGTTGCTAGTGTTAGGGTCCATACCAGAATTGGGTCCTCGGTCACCGGGGGAAGATGGGTTCTGGTTGCCTCTCCGCCTTCTTTGAGAAGAAGGGGGATTAATCGCACCCTGCTGTGCAAATACTTGCCCTGGAGGGGGTTGTAAGTGCTGTTGCGGGTTGTGAAGAGGCAAGGGAGGCGGAAGCGCATATGCTGGAGGAGCTGGCGCACCAGGCTGTGGATAAAAGTAAGGGTTGGGTTGGGCGACATTGAGGTAAGCAGGAGGTTGGGCAAAAGGAGGAGGCATGCCGTATCCTGGATACATGTTGCCGGGAGGGGGAAGAGTGCTTGAGGTGTTGGCCCCTCCCTGAGGGAGACCATGGCTCATAGGAGGGTGAGCAGATGGGTGGGAAAGAGATCCAACAATACCGTCGGCGGAATGAGATGCCCCCGGGGCGTTAGCGCCACCGGGCCTGGGGATGTCAGGGAGAACGGTATAAACATACCCAGATTGAGCGTAGATCAGGTCATATTTTAAAGCTATTTGGAGGGCGGCTTCTTCAGATTGAGGAAAGTGAGAGGCGACATCTTTGCCGATGGGAGACGGGAGAGTGCGAAGGAACCAGTCCATGTAAACCCGATCTTCAAAGGGAGGGGCTCGACATAACCTCCGTCTTCGTCGCCATTCCTGAACATGGGCAGAAAGGCGTGTGGAAGAGGATTGCTTAAATGAAGTCAAGAGCTCCGTACCAGTGTCGTATCGGAGAGGGAGCTTGAAGTACGACAAGAAGGCTTGGGCAAGAGTCTCGAACGTGGTATGGGAGGAAGTGGCCTGTTCGACATACCATTTAGAAGCTTCGCCGGTAAGCGTGCGTTGGAAAAAACGAAGACGGATGGAGTCATCGGTAATGGAATTTGAGGAACACCAAATGTGGAAAGATCGGACGTGATTGGTTGGATCTTCTCCAGTAAGGCCCTCGAACTTAGGGATATCAGAGGGCAGCTTGGTGGGCATAGTGGGCCAGGTAGCATTGTGGTGAATGGGATCATTAATCAACTGATGGAAATCGGGGAGGCTGAGGCCTGCAATGTACGGTAGCACAGGGGTGGCCGGAGTAGTGGTTGTGACGGTTCCGCTAGAAGTAGGGCCGGCATTGGGGCCGGGAGAACCGCTAGCATTAGGCCCTGATCCGGACATGGTGAAGGTAAAAGGGGGAGAACCGGAAGGAGAAGGGGGACCCGATGAATCAGGAGGGGAGTCGGAGTGCGGACTCGAAGGTGGACTGGCTCGACGACGGCGGTGCGGAGCAGGTCGATCAACCGGAAACTGAGGGTGAAGGCCAAGAAGTCTCCGGGAAAGGCGCCTTGGGGGCGCAATGATGACAGGAAGAAGGAAACCGATAGGGGCAACAAGGGGACATAATCAATTACGGTCAAGGGCAGAAAAGGTTCAGTGACAATTGATTTTAGAGTCTTTGCCGGGCGGTGTTAACCAGGCGCTTCTTCACTTAGGGTCGGTGTGTGGCGTGCGTTAATTTTAATTTTTAAACCCTTTCCGTTGTTGAGAGCAAGAAAAAGTGTGCTGCGTAGCTGAAAATAAACCTACAGAGAACAGAATAGAATGCTGAAATAACAGAAAAATAAACGACTGCACAGCCATCTATCTAACCCAAAGAAGGTGGGTCTCTCATGACTATCTTTGAAAAGAAAAGGGAGAGAAAAACTATGGAAACACACACAAAGGAAGCTCAACGGATCTAGGGTCAAAGGGAATGATGCGGAGGATAAAGCTGCAGACAAGGGGTGCAGATCACAGCCAAGAGACAGAGGCAAGGTGGCTGGAAAAAAGGGAAATCAGCAAAAACCGGGGGGCAAGGCGGAGGCCTTCAAAGGAGGTCCAGACAAAACGACAAGAGGTGATTTGAAAGGGAAAGAGGCTGATTTCAATGGATCTGAAGGGGAGGTAACAGATCTGGAAAAGAAGGGGCTGAAGCTCTGAAACCGACGGTTGAAACAGCTGAAACTCGTCCACAAAAAGTGGAGGGTACTAAAGTCACTGAAATTTGGGTTCTGCAGATGAGTAAAAAGATCGGATCTTGGTCGAGGCGGGTTGAACGGTGGAAAACCACAGTAGAGAGAGCTGACGGAGACTGGGAAAATTGCGAGAGAGAAAATCTTTGGAAAAAGGCGGGTCGCGAGGGTTCGACCCCCGATCGAGTTGAAGTCGCGGGAAACGGGCTGAAAAGTGCGTCCGGTCGCCGGGGTTTGGGCCAAAAGGTGACCCCCCCGTTCGGTTGTCTCGGCGGCGGATTTTTTTTCTGAAAAGTTGCCCCGTCTCGGTTGCGTACGGTGTCGCTTACACGCAATAAGACAGAAAGCACACGGAAGTTAGAGGTACAGTTTTTAGGGTTTTATGTGGAAAAATGACATGAAAGAGAAAAACTAAACGGGGAAAAGAAGCCCTGAGACTTTTAGTAGGCGGATATGCGGGAATAATGACGGTCGTAATTTAAAACCCATGTGGAGTCGCCATTTGTTAGTATGAATCCTTTGTCGAAGTGTACGAAAAAGGACCACTTTAGCTACGCATAACTAATAGCCCTAACAACAATAGTGGCTGCCAAATATCTTCAGATCTGCGGTTAGTAATAAAAATGTTGCAACAACCAGATCTATAAATGGAAAGACATTAAGTAGTAAAGTGAAGGGTTTTCTCCATGCATCCAACAGACAAGACAAGAACACAATTTTTTGAAAGAATTTTTATATTACAGGGCACCTTGGAGGAAAACAAGAAGGTGTATCCAGCTCTCCTCAATGGGATGGGTTCTTTGTAGTCCTCAGCACTTCAGATCTAAGCTTTCTCTCTCTTGTAGATGCCAGAAAACCCAGTAGAAGGTAGAGCTCAATGGGAACAGAATAGCGAAATGAGACCAAGTGTATAGATCGAGAGTGATCTAATATGCAACAAAGGTGAAGAATGATGGGAAAACCCTCCTATTTATAACAAAATATTGGGTCATTCTAGATCTTGGTGCATGATTAAAATAATGTTAACCAAATCTAGATCCACCTCTATGGAATATTTTATTATTATTTGTTGGAGGGAAAGGGTGTTTGACTTGGGTCAAATCCCTTGATTAGTGAAGAATAAATAAATAAATGATTTATTTATCCTTTTAAGGAAGTGGTTGGGATATAATCAAATAAATAATGATTTATTTAATTAATAGCGGTTGATTTGGTCATATTTAACAAGGAATATTATTTAAATAATTATTCCTAGGAAATAATAAGATAACTATGGGTGTATCTCATTAATTTCTTTGTTTTTGGGTTAAACATGACTGGGAATAATAATTAAATTATTCTTAATTAATTATTCCTTTTGGGGTTTCCTTAATTAACATAGTGAAAGCAGTTTTACTTGGGGTAAAACTGGTCTTACATGGTGTACTTGGGTCCATCTAATGATAAAAGGTTAGATGACCAAAAAATGGTGTAACACCTATGATTGATACCCTAATAGCTCCTAACTTCTTGACATGTTTAAGCCCTAACAAAAGAGCTTCGTACTCTACCATGTTGTTAGTGCATTTAAAATTCAACCTATAAGCATGACCCTCAGCATGATTATTTTCAACATTATGTAACCAAATCCTAGCTCCTGCCCCTAATTTGTTTACTGAGCCATCAAATTCTAAATGCCACAGAATTTCATGTTCATAATTCTCATCAATTGTTTTAAAATGTTTCTTGACAGGAACTAGTTGTTTAGTTTCTTCTGGTATTTCTTGATCATCTAGTGTTTCTTTCTTTTCAGAGATTTCTTCAATTTTAACAGTAGTTTTGTTTGTGGTTTCCAATTCCGGAGCTTCTATTTCAGTAGGGAGATCCAACTCAGCATTGTATAAAATAAAAGAGTCCATATCAGAATGTATAGAGTAAACAGGGAAGTTTTCAGACTTCTCATGGCTACTGACTAAATATTTCATCAATGTCTCTCTGTAAAGTCTTTTAGGCTGACCAAATACTGAAATAGTTGCATATGACATGTCTAGTTGAATAGACCCTCCAAGTTTAGCACCCCAAGATCTAGACAATAAAATACCATATTTAGGGGGAATATCTGCCACTACTATATCCATCAAAACAGATTTAGCAGGGTACTGTACCAAAGTAACACACAAATCTTTAATCAAACCTAAACATTTTACCTGACTAGAATCAAAAGAAAACAAATCTTTGTACGGTCTGGTAATATCTAGATTTAATCTTTCCATCACTGCTTTTGGCATCAAATTTTGAGATGCTCCAGAATCAAGCATTGCATTATGGAGTATCTTATCATGAACATTCAGACTCACATAAAATGGAGGAGTTCCTCCACTTTCTGGTTTGTCGTTTACCTCAGGGCCAAACAGGAGTTTAGGTTGATCATCAAGAATATTCACTGAATCATCCATTCCAGTGATGTTAATGTTTAGGGATTTTCTGATTTGACTTCTATAGACATCATGTTTAGCCAATTCTGATAAAGGAACAACTATCTTAAGTTTGCCTATTTCAGCCTCTAGATTGAAAGGTTTTTCTATTTGAGTTTTAGTGTTTTGCACAGTTGTGTTTTCTCTATTTTTTGGGTCTTCAATGTTTTTCTCTTTTTCATGAATGAAATTTTGTTTTGAAGGTGTTTCTGAACTAACTTCTACTGTTTATTCTACGTTTCCTACAGGAGGAAAAGTATTAGATTGTTGTTTATTGTTTGGCTGGTTGTCAGACACATCTTCAATTATTGGATTTGAAGGGTTAGGAGTTCTCCTAGACAGAATTTGTACAGGGGGAATGTTTGTACAGGAGGGATGTTAACTTTACCTTTGACATTTTGTTTTGCAGTTCTCTGTTTGCTATTCTCTGGCACATCAATCCATCTGCTTCTCAAATTGTACTGTTTATGAACCTCATAAATTGTTGTGTCATAGCCTTCTTTAAAATCAAAAGTCTCACCTGAATGAGTTTGGAATGTTTCAAGGATGTGATTCTCTTGATCATCCTGGGATAGGAAAACTTCTGGTTCATTTTTGTCATCAGTTACATTGTTTATTTATACATCTTCTGTAGGTTCTTCAGAAGTTGAACCTTCAACAAAGTTTTCTTAGAAAGGTGGCCTAATGTTTTGGTCAGGGACATTCTTTCCAATATTTTGGTTCTGATTTCTTCTAAAGTTTGGGTTTCTTACAATATTATCACCAGTAGATTTTCTTTCGATTGTTTCCACTCTGTCTCCTAATCTTTCCATACCTTTAATGATTTCATCCAGCTTCTTTTCAAAAGTTGAAGGTTCTTCATTCAGAGGCATTCTTATTTCTGCCCTAGCTCTGGATCGTTTTTCTATCAGATTTGCTTCCACACTAACCACTATGCTTTGCATTTCCTCTAATGTTTGGGGAGCTCTTTCCCTGAGTGAATAAGCTATGTCAGAGTCAAAACCATCTGGAAATTTAACCAATACAGAGTCAGGTGGGGGTCTGAGGTTCTGGGGAACAACATTATATGCTTCATTGAATCTAATGATGTAATCTTGTACTATTTCGTTAGGTCTTCTTCTTAATTTTTCGAATTATGATAGGATCTGAAGAGGATCTTTCTTCTTCTCCCATCTATTCAAAAATGCCCTATATAAAGCTAGTAAATCAGCAATACTGTTTGGAGCAAGGGCCCTAAACCATGTCCTAACTTCTCCAGTAAGACTCTGAACGAAAATTCTCATTCGGACATCATCAGTGTCAATTTCATAGAAATCAAAGTAATCAGTCATCCTTTTGGTATGTTGTTGAGCTGTATAAGTACCTGATCCATCAAAAGGTGTGATTTTACTCTGATAATCCTGAGGCAAGGCAACAGGGTTGTTAGGCAACCTTAAAGGGGCATATCTATTGGCCATTGGAAGATATAGTGGGGTAACAGGAGTTGATGGTCTGGCAGGAGGAGATGAAGGAGTAGAATGGGTGACAGGTGTTTGAAAAGCTTGAGAGAAAGTAATTAAACTTGGAGAAGCTTTGGTAATTACAGAGATGTTTGTACTTTCTTCAAAGGTTTGTTCATATTGAATGGAGTCTTGTAAATGTCTGTCAAGGTGATATGAAACAAATCTGAATTGAAAATATTTGAAAAATAATGGATCTGGAACTAATCTGGATAATTCGGTTTCAGAAAAATTCACAAATAAGGATGTTTCAAATCGTTCATCAAAAGGAATTTCGTCAAAATATATTATCTTGACATGGCAAGACTGTGATCTAGAAAGAGGTCTGGAACTTCCAGAACTCTCTTGACTTCCTCTTTCAGAACTTTCTTGACTTCCTTGTCTCCTAAGAATCCTAAGAATCAGATTTGGATTTTCAAATATCGTTGGTGGGTTAGGGTCAGGAGTTGACCTAGTATGACGAATCCTTTCTGAAGCCAGTTTTCTTAGACTAAGTGTTTTTGGATTTATGGTTTTAATTGAAAAATAAATACAACTTCTATAAATACTTCAAGAAATAATGATTTGTGATTAAAACTTTCTCAAAGATTTATTAAACTAGAGAGTCTGATTAAACATTTTGAAACTAAGGTTCAGTATATAAGCTAAATCAGAGATAGACTGAAGCAGCATTTATTTACTTTTGCAATTGCAATGCAAAAGCAATTTCAAAGGCTACCTGGCTGATCTTTAGACTCTGTCTATAGCTTATAAGTGAACAATATTAACAAATAAAGATGATTCAGCTCCCCAGTGGAGTCGCCACTATGTTATCACTCAGGTTTTACTTGAAGTTGTGGAAAAGGAAAGTATACCCGAGGTAACCACAAACCAACCTTCAGATGCAGAATCTAGCCAATCTGCATCCAGAGAGGGCTCTCTCTTTATGATTTATCTTTTTTCTTAGAAGGTTTTAGGCTAGTTATAGATCCAAGAGTTTGTTTGAAAATGGTGGAATCCACAAACTAAGGGCAAGGTTGAAAGTTTTCAGTCCATTGGGCTATGGAGTCAAAAGGATGGCTTTACTGGATTTCTATTCTACACACAAGATGGCTTTACAGGGCAAGGTAGCTAGACAGAGAACAATCCTTAAAATTTAAAGTGGATGGGATGATTTTTGAAGGGATGAAAGGCAGCTAAGAATCTTTCACCATGTTCAAAAGAAAGAAATGAGATGACTACAAACAAAGAGAAATGAAGAATTCTTTATTATAGTAATCAAGAATGTTTAAATTAGCAAAGCAAGAGCATTTAAGAATTCGTGCTTATAACCAATTTAGAGGAAAACATTAAGAATAATCACATCTGAAATCAAAGTACAATTAAGTAAATTCTGATTCAATCCTTTATGTTAACTATTCAGAAATGGACACAATGATATTATAAATGGATATAAAACTTAAGACATAGGGTAGAAAGACTTATTGAACTGTAGTCCGACACATGAATCCTGCAAAAAGTCCTGAGCTTCAAATTGTCATCCAGTAAGCCACAAATAAATTTCTCCAAAACACTTTTTATTCCAAAAACTTCAATGTCACAGCCAAATAATAGAATCGACCCTCAAAAATCTCTTTGAGGGTTTATTTATACAAAAAATAATTGAAAAAAATCTCACATTAACCTAGCCAATATTCTAGGGTGACTAATGAGTAAGTTACAATAAAAAGGAGACAAATGGTCTCATAAATAGGACAAGAAGTAATTGCTGATGTGATGTTTCCTCCTTTTGAGGATGTGCTGGAGGCAGGTGCTATAATAGGGCTCGATGTTGTCCCTTTGAGTAATTCTTTAGCTTGTCTGATACTCTTTCTTTCTACGGATACTCTTTAACCTGTGCAACTGATACTCTTTCATCTGTGCTCATTTTTATCCTTTTCATAATAGTAAAAAGATAAAATTATCATCTTGAAGATAAATTTCATAGAATTTCCAATAAGTCATCCCACCATTGATCTTCTGCTATTATGGTTCTTTTAAGTTTTCTCAATGTCTCATCGGCCTCTGTGAGTTTGTAAAAAGTGGGCTGATTAGGGAACAAATACTTTATTTCATGTTCAAGATGAAATAAATTCTTCAACCTGTCATAGAGATTTCTCCCTGTTGGCAACGTTGCTTCTGGCAAACTGATAGAATGAGCAGCTGTATTATGAACATGGATATCTATTTTCTTGACATAGGTTTCCAGGTCCATTATCTGGTCCTCTGAGAGCATAGGACTGGGTAACCCACTGTCCAACAAAACCTGAAATTTTCCTTTGAAAGTATTAATATCAGCCAGAATATCTGAGCACTTCCTTTCCAAATTCTACATAAAAGTTCTTTTGGTGAAAACTCTTTTTATCTCCAAAATAGTGTTGGCCCTGTCCTCAATTCCTAACACTGCAAGCTGTTGCTTAGTCCGGGTGTTCAAAAACTGTATAAGTTGATTGGCCTACTCAGGTCTGCCTCTTAATTCATCTCTTGTTCTATTTATTTCTTCCTGAGCTACTTTAATCAAGTCATTTTGTTCAAAAATTTCTTTAACAGAGGGCCAAATACTTTTTATTAACTCAATTATATTATTCCAAAGAATTTCATTTATTTCTTTCAAAGGCTTTTCTAATGAAAGATCTTTTTCTAAAGCCTTAACTAATCTTTCCAATCTTTTAATTTCCCTGGTATTATCAGCAACAGTCTTTTTAGATGTATCATATTTCTGCTCCAAATTTTCTAACTGCAATTTTGTGGTTTGAAGTTCTGTGACTCTTAGTTGTAAACTTTCCATTTGTTTTATCAATTCATCAGAACTTAAACCAGAAGTGTTTACCTGTGCTGGCTCTGTTTGTTGATTTGCTGTTGTGGTACCCGTAGTTGTAGTAGCTTCTGTGATGGGTGCCTGCATGATAGATTCCTTTTCCTGTAAAGCTTGTTCCAATTCTTTCTCTGTTTCACCCAGTTGCTCAGTCATCTTTAAGAGCAACTCCATTATCTCTTCCTTTGAATTTCCCTTCAAAACTTCTTGGGTCTGGGGATGCCTTGAGGCTGGCAATTTCAGCTGCTTTCTCAGTGCAGCTATGTCATCATCTTTCTTCTTAATTAGTGCCTCAATGCTTTTGATTTCTTTGGGGTTGTGACCCAAGCTGATGATTATGTCTTCCAGAGACTTTATTCTGTTATCTTTGGCCTGAGAAGAGGCCTTCTCAATTTGCAATTGGGTGCTTGTGTTATTTAAAGAATCTTGCAGCCTTAGGGCTGCCATGGCCTTATCAGTAAGAGTGGAATACACCATTTCCCCAGTTTGTTTATGCAGCTCTATCTGGTCTAAGGGATGAATGTCTTTAGCCAGGACCTCAAAATTGGTCCTAATATAATCAGCTGTTGTCATGGGTTTGGGCACCTTGGATTTAAAATGACTCATCATCATTTTGCCTTGTTGAATGTCAAATGCTGACATTAACCTTTCCTGATTATGTGGAGCCATTTTTAGATATTGATCATATACCTTCATTCTCAATGGATCATTCTTTGCCTTTATATTAATGAAAGTTCTTTTTATATCCCCTGTATCTGTTTTTGGTGGCCTAAAAGAAGATACTTCAGTACTCAACTGCTTTTGCAAAGATTTTCCTTTCTGATCTGTATGTGTCATACTAACAGAGCCAGTTAGTTGACTATCTTCTCTTCCATCATCAAACATCTCATCTATTATTTCCACTTCCTGGGGTGTATTGAGTTTCTGCCTTTTGGTTTGATGTAGCTCTGAGGATTCTTTGGGAGGAGTAGTATCTGGAACCTGCCTTTTCTTGCCCATTTCTATATTGGATGGAGTTTGTAATTCTAAAACTTCAGGATGATTTACTTGAGTGGGAGAAACTTGTGTTTGATCAGGTGCTCTGGAGGTTTGAGGTTTCTCTGCCATGATTAAAGTTTCAATGACCTGTATTTCAGGTTCCTTTCCTTTGCCTTTTGACTCTGCTGCAATTGATGAACTGCCTTCCTGTAATCTCTGTTGTAGATTTGCTGCTGAAGAAGTGCCAATGTGAGGTACCTGCACTTGACCACAAGATTCTAGGTCATACTTCTTCTCAAGTTATTTCATAATTTTGTTCATTTTGTCTTCTTCACTTTCTTCCTCAACTAGTGTTTCTTCCACCCATTCATCTTGATTGGCATATTGTTCTATTTCAGGAATCCTGTGGTGCATGTAAGGGGATGATTTGTTCTTTATTCTTTTTTCACAGATAAAACCAAATGGATCATAAGGAACCCAACGGAAAGTTCTTTGGAACTTGCAATGATTTTGTAGTATATCTTCTGCTTCTCGCTCAGCATCCCTAGAGTTGCATATGAAGGGACCTAGTTGACTTTTGATCCTGAGTTGGGCTTTCTTTTTCACACTACAAAAATGAATCATGTCAGAATTATTCATTTGCCTGAAATATTCCAAGGCAAAATGTCTCATGGGCACATACTTTGGAAACTTGAATGGATGTAATTCACATCCATAGATTCTGATGACTGAATGGTTTTGATATAAATACCAATCTCCAACTTTATATGTCCTTGAAAGCTGCAAGGTCTTCTTGATT